>BLKR01000634.1:132500-442746 GCA_011170035.1 Teleogryllus occipitalis | reverse complement strand
GAGCGTGTCGGTCTGTGTGTGTTTTTGAGCTTGCCAGTCTGTGTGTTTGTGCGTGTTAGTCTGTGTGTTTGTGTGTGGCGGTCTGTGTGTTTGTGCATGGCGGTCTGTGTGTGTGTTTGTGCATGTCGGTCTGTGTGTGTATTTGTGCGTGTCGGTCTGTGCGTGTGTGTGTTTGTGCGTGTCGGTCTGTGCGTGTGTTTGTGCGTGTCGGTCTGTGTGTGTGTTTGTGCGTGTCGGTCTGTGTGTGTGTTTGTGCGTGTCGGTCTGTGTGTGTGTTTGTGCGTGTCGGTCAGTGTGTGTGTTTGTGCGTGTCGGTCTGTGTGTGTGTTTGTGCGTGTCGGTCTGTGTGTGTGTTTGTGCGTGTCGGTCTGTGTGTGTGTTTGTGCGTGTCGGTCTGTGTGTGTGTGTTTGTGCGTGTGGGTCTGTGTGTGTTTGTGCGTGTCGGTCTGTGTGTGTGTTAGTGCGTGTCAGTTTATGGTGTGTTTTTGTGCGTGGCGATCTCTGGATGTGTGTTTGTGCGTGTCGGTCTCTGGGTGTGTGTTTGTGCGTGTCGGTCTCTGGGTGTGTGTTTGTGCGTGTCGGTCTCTGGGTGTGTGTTTGTGCGTGTCGGTCTCTGGGTGTGTGTTTGTGCGTGTCGGTCTCTGGGTGTGTGTTTGTGCGTGTTGGACTGTGTGTGTGTCGCGACCAGTCTACTCTCGCAACAAAGATTAGTTTTACCAATAATAAGAAATCACTCTACTATACCGAGAAGTTGACGGAAATACATTTTGATTGTCTTTCATATTGAAATACGGGCCTTTCAAGAAGTCTGTTAGTCAACACTAGCACGTAATATACTTGTATACACAGAATGTTTCTTCAAATTGAAATTATCCCATTGATCAGGCCTAACTTGAGGACCTGCGAATTTTAAACTGATGTTTTATTTTGTAAGGGACGAAGGTGTCTAATTTAATGTTCCTTGAACACATTCAACGTTTTGAATGAAAATAGGACCTTGCCATTTTTATAAGCGTACGTTGCCAAAAGCAACTTAGCTATTTTGCCATATATTCAAGGGGGGGGGGCGACAGACAAAATCGGCAATCTTTTGAGCCGCTTCGGCATAGAGATGACCTACAAAGCCCATGAAAAACTCGGGGAAAAGCAAGTTCGCGTTGAAAATTGGGTCCCACTCTTAATATCAGGGATGTATGAGAATCCACGCATCAGCAGTCACAATTACAACGGCGAGACGGAGTGAACCACTGAGGAACACCTCCGAAAACACATTCACCATTATAAGTATAACAATATAAATAAATCGCCCGTAGCGCTCCCCGCAAGGAAATTTGGTCACGTCATTATTTTTGGCAACGCCCACCAGGGAAGGCCGCTGGGGAACGAAGAGGGTAAAAGAGGCGGTGGAAATCATACAAAAAATCCCCAAACCGCGAATGCTGACAAAGGTCCACATCTCCGCGAGGCCTGAAAACATCGCAACGTCCGGTCGCGCCAGAGCGCGTTCTTCTTCTCCTTGACGTCCAACCATGGGCGGTCTTCTCCCACCCCGCCTAGGGGGTCGTTGCCTAATTGGCCGATTCTTTCTCCGCTTTGACCGAACGTCCGACCAACCGCAAGCCGGGTGGAGGGGAAACTAATTCTTTATCGCCAAGTCCACTTCCGAGCATTTCGCCCAGAGGAATTGATAGTGACGTGCTTACGGATACCTGCTTGCACGTCAGTTCTATTCCAGGAAGTAAACTTCAGAGGGGCACCTGGGCCGCAAGGCTATAATCCTCCCCCTTCAGAGGCACTGATGCTCCATCAGGATGAAAGACTGACATGCTGGCCCCAGAAGTGTCTCCCCACTTCAGCCTGGATAGGGCCACCCTGCCAGCTCAGAGCCACTACTTTTTCAGATTACGACTGGAGTCTGATTAAGCGCTACTCACGCGCGCCATGTGAAATCTCTATTCAATTACCTCTGAGCATCGGATACTGTCACGACGAAGCCGAGATCCCAACTGGGGGCCACCCGAAGTAAGGTCTGAGCGGCTCGGAGCCCCTATCCCGTCTCCTCACTGAGCACACAGCACTATTTGAGTTACGCCGAGAACTGGATGCCGACCGGGTGTTCTATGTTTCTCAAATCCGATCCCATCCTCCACTGGTGGCAGACTACCTACTCAACACGCCCCGAGGCTCGGCAATGTAAATCACAACGAAGAAGAGCAGGGAGGTTACGCCTGGTTTTCGTCGAGGGCCCTTTGGCTCTTGACTCGCGGTTGTGTTTGGCACGGACGGGGATTTCCCGCCTAGGCCAGGAGCCAGAGGCCACAGACATGGTTGCCTTCGGTCGTATGATGCATAAGTGGTTATTCGCTTGTTCAATCCAATGTCCACTTAAGCGGCAAGTCAGTCCCAATGGGTTTTCGTTCTTCTCTGATGTTCGTCTCAGACAATTGTTTTTGTCTCCCGTATTCGATTTTTCTATACATTAAATTATACACTACAATTCTATGATTAATTTAAGGAGACAACCGTCAATTGTACACTGCGTGGCCTGGGTCTCCGCCTGCTCGTCTATTGGTGCCGGTCCAATAAATTCAAAAGCCTTAAGCAGTGTGAGAGGGCCTTATATCGAGTGCTCTGCTGCTTACGGCCAGGGTTTGTCGGAGGCTCGGGAGGGGGGGTGCGGACGCGTCAGGTCGGCTTAGCTCTAGACTCCCATACGCTCGACACTCCCCGGCGTCGCGTCGGTCCGAGGACCCAAGCAAGCTTTGTCGTTGCGGGTTCACCGAATGCTCGTATGCGGCCGTCAGAGGCGGTCCCATAAGCCTTCCAATGGAGAACTTAGCACTGCCGCGCGGTTGACTCATATAGGCGTGGGTGGTGCCGGATTACTGGCGACGGGTGGCTGTATCAATGTCCACAAGGGGTTGGCCAGTCCCTCCTTGTGCTTGCTCTGGCCGCTGATGAGGCCAGGTGACCGCTTGAAGAGAGAATATTTACGTGTCTTATGAGAAAATAAATCAGTTCCACGACGAAATTAAAAAGAGGGAACTGCTTAATTGAGGTGGTGATTTTGCAGGTTTCACTGTATTTCCACTAAAAATGAGAAAACTACTCATTTCCCAATAAATGTACATGGTATTAATTAAAAATCTAATTTCAAAGAACAGATTTCATTTAGAAAATCTCTATCTTCGATAATGCAGTTCTAGGACATCGAAGAAAATGATTAACATTTGAAAATTCGAAACTTCAGAGGTTTTGCAGAAAGCGGACCTCCGCCATGTTCATAACCGTGGTTTTCAAGCAGACATTTTAAGAAACAATCTTGTTGCCATTTCTTAGAAAATTTCGAAACTCGTATGAGCATCATGTAATGTACCCCCAAAACTAAATTACCCGTTTCGAATTCGTGGAGGAGAAAATAATCGATGAACGAATATCAATTTTAGTGAAAATCCTGTGTACGGTTAAGTCAATATTGTTATTCACAATCGGATGGATATCTGGGTAGAACCGGTTCTACCACGTTTTCAGAAGCAAGGACCCACAAAATATGAATTCTGGCCACATTTCGTATTCAAAATAGTAATTTCCTAAATATAGGAGGACGAAAAATTCACCTTTTCGAACCAAGATTCCACAAAACGTGTTTTTTCTGACGAACAATCGGCACTTTTTCTGCACCATTACATAACTTTCTCTTTCTACGAAGGACATGAGAGAAAGTAACTAGTTGCTACAACAGCACATACACTATCACATAATTGTTTGACTGCACGGCAATATTTCAATACGTCGACTGAACGGTTCAGGCGCTTGCGTTCACCACGGAGGACAGAATTGCCGTCATCCAATTTTTCGGATTAAAGGACCCACTTTGTGATGATAACACAATGTGCTAGAGGAAGTAATTTACTATACATTGGAACAAAATGTATCCACTTTTTCGATATCAAGGCTCTACAATAGTACTTCCACGGCAAATCGCATAAATTTAAGGAACATTTGACCTTCATAACCCAGATTTTTAAACTTTCTTTTCTACGTAGAGTATAAGCACACGTTTTTCATTATTTCCAAAGATTATTTTTCGAGATGATATTTTCAAAAATATGCTCGCATCGCTCAAGTCAATCATTTGTAACTAGTATTGTTTTAGTGACTAATTTAATACTTTTCGACACTAAATAAAAAAAGATGCTGTTTCATTTGAAAGATGCTGTGTTTGAAATCATTAAATTTTTAAATGCATTTTTTACTAATTTTTATTTATTTCGTAACCCGACAAATTAAAAAATCGAAAAAAGTCATTGCATTCTCTGAAGTGGTCTACTTACGTCCGGTAAATTTCAAAGGACACCGAAAGGATTCGAAGAAATCTATATATATAAAAGAAAGTCGTGTTAGTTACACTATTTATAACTCAAGAACGGCTGTACCGATTTGGCTGAAAATTGGTGAGCAGGAAGCTTAGAGCCAGGAGACGGACATAGGATACTGTTTATCCTGTTCGACAGCGTTCCTGTGTGAGAACGCACGTTTTTGCACGTTTTCGCGTGATTTCGCATGTTTTCGCGTGAAGGTACTTAACTGAAGAGTGCAACCTATGCACCAAAATACAGGAACAATAATGAATGATTAATCTACTTAATTTTTTTATTTGTATTTTTTAATAAACAATTTAACTTAATAAATTCCAAAATCTGCTTATTTATTGCCTTTAACAGCCGGTCCCTATGATTACAGCTTTGTATTTCTCTCTTCAACAAAAATCAATTAATAAAAAACGCTCTGCTACGTAATAGATTTTTTAATTATCTATTTAATATCACAGCGTTTTATTTTAAATTCTTCTTTGTTTGAGAGAAAAACACAAATCTGCAATTGCTTTATTATCACGAGTGCAACAAGGATAGTACAGTTTCTCACAGTGAGTGCGACGCGAGAAAAAGATGGGACCGGCTGTTAAGGCGGAACAGAGTTCGCCGGGTCAGCTAGTTAAATATAATAGAAATGTCAACTTGCTGTTTTGCTGCTGCGTCTATTAAGTGTGTCACCCCAAGCACGTGCCAATCAGCAGTAAAGCAGACTTTCGTTATACTTTCACAAAGCAATAAACAGAAATATCCCTTCACATCTTACTATGTGGAGGATGAATACTTACAACTCTGATTGTCAATTAAATTACAATTAAAAAATTGAATTTAGTATTAAACGGACGGAATATTGTAATACGAATAAGAGTAAGTAATACAGTTAATTAAATTGATATTTCTTTTACTTCACACTACAGAGAATATCGTTCATTGCTTCATAAAGAAGTGAAACTATTTTCTTAGTGCCCTCTAGTGTTTCTTTTTAATTTCACATATCTGTTGCAATAGTCATCTTTCTAAGTAGTGTTCAGCGTTTCTGAAACTGTAAAGGTAATGTTCTTCACATTATTAGCCCACTCAAATAACTTCCTGAGTAAATTAATAGGTTCCTAACAGGATTGAAGGCTACCTTTTATTGATAATATTTTAGTTGTTCTTCTCCACTCCGTCGCAAGGTCCGTTTCCACAAGACGTTGCGAAGCGATGAATACCATTCAGCACTGTCTCTGAAGACACCTTTTTGTAAGCATAATGTCACATATTTTGTAATACTAGGAGCTGACCTCATTCGAAAAATATTCTGTTAAACCTGTTAACATTAATTAAATCATATTTGAAAAATGTTATATGTTAACACAGAAATGGTGAATTGAATTCGTGTCATATTTCAGGCATCGAGAAAAAGAAATTATTTTTCCATGTTTAAATCCCTTGTTTTCTCTTAAGTATAGCCCAAAACGATGCAGGGTTGCTAAGATATTATTTCACAGTAGTGTCTGAATTACATCTTCAAGTATAAAAGATTAATTTTCCTAAAAAGTCATAATGAACAATGAAAACTCCTGGTGTCAAATTTTATTTTTGACTCGTGAAGACAAACGGCAAACGACGGGTGAAGACAGCAGAAGACGAACTAACGCGGTCAATTTCTTTATCAGGTGATACATTAGTGTGAGCATGCCCTGCCAGGACCAAGCTGTGCGTAATTAATCGTCAATGTCACCGTCCAATATATTTGCGGCATTAACAAGTTTGGTCGATTCTCACATTCTTGAAAAAACTTTACTTGACTGGTCACAAGAAGGAATTTCATACACTAAAAAATAAAACGTTAAATTATCTAAAATTTTGGTTAAATTAGTCTTTAAGGTCCCTCCACTCCGTGAAAAACTTTTTGGGATTCTTTATAAACATTCTGGATCCCCCCCCCCCCAGATTATTAAAATTTAATGTAGGTAATATCTTTCAGTGATAATCCCTTGTTACAATGTTCTAAAATACATTTATAAAAAGCCGGCAGTTCATAAAAAGAATAGACAGAGGGAGTCTCTTCTATTGGAATAACACCCGGGCCCGAAATTCGTTAAGTTGGTACTTATCACATCCGATGAAAAATGAATCCCAATCTTTCATATCATTTTATAATAAATTAGCACCTTAGCATCATCGCGAAGGTCATAACATTTACTTCAAACCATTTCTGAATTGAGAACGTAGGGACTTGATGTGTCTGATGCAAGGTTATAATATATGGAGGTGACATCGGCCCCAGAAAGTGAAGCCGTGTGCAGCCGGTTGTGTCCGCCATGTTTTGTTGACCAAAACATCTGAGTGCGTCTCGGTGTATTCCGGCTTGCTAGCTAGTTTCTTTATGTTTATTGCTTTGCGTTCCATTGTACCGCGAGTTATTTTTATTCCTGTGAAAAAAGTTTATTAAACATTTTTCCCACAGAAATAAATTGTTTAGAGGGGTGTTTCTCAAGGTGAGTATCTAACAAAAGGGCTGAAAATTCACTATTTTTCACCAATTACATTACTTTTTACTTTATCGCCCTTCTTTGTAAGAAGAAAAGGTAATATTTTTATAAAATTATTTTGCCTTATTTAATAGTAATGTCACAAATGTAAACATTGAAATAAATCAAACAGTTCATCCGAAAAAATATTTTGTAATATTTGTTTACCTTACTCATGAAAAAAATGTGTTAAAAATGAAAAAATTAAATGTGTTCCCTCTTTGAATTGCCTATTCCTTAGATCTGTAAGAAATGTTTTATTAATTATACATCTTTTTCTTCTTTCAAATAAAATACTGAATTTGCATTTGAAAAATATTTGTTTTAAAATATGTTTAGATTGATTTGGCTTCAGGAAAACTAAATTTGAGCAGATTTATAATTTTATTCCTGTATATGAATATCACCTCAGTTTCATTATTGAAGCCTGAATGCTTCTGTTCAAGGCAATTTGAATGAAAACGTATTATTGAATTTGCTCTGGTAATTGGTTACTATTTCCTTTCAGAATTTTTCAATTTTCAGGCTCCTTCCATATAGGCAAACTTAATTACTTTCTTATTTCAAATTTGGAACATGATTAGCAGTTTTCACAGTATCAGTTTATGTGACATTAAATTCTGCTCCTTGCATGTTGAATGCAACACATTGTAAAAGCTCCTGCATTCAGAATGTGGTTGACTTTTTTCTTCCTTTCTTTCCAATCTCTATTTTAAAATATTGTATTTTCTCACTCCCATGAAGTGAAAGGTAGAATTGTGTTTCAAGAATACATTAATTAATTTCTAATCATATTCACACAATTAACGAAATTATTTTTAAAAATATTTCCTCTGCCACTTAATGAATTTTGGTGAGATTTAATATTTTTCCCAGGTCTGTTTTTCTTTGTCCTCTGAATATTTATGCCCGTTAATTACAAATAATTATATATAAAACATCTTCCTTACAGAAATATGAATAAATAAAATATGGAAAGATAGATTTCAGGCTTTTTGGTCAAACTGTTTAGCGGGTAGCCTAACCGCGCTTGAAAGGGGTTGGGTTCGTTTTCCGCAATGAGAAAAGGTCGGCCATGCCACCTCGATATGTTATAACCTCCTTGATCTGATGGAATAGTGCTGCTTTAAATCAAATTTGTGAACACGATGCGCAACCAAAACATACACAAACCGAAATAAAGCAAATATCATTGTAATTAAAAACTTGACAATAAACATAAACCTCGGCAACCGCGTAATACAGCCAAAACCTGCAGGAATACAACTAAAATGCTGCAGAAATCGCTTACGCGCACACCTGAGCTTGCCCTCCAACGCTTTCCCGCCAAATCCTGTGACGTCATTCTGGACTCTATATACGCAGGAAAACCTCCAACAAAGTATGATATCGTCATACTAAAAGAAAATCA
Source organism: Teleogryllus occipitalis (assembly GCA_011170035.1). Taxonomy (NCBI): domain Eukaryota; kingdom Metazoa; phylum Arthropoda; class Insecta; order Orthoptera; family Gryllidae; genus Teleogryllus; species Teleogryllus occipitalis. The sequence continues at coordinate 434,446 of BLKR01000634.1, read as the reverse complement.
ACACTACTTTTAACCATTACTTTATGGCATCCACCATCTGCCACTTGCCACCCAGAGGCGACGGTGCTGCCCTCAGAGGGGAATAAAAATCAAGTTATGGGCACCTCTATACAAGTTATCAAAAAATTGCCAATTTTTGCTCCTGCTCCTGCAATACATTCTCTTTACTACGTACGTAAGGCGAGAAAGTAGAAAGGAGGGAAAAGGAAAGGTAAAGGAACGGGAAAGATGGAAAGGGAGTTGAAAAGAAGAAAATGGAGGGAAAAAAAACGAGTGAAGAAAGGAGATGAGAAGATTCAAGAGCAGGGAAAGGAAAAGGAGGAACGGAGGAGACAGGAGGAAAAGAAGAAAAAAGAAAAAGATAAGGAAAAGAGCCAAATGGAGGCAAGGTTAGGAAATTATGAAAAAGGAGGAAGATAATACAAATACAAATGAGGAGGAAGAGATCTCTTTTTGGTCTTCATAAAGAATAAATAAAAGAATATAATATTTCTTTCTAAAAACCGGCCTTGATAATGATCATTTATGAGATTATTAAAAAATGACAATTTTCAATTAATGTATTTTTCTCTGATTGGTTTGTATGTTTAGAATTCTTGCACACTATTGGCTGAAATAGTAGTCAAGAGTAGATTAGTCAGTTAAATTAGTCTCTTTGCAATTTGTGAATTTATTGATAATTCCCAATGTATTCATGGTATTATCTATTATAATTTCCGTTTATTTCATGGTGTGTAAACTTCTAGATAAGTAACATTTTTGTTTATAGCTCTTTGTCCAAATACTAACAATATATTTCAATATTAAATATAAAATAATTAAACAAAAACTGCTAACAAGATATTTATGAGAATAATGCAACTTTCAATTCATTATATATTAATAATGTTCCTCAATTAAGTTAAGTTTTATCATTTCAACTAACAGGTCCTTCAAATTTATTACTATCCGATCTAGATGGTATAGGCCCAGCTGTTGAGGCAATTTTGGTGGTACATGTTTGAACCAGCCCAGTGCACTAGCAATCTACTGTTTACTCTTTAGTCTTTCAAACTTATTTAAATAAACAATTACACTTTACTATTTTTTGACAGAATCTTTGTGATTTTTTATTATTAAAGGTATAACTATTTTATTACTTTAACATGCTTGTGTCCCACACCATATCGCCACCAAGATTATGAATATGGGAAAAGAAAACAGGCTGACGAAAATCCAAGTTTTGTAATTGTTCTATTGAAATTTCTTCAGTATTATTTTGCACGGGCTGCTCTATTATTTTAAAAATAATAAATTTTAAAACAAGCTGATAAAACTTATTCTGTCATTCACATCTGCATCCGAGATTCACAAAAAAAGGACACTGGCAACCATTGCACATCAGCTCCAGCAACACACTTTTGGTACACTGCAAACGATAAACCTAAATTTTTTATTCAAAGAATTTTAAATTTGGGAAACAAACTCAAAATGCCACATGCTTTTCGTTACAACTGAACTCACGACCTTGTATACTTCAACTCAACTCGCATGCTTATTTGGAAGAAAAATCTTAATGCATCACAGTGGAAATAACATTGATGTAACCAGATAGTCATCTGTCCTTAACCACACAATTTATATTTTCATAAACTACTATCAAAATGTATCACAAATTTATCAATTCAGTAAGAACAAGTTTATGAAGATCATCAAAATATTGCAAACCACTCTTAACTGACATTGTGCATATTAAAAACAGAAGAGTTAATTAACATCTCCTGTAAATACAAAACTACATGATTCAGAAAGCCTTAGCTTTCAGAATTATTATTTCATAATCTAAAATTCAGATAAAATGCAAATGATCAGGAAAAATCTAATTTACATTCTACAGTATTCGGTTATGACATTTAAAGCATAACTGCAATATAATTATGTGCTTAATTATGCCACGATCACAATTATAAAGACATTACATGAATTGATATATGACGAACACTGCTTAAAGCAGAAACTAATACTCAAATGGGGTCAAAAATTAATTTAATCATTGCAGCAAAGGCAAGGTGAGGTATTTCATGCTAAGATTTACAAAAGAAGTCCTGCTAACCTGAACAGAGTCCTTGGAAAAATAAGGTTCTTCCTCTTCGTTTGAGGACTGGAACACTAACTTAGGGCTTGGCTTTTTATCAAATACGAATGCTTGACTGTCTTTACCAGGAGAAGACGGAGGCATATTTTCTCCCGGCTTGTGACGTTCTCTTGTATTACTTCCTGCGTTGCCCATTATACAATATCGTTTTATACGAAAGATTCGAAGATACACGTAAATAAATACTTATTCAAAACTTAAATAGGCACATTTGTCTGCACAATCAGCGTATTACACTGATGCATCACAGTAGATTCTAACAACAGATTATCAAAATAAGCCAACAACAATACAAAAATCCATCACGTATCTGACAGTAGCACGTAAAGCTCGCTATGGAATGCTGAATACATTCCGTGACCAGCGAACAGATGAAAGGTGAAACGCGACATCACGGAATGCAAATCGCATCTCTTCGCACGTTCGAAAAAGAACGCAGTCACTTACAACCACGGACCTTCATATAAAAAAATATAGTAGATACACATTTGTTATTTCTTATTAAGTAGCTATAGTGTATTTGATTTATTAAATATTTACAATTGAGTTTTCATGATATGTACTAGTGTATTCATTAAAACACTATTTAGTTCCATTTTCACCCCTTACAATTTCGCCACATTTCGTCCATTGACATTAATATTAATCAATCATTCTAATACTCCCACAATCGCATAAATTAATTTTTTCTATACACTCTTGCGTAAAGTTCAGAAAAAAAGAAAGAAAAGTACTAGGCTGCTTGCTCGTAGACTTTCCTGACTCCTAACAATTTTGAGGTGAATTCAAATTTTACATCGAATACTCAATATTATTTATTATAAAGTGAGTTCCCAATGCTTTCAGGCACCATTTTTTCATATTTTTTGGGGGTTCGGGTCAATAGTTTAATTTCTCTAGGACAAATTTCCCAAGAATCATATTATATTATTAATACAGACTACCTACTACTCTTCGGCGTCATTTTACAATGCTTTACGAAACAAAATTAAGAGCATAAAGCAAATACTAATTTTTTTGTGTTTGATTTTTTTCTGCATATTATTACTTATGGTTTAAGGATATGTTTCCAAAACAATTTCTTCTGATGAGAGCCTCAGTCAGCAAAAACTAGTGGTGCTAAACAGCAAGAACTTTCTGGCTCATAATTTCACGTAAAATTACACGAAAAGTACTCCAATTTTCGAAAAATTGTACATGACCTTATTTCAAAATCCATATTTAAGGAAACGAATTCATTAAAGGAGAAATCTCTATCATCATAATTGTAGTTGTAACAAGACGCCGTAAAAAATTGAATTTTTATAATTTTCGAAAAATCAGAGTTTTCAACGAAAATGAGACCTGTGCCATTCGCACTATCCAACAACAAAATGTAGTCAAACTAGGGGGGCTAAAACAGCACGTGCTTTCTCGCCCGTATTTTCACGCTAAATTCCGCGAAAAGAACTCCAATTTTCAAAAAACTGTACATTATCTTATTTCAAAATCTATCTTTAAGGAACAGATTTCATTAAGAGAAAAAATCTCTATCTTTAATATTTTAGTTGTAGGCAGACTCCGAAAAAATGTTGAACTTTTGCAATTTTCGAAAAATCAGGGTTTTCAACGAACAAGAGACTTGCACCACTGTCTTAAACACTACACTATCCAACAATAAAATTTGATCAAAAACGATGGAGCCATTTTGTTTGAAAATTTTGAAAATGTCCTAAGGGCTTATATGAAGACTCTCATAAATATAAAGCACCCTCAAAAATCAAAAAATATCGGTTATAAATTCAAGGGGCAACGACATCAGCCAGATCGATTGGGGAATATCAATTTTGGAGAAAATCAGCTGAATGGTTTAGCCGCTAGCTTTGTTCACAATCGGACAGACAGACGTTTTGCCGTCATTCGATTTTTCGTGATCAAGGACCCACAAAATATGGATTCTGGCTACACCACGTGTTAGAGGATTTTTTTCTAAATTTAGCAACTGGGTTTATTCACTTATTCGTTACCAGGGCCCGGCAATAAGTTATATTGGTTGACTAAGGAACTTCGTAAGAAATGCCATTTTCACGTTGGAAAGTCTAAGATAAAGAAGCTTTAAGTCAGGCCTGTGCAACGCCTACTCCCGCGAGCATTCTGCCCTCAAGAGCCGGAGCTTTGCCCGCGAGACCGGTGGAAGTTAGTAGTTGGCAAGTGGTAAGTGGTAGGGGGTACGCAGCTTTGTGGGGGAGGAGAGGAACTTGCTATTGAACACAGGGAACGGTGCAGCCCGTAGATTGAATGCCCGGGCTTCTAATGCAATGATTCATGCTGTGAAATTGTTTGCCCGCTTATTTAAATAGCGAATGTCCAGTGCTTGTAGCTATAAGGGCCATAATTCACTTTATGTTTTTCTTTGCACTGCTATGTATGAACATTTCCTTTTTTGATTTTTTTAGAATTTGCTCATTGTGACTCTTAAAGAATATTTGAAAACAGTGGAATATTTACTTCTCATTACCATTTATTTACAATTTAATAATTGATTTTCTGTATACCAGCATTATAAACGACCTTTTCTGTAGCAAGAAATCGTTCATAAAAGGGCCTTTTACAGCACAAATGATGACGGATTAGATCTTACTGCACGAATGATTGCGTCATCACACATTCAGCCAATCGCAACGAGAGAATCTTGGGCTGGTAGCGGTAAATGGAACAGCCGACCATCGTTTTCTCGTAGAGATGTCAAATACCCGAGACGTCACAAGGAAGTTGTTTCGCAATATTAAGTTTAATTCTCAAAAATCTATAGTGCTGTTATACAAAAAAAATAGCGAATGCAACTCGTTTATAATGCTGCTTTATTGCATTCGTACACATTTGATAACTCGCTCCTAACGTCCCCCGTTTTCAAAATATGTACTCATGCAAAAAGCTTAACATTGTAAACAAATTGCATGAACTACTATTTCACCTTCCTATTAAAAAGATGGAATCTTTTTGCTCGAACTTGAAAATAAGTATTGAGAGTAAAAAGGTTCTATCTGAAAAACTAGTGTCTTAGTTTTTACCAAAGTTACAATGCTTTAAGATTAATTATCAGTCTAAAGTTTCGTACCTTGATGTTACTGACAAAATTTGAATACAATTAATGAAATATATTTTGTTGTAGAGAGGACCAAATCTTTGAAATGCACTCCTGTAAATTTTACAGCGGTGCAGATAGAACCTTTTTTACTTAAGGGACGCGAGTTGTTCTTGGTAAGGAACAGATAGCTCACTAATCATTGTGAAGATCGGAAAGACGAGAGCAATTTCGTGTTCTCTGGGGCGCCCTGACGGGCGAAGTAGATAATATAACACACTCGGTGTCAAATTCTCATACGTCTCTAAGCGGTGTCCCTGCTCGACGCGTTACAGGCAAGTACACACAGGGCATAGACATAGAGCTTCTCGTTCAGAGGACCTCCTGGCAGATTTTATGCGATTGTTACTTGTTTGTGAAAAAAATACCTATCAGTAATTTCTCAAAATATGATTGTAGAAAACAACATATTGTGAACAAAAAATAATAAAAAAGAGGAAAATTCAATATAGGCGCTTATAGGCTCGTAACGCACGATTAGGCAATTATCTCTAAAATTGGCATTTATAGGCTTTGTAAAGCCCTCGCACAAGCCATTTCTGAGGTACACATTGGTAATGGGGTAAGTTACCTAAAAATACATTCAAAGAAATAAAATAGGCAAAAAGAACATTATCTAGTTAAAAGGAATAAACGCATTTTTGTTGACGGAAAATTGTTCACCATTTCTAATGGTTTAGATTTATAATTTAGAAATGAAGAGAATTCAAATTCAATAGCTGAAAGGGACTTTTATTTTTGTTTCAATAATTCACCAGCATTCACTAGCAGAATCAAACAAAAATAAACTATCCTCGTTATCTTTTTTTTTCTAATTTGTTGCGTCTACAGTTTGACGCAATGCGTCTCCAAGCCCCTTAAGGAGCGTTGAGCGCTTTGCGCTAGGGAGTAAGCCTCTATTGACTTGCGCGCTTGGGGAGTAATCCTCCATTAACTTTATCTGTCATGTCACGTTACGTCGCAGTCAGTTGTCAAGAGGACCGCCAGGTAGCATCTCCGCGTACGCGCCTCTTGCTACGCGCTCCTGCGTCACTACCTAACGGCCAGAATTGGGAAGGAATAAGGATTGGGGTAGGGTTTAGGATACTTCATAGGGGGTTGGACTAGCCCTTGTGAAACAATCAAACTCGTTTTGTTGCAACAAATTTCACATTAGATTCGACGGGAATCGAACCCGGCCCTCACTGGTGAAAAGCTGGCGACTTCACTATGTGCCACGAGCGAGTAAATATTTAATGGTGGGAGGTTTCTTCCTAGGAGCCTTGCTGCCGCATGACGTCAGCTGTTTCGTAAGCAATGACGCAGTAAGTTTGAAAACTCATTTCATACGCGCAGATGAGATTAGACGGAATAACACAATCACATATTTGCATTTTTCAGTAAAAATCTATCCTGTTTGATTGTTGTTGTTTTTAATTTTTTCCGAGTTTCTAGGTATCTAACGAAACTATAAACACTTCTCAAAAAGTCGGTGGCAAAATAACTTTCTTTAAATTTCTGCGAGCATTGGAAGTTGGTAATGTAGGCCTAGATGTTTTTGTATTTTTCCAGAGTTGCTAGATATCAATCGAAGCCACAGACATCTCTCAATAGGCCGGAGGCTGCACAGTTTTCCTCCAATTCCTGCGCTCATTTGCAATTAGCAATATAGGTTAAAATGTTCTGGATTTAATAGAGTAGGGGTACTCAGATGAGGTTGGCTGGACCATAATGTTAGCAAGCAGTTAGTGTGTACAGTCGTAGTAACCAAAATCTGCTTTTGAAAACAATTTTTAAAAAAGGACTCAACTCAAAAATTGTAATTTTGCAGGAGAAAGGTTATACCCTGAGTGGACCCATTTATTTCGCGGCCAAAACAAAGCGTATTACCGGTTGTCGTGTGATCTATCTCCATGAAAATACAAATTAAATATTTTCTAAACATGTTTCTTCACTTTACTCGAAAATGACGATTTTTGAGATGAGTAACTCTTCTTCCGTACAAGCGATATATGAATTCATTCCCAGTAGCCTTGTTTCACACGTCACGTGAAAATATACAACAAAACCAAATATAATATCAAGCTGGAAAACAAACATATCAGGGCAAATGGTTACTCTGATAGCCAGAATGGAAAATGATTGTGCCAGTAGACGTACGCCCACTAATGTGATTTCTGCATCATGGAAAAGTAATCACGTTGCAAAATAATCAAATGATAGCAATGACAAAGCTCAAGAAACATTGCAATACAACTAAGAGTTTACAACGATGAACAATACTGTAACAAACAATCAAGCAAATGAATCAAATTCAGAGGGCCCTTCTTACCTTGGAGTTGCTGGATGGTTGCTTGATATTCTGCCAGTTTCTCATCGACGTAATCCTGGGACTGACTAGCGATGATCGCGGCGGTGGATGGACCTTGGTGGTCGTAACCTTCAGAGTCGGAAATTGGTTCTGCAGGTTCGAGAAGCACACCAACGTATTCAACATCATACGGCGAGTAGAAGTATTCACACGGTGGAGTTCCCATCGAAGGCTGCATCGGTGTCGGAGAGGCGAAGCCATCTTCATCTGTATTTGAAGTATTTCTTTTTTTAAATAGACCCATTTTATATATTTAAGTACATCTCTAAAATACATGTTCAAAATACTCAAAAATAGTTATTTAAATACAAAATGTATTTAAAATATGTATTTCAAATACAAGTATTTAAATACTACCCAACGCTGCCTAGCGAACATATTTCGAACCTTATTCATTGTTACGCAAACCTTGGCGTACTACAGAAAACAAAATTCTACATTAAACGCATGCTAATTCATGACGCGTTCAAGAATCAGTATAAATATGTTTAATGGAATAAAACTTGTACTAACAGACTAAACCTTCCTATAGTGGATGAAATGGTTGGACGGATGAATTGCGAAGCACCATTGTTTGGAAATGATCCTTGGCCATACACTTGATGAAAACTCACTATATGTTAATAAAGACAAAATTGATATTAGTTTCAATAAATAGAGAGGAAAAAGTTGTATTAAAAAGCTCATTTTCATGTGTTCAACTAAAACTAAGAACGAAATATTTTATCCCAAATTTACGAAAATCTCATAGTCGTACTTTACAACGCCGCTGCATGGAGTCAAACTGATATATCTAAAATACAATTTCACCTACGCAGCAACAATTTTGCAAATGTTCCTGTCATTTGAATGGTGAGGAGAATTTGAAGATGTTTGCAGATATCTGGAAATATTTCTTCTGACGTTTTCATTTAGGAGCATCACTTGAAATCATGATGAAATGACCGCATTTCTAAATTGGTGATCTCCAGTTTCATTTCTGAATTCGCTCTCATATAGCACTTCAAACTCATTTTAGTGCACCTGTTTGTAACTCTAGATATGCACCAGCAGTTTCAACCGTTCTTTAGGAAATCGTGCTGATACCAAAAGTTTGACTGAGCAAGAGGAGCGTGAACATGAGTTGTACAAGAAAAACGATCATTATCATGAACTAAAATTGAGATTCATACTCCATTGGCTTTTTGCAGCGATTCTGTTACTTCTTGCTTCTTTCAGTACTTCGAGACTTATGATGGAAAGAAATTCCAGTGATCTGGTCATCAATTTCACGAATATACACTGAACATTTCTCAGGAATTCAACTAAACTGCCGCCTTTCTCTCTCTTCTCCTGATTTTAAGAAGAATCTCACCATCCACATCACAGTCAAAACTAGCGTTTAGAACCGGGAACGATATTTTGACGTGGGTGCTCAGGAATATAATATTGATTCTACCTTCTTGTCAGAATTCAATTTATATGCAGTTGAAAAAGTTTTTGAAATAACAGTTGTACATCTTACTACGCTCAAAATTATTTTACTTTGCATCTACAGACCTCCAACAAAGCAAGCTTTAGATTATTTCAATTTCGTAGAAAATCTAGAGATAACTCTGAACAAAATTAGTAATCTCTCTTTTAAATCCATTGTTGTATGTGGAGATTTCAATATTGATTTTCTGAGCGAATCCCACGAAAAAGAGCAGTTTCTCAATTTAATTCATTCTTTTAATTTAGATATTACAGTGAACGTACCTACACGGAATACTCTTAAATCACAAACAGCAATAGATCAAATTATAATTAACAAAACCACAACTAGATATGAAATAATAACGAATAATCTAGGTTACAGTGACCACGATGCACAAATTCTTACAATTACTAATAACATGAATACTGACACAATAAATAAAACACGCATGTGCAGAGCATTTACTACAGTTAACATAAAGTTATTTACGGACTACTTGCTGAAAGAATCATGGGAGGCAGTTTATAACGCTATTGACACAAATGAAAAATATAATTTATTTTTCTCAAAGCTTTCATTTCTCTTTAATGCATGCTTTCCTATTAAAAAGAGAAAATTAAACATTTCACGAAAAAGTAATACTTGGATCACAAAAGGAATTAGAACATCGTGTAAAAATAAACGTACTCTCTACTTTATTTCTAAACGTCATGACGTATCTCAAGATTTCCTTATCTACTTTAAAAAATACAAAACATTGTTACGAAAAGTCATAAGGCAGGCTAAAATCATGAAAAACGATCAGGATATTTTGAACTCAAATAATAAAACAAAAGCAATGTGGAATATAATAAAAAATACTACCAAATCAACTAGAAAACCCGTAGAGAATGTTGTTTTAAAATATAACGATATAAATGTGAACGATCCGGCAACAGTGGCTTATCTCTTTAACCAATACTTTTCGAGAATTGCTGCCGATCTCACTAAGGGTCTTCAGCCACAAAATTAAAAAACGGACAGTTCACCCAAAATTTTAGACACAATTTTCGTTTCCGAAACTTCTTCCTATGAAATTCTCAAAATAATCGGTAAACTAAAAAATAAATATTCGTCCGGTTTAGATGAATTCCCGGATTCTTTGTTAAAGACTTGTGCGCATGCCATTATACACCCGTTAACTCACATATTTAATGCATCTTTATGCACTGGAACGTTTCCAGATATTTTCAAAACAGCTAAAATTAAGCCGCTTTTCAAAAAAGGCAACAAAAATGAAATTCAAAATTATCGGCCTATTTCTCTTCTATCAGTTTTTTCAAAAATATTAGAGAGACTTTTTTACGTACGAATGGAAACCTTTCTCACTAAACACGACGCGCTTTCAGATTGCCAACATGGATTTAGAAAATCAAAATCAACGGAAACAGCTATATTTTCTTTTCTTAAAGACGTCGCCTCATCATTGGATCAAAACGAGGTACCTATTGGATTATTTTTAGATCTCTCAAAAGCTTTTGACGTCATTGATCATGACATTTTACTTTCCAAGTTACCTTCAAATGGAATTCGTGGTATTGCTCTGGATTGGTTATGTTCGTACCTTAAACAACGATCTCAGAGAGTTGAAATACCTTACTGGAATGATGGAACATTACGTACGCACCTTTCCGACTCTTTGCCCATTGCATGTGGAGTTCCTCAAGGATCGATTTTAGGCCCTACTCTGTTCCTACTTTACGTAAACGATATGCCCTCGACGATTCGAAACGGAAGAACGGTGCTCTTTGCGGATGATACGAACATCCTTTGCAATAAAGAAACCGTAAATAGTACAATATCAGATGTTTCAAATTGGTTCCGAAATAACAAATTAATAGTAAACGAAAAGAAAACGGTTTTAATGCAGTTTTCCATTTCAAATAAACAATTCTGTGCTCCATTGAAAATGAACAGTGTACCATTGACTGATGTTAAGGCAACAAAATTTTTAGGTCTCTCAATTCAGTCAAACCTTAAATGAACGTCCATTTAAATGAATTGAACACAAAATTAAGTTCATTATGCTACGCGTTCAGAATTCTTGCAAATTCAGTCAGCCTTCATACTGCTCGTTGTGTATACTTCGCGAATGTTCATTCCCGCCTGAGATATGGCATAATATTCTGGGGAAATACAACTTATAGCTCCCAGACTTTTAGATTACAAAAACGAATTGTATGAATAATAACCAAATCCCACCCACGTGATTCATGTAAGCCTCTCTTCATTAATCTAGGAATTCTACCATTACCGTGTCTTTTTATTTACGAATCAGTGGTTTTTGTAAAAAATGACTTGCTCAAGGGCGGGAATATATTTTCAGAAAATGCCGATGTCTATTACTATAACACTCGACGTAGAAATCATATTCATCAGGTGACAGTATCAACAGCTCATTACAAAAATTCACATACAATACATGTACATTATTTTACAACACTTTGCCAGATGACATTAAACGATTAAATTCGATAGAAAAGTTTAAATCCCAAGTGAAATCGTTTCTGCTGCATAACTGTTTCTATACAATTAGAGACTATACTGAGCATCACAAGAAAGTAACATTAATTTTAACAATGATACATAATGCATTATTTACCATTTGGACTGTATAAATGAGTATAAACAACCTGTAACAACTATTGTAACACAGCTTCCGGGTCAATGACCCCCATCTCGATCAGGTTTTTCGTCGAGTTTCCCTGATCCATTGAGCAAATGCTGAGATGGCCCTTGTTTTGCTTCTGGACATAAATGTAACTTCATTTTCTGTGCACGTCTTCTAGAATTTAGTGGGAAATACAATTATTCAAATTATCGTTTCCATGTTGTCGCGGCAGGAAGTAATAAGAGCCAAAATTTATTGCTTACTTATCTTTGAAAATAGGTTTTATTACATGGGAGTTTTTTTTGTTGTTTTTTTCTCCCTTTCAAAATTCAAAATTTATTGCTTATTTACCCTTGAAAATAGATTTTTTTATATGGGAGTTTTTTGTTTTTTTTCTCCCTTTCAAAATTCAAAATTTATTGCTTGTTGATCCTTGAAAATAGATTTTATTACATGGGAGTTTTTTTCTCCCTTTCAAAAATTCAAAATTTAAGTAGTATATGACTTAGTGTAGGGATCACAGAATTTTGAAAATGTGCACACAATTCACTTTTCCCCATAGCACGTCATACGCAGTTTTTAACGGTTTTTTGACGTAAAATGAATAAATAAATAAGGAATGGGTAGAGACACACCGTGGAGTAGCTGAGATGCCGTTGCATCTCATATTAATTTAGTTTCATTAAAGTAATACTGGTGTCGAAAGTAGAACAGAAACCATTAACGAGAGAACTTCCGAGTAGCGAGCTTACTACTTTATGGAAAACCATTTTGTGTGGTTTTGTACATCAATTTTGCTGCAGAAGGCCACTAGTCTATATTACTAATTTCCATTGCGGGCAAAAATTGAAATAAAAATATGCAGCCTCCGGCCATGTGAGGCGCCTTTAGTTTTGTTAGACATTCTGGAACAAAAAAATCCAAAAACAATGTAACATTTGGTGATTTTGGTTGATTTTGATGATTTTGGTTGAGAAATTCAAATGAGGCTAGCCGCCATTAAATATTTGCTATTCACGTATTGCGTTTAGGAATAGCAGTTTCTTTGATATTCTTGGAATTAGTATGTAAAGAACTGATGTTTTGTGTATCCGTATACATCCGTGTTATACTATATTATTGAAATACTGGTGAAGAATGTTTTTGTTAAAATATTGAATTTACTGTAGTGTTATTCGAGAGTTTTTTTATTTGTTGTCCTTGATCAGTCTGCGTGCTATGTTTTTGAAAACCATTTTGTGTGATTTTCTTCTGCAGCATTTTTGCTGCTGCAAGCCACTATTATATTATATTTTTATTTTATCGTACACGATATAGAAAAAGTAATCTTGTACTGTGTAGCGTCGTGACGCTAAAACAGCGTGGGCACGTGGCGCGAGGTGTGCACCGGATGCGTAGACAAAGGCAGAAGCTACCTGTATGACGCACGGGGTTTTTCCGACAGGGTGTGCGGGCGTTAGGGCGGAGGCAATGGAGGTGGCGGGCAGCGTCGCGAGGGCTATTTAAGGGCCGTGAGAACAATAGCTCCTTCTTCTTGTATCCTGGCAGCAGCAGCGTAGGTCGTCCGTGAGAGGAGAGAACGTGCACGCGGCGCAAGAAGCCGGCAGTTATTGTCGTGACTAGTGAGACTTGTAGTCGATCACAGGGCAGGCGGTACTACGCACGGCGAAACATTTGGTAGAATGTTGTGGTGTGGTAGCCGTTGTAAATATCTCTCCTAGAAGTGGGGTCTATTTAGTTAGTTAATTGTGTACAGTGCATTGGTTATTTGTGACTACGGTCTAAATTGTGAATAAACCTGCTGTTTTTACAACCCAATCTCGTCTGTGTAGTGATTACACCCGTATGACGCCACAACTGAAAAAAAATCGATGTGGGAACTTTGCCGGAAATATATTTTTTAGAGGTTCATCATACTTTTTTCAAAACGCGTGTACGCCCCTCCGTGTGATGTCCGTGGTCTGTCAGTCCATCCATGATGTGTCCCTCCGTCTATCAAAAACATTAGCGTCTACACCGTCCAAAAATTGACCTTACTGTTATTAAAATTATTATTGTTATTGAAAATTATTATTGTTATTAAAAATTATTTTTCGTTATATTTTTCAATTTTTTTGTGTTTGAATTGGGGTCTGAGAAAATATCAAAAAATATTTATCTGATAGTATAAATTGTCTTATTTATTATATTTTTTCAGTCAGATACAATAGCGTTAAGTTACAAAAAAATAAAATTTAGAAACACGTTTTTGGCTGTAGAGGGGTGTGGGTGGTGGGACGGGGATAAGAAACCCTTCAAAATTATTATTTTTATGTTAGAATAATAATGTAACCACTTTTACGTCATTTGGTTTAGGGAAACTTTTCACCATCTTATTCGGGGATAACCTTTGTACAAATGCAATAAAGCAACATTATCAACGAGTTGTATACGATGTTTTTTGTACAACAGCATTATAAATTTAAAAGAGAATCAAGCTTAATTTTGGGAAACAACTTTCTTCTAACGGCTCGGGTATTTGACATCTGGATTACACAATTTACCCATCGGATCATTGTACGAAGCTTTGTTTTTACTTTCTCGCCTATACTTCGTAATCGTACGCCGAAAAAACGACCATTTTTCGAGAAAATAGTATATTATTCTTTAACGAGCGAACGATAATAGCCATTATACACGATTTCTCTGTCCTCGGATAGCGTAAGAAATGCTTAAAAAATGACACATGTCTCATTTTCATTGAATTCCTTGATTTTTCAAAAATTACAAAAGTTTAAATTTTTTCGGCATGTTTCTTCAACTTCAATAAATAGAGATTTTTTATTATAAAAATCTACTGTTGAAAGACAGATCGTGAAATACACAATTTTTTGAAAATATGAGTGGTTTTTGCGTAATTTTGCGAGAAATGTGGCAATTATATAGAATTATTTTCTCAAAAATGGCTCCGTATTTTTCTTTAAATTCTTTCCTCGTATCTATCAAAGAGCGGTAAAAGATGTTGGTGATAGTCCAATTTTCAGCGAACTGTGCTATTTTCGAAAATTGCAAAAAATTCACATGCAAATTTAATGAGATTTTTGTCTTAAACAAAATCTGTTCTAAAAATATATCTTTGGAAAAGGCTGTGTACAATTTTTGAAATAAGTAGTTTTTGTTCAATTTCTATTTGATGTTGAAGCAAATTATAAAAAATCTCAAAAACTGTTCCAATTTTTTCTTCAATTTTTTCCCCCACGATTTTCCCCAACCATGCTTAAAGAATAGCGCAGGTCTCATTTTCGTTGAACTCTCGGAATCTTCGAAAGTTGCAAAAGTTAGAAATAATGCGCCGAAGTATGTGCTGTTGTAGCATAACTAGTTTTTTCCCTTATTTTTTCGAATTTGATAAATTTTCTCAAGATGAGCCTTGAACTCACAACCCCGACATTGTTTTTCTTCTGTTCTGTTTCGGAATGAATCTAGTAGTAAACTAGTGGCCGGCAGCAGAAAAAATGCTGTTGAGCAAAAGTACATAATTTTTTTTAAAAAAAAATAGTACCGTTAAATTTAACCTTCCTGCCACTTTAATATAGTAGTGCTGGAGATGTTTTTCCTTAATAAAATATATTCTATAATACTATTAGATTTTTTAAATAGGGCCATGTACAATTTTTTGAAAAAACGAGTATTTGTTGCGTAATTGTTACTTGAAATTAATGCGAAAAATTCACAAAAATGGCTTCATCATTTTTCTTTGGCTGAAAGAGACCATTATGTAGAAGTTAGTTAATTATTTACGGCAGGACCGAGAAAGACCCAAAAAGTCGTGCCATATTCCATCTTGAAGATAATATCCTCCGGCGCCACACTACGAAAACCCAAGAATAGCGCCTAAACTATTCCTACAATTTTATCGAAAATGAATATTCCCCGGTCGATCTGACTAGTCTCAAAGCTTTGCGAGTATGAAAAACATTGTTTAAATGTTGGGGATACTTTAGCTGATGCCCTGTGACATTTTTTAAATTTTCTCAAAAATGGCTCCAAATTTTTCCTTTAAATTTGTTGTAAGAATATATTGAAATAAACTTCTCAAGACGGCATAGGTCCGATGTCTACTGTTAACTTTTAATTTTTGAAAGTTACAAAAGTTCGAGTTTTTCTCGGCGTTTCCACACAACTACAAGACTGAATTTAGAGATTTTTTCTTCAAATGAAATTTGAAGCAGCTGTGCAGTAGAACAGAGTTGTGAATCTCATGGATTTGATCAAGCAGCTGGTTCTGCTAGAGAATTTGTCGTGACGTCCAGTACGAAAATGAAGATGTTGAGCAGAAAGCAGATGAAGAACAAGAAGCAAATTACACGCCAACAATCGACGTGGTTTCTAATGCTTGAAAGAGTATAAGGGATACCTGCCCATTTTCGCCATGAATGAAAAGTTCACTAAATCCGTGAATAATTGTGTAGTGAAATAATGTTTGTAGGCAAGTCCATTCAGCGCAATACAAAATAGTTGCAACTGACAAACGCGTGGAGCTCTAATGGCAAAAATATTGTAGTGTGAAACATCATATTGTGATGAATTTATGTATTTTAAAGCACTATTTTGTAATAAAATCAATAAAATATTAATATAGAGTCGTGCATACAAATGCATTTATTCATGATGTAAAGAATCGTTTTCTAGCAGCAAAAGTGTTCTAATGCCTGCATCTAAGTAAGACAGGACAAAATTGGAATTCGTCTTTTATATCTCGAGCAGGTTTCGTTGTATAATACTCGTATATTCCGCGATATAGCAGCGATCCTCAGCGATGTGTCGAGGATAAAGTTGCGACATTTATGACGATATTTTCAAAATAACGATGTTTTGTAGAAACATGGATAGTCAGGGGCGGATTCACGCATAGCTACAGAAGGCATGTGCCTACGGCGGCAAAATTTTAGGGGCGACAAAAATTGTGGACTCTAATTGTATCTAAAAAGCCTCTTCTTCGTCGCATGAGATTTTTATTTTTTAAAATTTGAATTCTATATGATGAAATTCTATAAATTAAATTCTAGAAAATTGATGTATTGTCAGACTAATAATTCCTTCAGCTATATGACTTGTGATAAGTAAAAATTGTTGTTGTTCGGGATGTAAAGAGAGAACACCAACTATGATTTGTTGTAATACTTCATTAACATAACTTAAGTTACAAACTACTACAGCGCAGCACAGCATACGTCCGGCATACAACGTACTCTTAACGAACACCAACAGACACTGTTTGTCCCGCTCCCGCGCTCAGAGGAAGTGGAAAAACAAAAGAAAGAGTGCGCACCCAGTGCTGCCAATCAATGCACCCAAAAAACCAAAGAACTTAAATTGTTATTTTCAACACTTCCCCTACAATTTAAGATCACAGATTTACGTGTTTGCGGATTACTCGCATAATCAGCATCACTATACACATGCAGAACTTGAAGCTTCTCTGCTGCTGCACTCGCAGGATAGCGAATTCCCATTGCCAACGTCCCTCTGATGTACCGCATGATCCTCTTGACCAAGGTCCAGTGCCTCACCTCCGGCTTCTCCACGAACTGCGATGCGTAGCTCACCGCAAAAGCGATGTCCGGTCTTGTGGCCACAGCCAGATACATGCTGGTGTCTTATCTCCGGAATCTTGAAGATACTGATCAATAGGCGTTGACACAGGATTTGTCTCACTCATGTTGAAGCGTTGGAGTACCGACTCAGCGTATCCCTCTTGATGAATCACAATTGACCCGTCGTCTTCTTGAGAAATCTGCAGGTTCAGAAAGCAACCAAACTTCTCAATGGTGATTTTAAAACGTGACTGCAACTGCTTCAAGAACTCCTCTACGTCCCTTTGTCTTGTCGCTGCCACCAACCCATCGTCAACATACAAAACTACCAAAAGTTTATGCCTGTTGACATTCCTGACGATTAAGCAGGGATCAGCTGTACTCTCAGATAAACCAAGAGCTGTCACAACTTCCTTGAAACGTTGATTCCAGCACCGAGGCGATTGTTTGAGATCGTACAAGCTCCGTTTTAGCTTGCACACTCGATCAGTGCCATCTGAGAATCCCTCGGGTTGAGTCATGTAGATGTCCTCAGACAGATGACCGTTCAGGAATGCTGTCTTCACATTAAACTGGGCGAGGTGTAACTTCTCACTAGCTGCGACACTTAACACTGACCGAAGCGTATCAAAACGCACCACTGGGCTAGAAGTTTCTTCGAAATCCACTCCAGGCTTCTGGTTGAAACCGTGCACAACCAACCTAGCTTTGTATCTGCTAACTTCGCCACCAGGATTTCTCTTTTTCTTGAAAACCCATCGATTCGTGATGGCTTTACGATTAGGAGGTAGTTTTACCAGTGTGTAAGTAGAGTTCTCCAGCAATGATTGAATCTCTTCCTTCATTGCGCCGTTCCAGAACTCCTTGTCGCCAGATGCCATAGCCTCTTTGTAACTTCTCGGCTCAAGCTCAGCTACATTCATCTCAACATAGCGTGCCGGATTACGTAAAGTTGACCTGTCTCGCAGATTCCTACGCTCCACAGCAACAAGCTCAGTTTAACAAACTGCCCGTCTGCCGAATGAACATCATCTGCTTCTGGCTCAGACTATACTTGCTCCAGGACACTAGCTCTCCCATCTTCTTCGAGATCAGGCTCATCTTCGACTCGCGTTGATACAGCAGCAATAGCTCTAATTTTTTATGGTTCAAAAACAACACTTTTAGTTCGTTCTATCTTTCTTGTACCTCGAATCCAGACTCTGTACCCATCAATGTCATGAGAATAACCAACAAAGACTCCTGGCTTTCCCTTTGCATCCCACTTGCGACGCATCTGCTGCGGAATTTGCACAAAACAATTGGTTCCAAACACGTGCAAGTTCTGCAAATTCACGGATTTCCCAGTAAAAATCTCGTAAGGTTACTTTCCATCTTCTCTAACAGGGCCTGATCGATTGAGAAGATAGACAGCAGTGTTCACTGCTTTAGCCCACAATGACTTTGGCAACTTCTTAGCCAACAGCATTGTACGTGCAGCCTCCACGACTGTACGATTGGTGCGCTCCGCGTATCCGTTCTGCTCAGGCGAATAAGGATTTGTGATTACCAGTTGAACTCCATTTACCTTGTGAAGACTCTCGACTTTCCCATTTTTTAACTCCAGCCCGCCATCACAATGGAAAACCTTCAGCGGATGTCCGCATTGAGTTTCCACAAACTTCCGTAACTCTTCAACAGCACCAACGACCTCCGACTTCTCTTTCAAAAACTTAACAATGCGAAACTTTGAGTAATCACAGGTAAAACAAACGAAGTACTTGGAGCCTCCAAGTGATTCCTCCTCCATTGGTCCACACAGGTCAGCATTCATAACCTCACCAGCACTTGTCGCTCGTTGCGTTCTTGACTTGAAAGAAGCTCTTTGCTGCTTCCCCTCGACACAAGCTCCACAAAAGAAGTCATCTTCCTTGACACTTACGCCGCGCTCTCGCAGAAATCTTTCCACGTGGCGTTTGTTTTGATGGCCCAATCGCTCATGCCACACTTGGAGAGACTCGGTCGATGACAGGTTGACTTCACGATTAAAATTACTCAAGGCACGGATATGTAACTTGTAGAACATTCCATATCTTTCACCACACAATCGCACAGCTCCATCCTTGGCAAAAAACTCGCACCTTTTGTCATCAGCTCGCATGCACAACCCTTTGAGTGACAGCAAATTGCGACGACCATCAGGAACATGGAGCACGTTGTCCATGTGGGCTGTCAACCACTCACCATTGATCAAAACTTCACAGTCAATCCTCCCTTTACCGACAGCACTCACCGTTGTCTTGTCCTTTCCAATAAGAACTGTCAAAGGATTCACAAAAGCTTCATATCTCACAAACCATTCTTGACGAACACAGCAATGATTTGTAGCCCCTGAGTCTATTAACCAAATGTCATTCTCGTCTTCAGTGCCTTGCACTTCCGTCACCAATGACAAGACACTGCTACTACCACCATCATCACCACGCGAGGTACTGTCTTTGTCTTTCTTGCTCTTGTCTTTTTTACAATCCTTTTTCACATGCCCCTTTACACCGCACGTAAAACACTTTAATACTTTCTTTCTCTTCGTGTCACTTGCTTTCTCGGAAACACGCGTTCAATTAGCACCACTTTTAACCTTACAAGCTGCCGCAAACAACGCCTCCAGTTTCTCTTGTTTTACGTTGTGCGCATTGCGACGCGCATCGTCTGCGGTGAGAACAGTAACCAGCTCCGCGAGCGTCTGTTTATCCTCCGAGCGTGCCCATCACGACTGTCGGAGACTCTCGTAACTTTCCGGAAGTGTGTCCAGCAATCGCACCACAAGCGCTGAGTCATCCGGCTCCACGTTCAACTGTAGCAACCGCAAGACGAGTCCCTCGAATCTCGCAATATGGCGGATTATGTCGTCACCCGGCAACATGCTAAAAGCGAAAAACTCAGACGGCATGTGCAGCCTGCTTCGTTTGTTGCTCAAAAACGGAGTGAAATTTCACCCACATGTCTCACGCGGTCTCACAAGCCACTAGCAATGCAATCACTTTCGAATCCAAGGTCTTCACTAAAATTTGGTGAACCGAGCGATCTGCTTCGTCCCATTTTTTAAATGCTTCCGTATATGTCCCCCTTTCCGTGGCACTTGCACTCTCCCAAGATGGGCTGGGGTTTCTTCAACTCCCCAGTGCACACTTCATATGCTCCTCCAACTGCACGCAATAAATTTCTCGACGTGAATTTCCAAGTAGCCCAATTATCCTTCCCGGTCAACTTCTCTATTCCGTGAAGAACCTCCATGGCGATCACCGGCAAAAATCTCAGTCCACACGACAAATTTTTACCCACGCCGAAACGCTGTTTCACAAGAACAAAGCGACGCGACAAGTATGGCCGACCACGTGTCGAAAAAGTTCGCTCGATCGAAAAACGAAAAAATTAGTTTTTCTCTTTTACACAGAACCACGCTCTGCTACCATGTTGTTGTTCGGGATGTAAAGAGAGAACACCAACGATGATTTTTTGTAATACTTCATTAACATAACTTAAGTTACAAACTACTACAGCGCAGCACAGCATACTCCGGCATACAACGTACTCTTAACGGACACAACAGACAACAAAAACCAACATGTTTACATATTCAGAAGTCATTACAAATAAGTTTAATAACAATTACCGAAAAGCAGCTTTCATGAAACATCGACATAAATTATTCATATTGTAATTTTAGAAATTCATTTTATAATTTTAAATTACCTATAATTTTGATTATTTGTTGTTGGGAATAAATAGAACTTTGTTTAGTTTAGGTTTGTAGTATCTCCCACTCCAGTTACTTATGTATTCTTTGAAATCATGTCAGTAGTGCACCATGACTTGTATGTAATGTGTAATGTGTTCTTGTGTTTCAAGTATAAGGCAGTGTTATATATTGTGGAATTAGTGTGTCTTTGTAATTACCAGCACTCCAGACCCACCCAAATTCTTAATAGGTTACGGGCCCAGAGCTCACGTTAGTGAGTGCCGCGAAGTGACTGAAACATAACGGAAACATTCGCACGGTCAATTAGGGGATAAATTTTAACAAAGCAATTAGTGTGTCTTAAATATGAATTCGGGAAGCTTAGGGCGTAATGAAGAGCTAAACGAGGACAATTTTGACATGGGGAATTAACAGATGAAAGTCTTACTTATAAAAAATGACGCGTGGAGTTACGTCAACGGAACGTATGTCAAGCCTGAACCTATCGAAAACGATGCCGATTTTGCTGCTATAATAAGGGCGTGGACCGACGCAGACAGGAGGGCAAAGGCAGATCTGATCTTCTCGATTCAACCGTCGCACTGTAGTCCAATTTGAACATTTACGGGAACACTGCTCTTTTGGAATTGAAATCAATTAAATAATACTTGCCTTGTTAAATTTATGTGCTTTTGCATATTTTAATACTCATACCTACTTTTGGGTAATTTATACACGAACTTGTATTCGTTTTAACACTCTTATTGCGTGCAAATAAGAATATACATTTAGTATTCTCTATTTAAATCAGTGTAATATTTGTCTTTCTATGTATTCATTCTCTTGAGCAATGACATTATGAGTTTCTTTTATGAACTGAAATTTAATTTTCATGCAAAATTGTGTTGAAGAACGAGAATTTTGCCAAATTATATGTTCGATATTCTCTTTTTTGCTAGCATTTTTAAAGGAACAATTAATGTTAACAAATCAGAATCAGTAGCATTTGTGCTTTCAAGAAATTTTTGTTCATAGTTTTGGTAGCAGGAACTTCCATCAAAACCTCATTTGTATATGATATCCAAATTGGAATTATTTTGCCCACTAGTGTGAATCTTGTACTGAGAACTTCGTTCTGTACTACGCATAAACGATATGCGATATGATTGTCTCGTCTCTAATTTAATTTCAGCTTTTGTCTCCGAAATAACTATATCTTTGGTGTAGCACTGCTGTTTCACTTTTAACACTTTATGTCCGGGTACAAGTCACAATCTCTCTCTTTTGCATATTTTCGTGATCAAATATATAGTTATTTGTTCAATTTTGCATCTACAATCAATGCAAAGGCTTCTTCTGGTGTGTAACGCTGAACATTCTTCTTTGGCACGTACAGGTGCTTCATTGTTTTTAAAGAACGAGGACTTGAATTCGTAGCCTATTTTATAACTTGAGCAACATTTCGTTTGCCTGTTTTGTAAAAACCGTTTGTGTTGCAAACACTAGTTCTTGGGGGCTGTGGCTCTTGACTAAGTTTTCTGGGCACTTCTCTTTGTCACTTAATGTGTCAAATTCTCGTTGTGCTTTATGACTTAGGGATATCAAGTCACTTATATGTTGTGGCAGAAAAGTCATTTCTTCACTTAACCAATTTTTATTGTGTTCCAAAAAAAAATACTTTTGTCTTCCACTTGCGTTCCAACGACGTACAATATTAATAGTAAAAAAATATATTACTGGTAATAACCTGGAATATTTGGTATTCTTGATAAAACGAAATATACAATAAGCTTCGTCATACATGTTTTATTCGCTCGGGAAACAAAACTTTCGCGAGAAAGAATTTCATGCAATTAAGTGCGGCGCACCTACCGAGAAAAAAATTAAAGAATGCAGCCTCCGCAGGTCTCTGCACATTAAAATTAGTGTCAATGTAAAGGTAGATAAATACTCTACATTATATAAAATATCTGTAATGTTACAAAGGTTAACAATTTTGTTCTACTCAAATCAATTCCGTATAAAAGTTATAAACGTTCATTTCTCCCCTAATATTTTAGAAAATAAATTCTGTATTTACGAAACATTAATTTCACTTGAAAGTTAGTGAATAACTTACCTGAGGAACTTGATGTTGGCACAAAAAAGTTTACAATAATATTCTAGAGTGTAAGTACACATAGAGCGCAATATCGACATCCACGCTCGACTGAATGCGCTTCACAATATATGCTGAGATTCAAGAAGCCTTATCGCTCTACGCTTCACGGAATATCATCTATTCATACATTTTCGAACAAATCAAGCTTCTGTTCACAATCCTGAATCGATACATCGAGGTTTCAACAATTTTGGTTTCGAGGCAAATGTCCCCGCAACTGAGCAAAATAGATCACTGTGCGTCGGAGCTAAAGCAGGAAAAAGGATGCACCACCTCACGCGAAGTGTGGCTAAAATTGGAAACTATTTACCGATCCAAAGAGCCTGCGCGGAAAGCAACCCTACTGAAGCAGCTCACGCTACAGAAGACGGAAGGGGAGGGTGTTCGTGATCATCTGGCGAGATTCTTCGATGCTGTGGACAAACTACGGGACATGGAAATATAAATAAACAATCACCTACTAGCCATCATGCTGTTGAATAGCTTGCCACCCAGCATCGAGAACTTCCGGTGTGCAACAGAATCTCGCGACGATTTACCACCCCCGGAGACGTTACCTATCAAAATTGTGGAAGAAAATGACGCGCAAACATGTGGCGATAATCACGGCCCGGCCCAAAATGCGATGGGAACACACAAGAACTATAAGAAAAAAAACTTCAAGAAGAAGGTCAACGAAAAGGGTAAAATGTCAAACAAAGAGTCCTTCAAATTCCAGTGTCACAGATGCCATGAAGTTGGACATAAGGAGCGGATTGTAGAGGTGAAAAACCAAACGCAAGAAATGCGGAAGATGCAAGTTTCCTCGCTTCGCCTACAGTCAACATGTACGATGCGTGTTTGAGACAGGCCACGAGAACCGGTAATAAATGATGCCTTGCCTTCCGCGAATTTCTGCCAAGATCTGAGCGATTTCAGAGAATCGACGCGGACGTACATGGCAAACTCAATCTTGCCAGCAACGCAAGCACCGACATAACGGCCAAGAACGTAGCAAAACGCATCACAACTCTTGACAACGCCGACAAAACTGTGTGCTCGAAGTACGCCCTTCATGTTCCGGGACTGCGTTCCAACTTGGTCTCGGTGGGGAAGGTCACCGATAGTAGATTTAGTGTAACTTTTACCAAAACATCTGCAGAAGTGATTGACCCGAATGGAAATGTCACTGTCATGGCGAAGAGAGTTGACAGACTATTATGTACAACCTCAAGACAAGGACTGCAGAAATATTGTCAGCAACGACGACGCCATGAAGGCGCCTGACAAGAAGACCTTTTTAGAATGGCACCGGATACTTGGTCATTTAAATATCCAGGATCAACGCGAGGCAGCTAGCAAGGGGGATGGAAACCATCCGTGGGTTGAAAATCGATGACGTGGAGGGTAACTTCGTATGCGAAGTCTGTCTTCAGGGGAAAATGACTCGTCCACCTTTCCCAAAGTAGTCGCAGAGAGAATCTTCTTTCGATGACATAATTCACTCCGACGTGTGCGGCCCGGTACGGACGAAGTCACTTGGAAACGCTCGGTATTTTTTGACGTTCATCGACGATGCATCGAGGTAGACTGAGGTGAAATTCCTGAAACAAAAGGGCGATGTCTTCGACGAATTCGAAAGCTTGAGAGTTCGTCTAGAAACCCAAAAGGAGTGTCAAATATCTTCAAACCAATAACGGAACGGAGTACATTAACCATAAGTTCGACGAATCCTTGAGACATTTGGGTATCCAAAGAAGACTTACTGCACCTCACAATCCGGAACAAAATGGAGTTGCGGAGCGCAAGAATCGGTACCTGGTCGCAACGGTCCGTTGTTTACTTGCACAATCCAAAATGCCTCCTTGGTTCTGGGCAGAGGCGATTTACACGGCAAACTACATCAGAAATCGTAGTCCAAGCAGCAAGCTGAACGGAAAGACTCCGTATGAAGTTTGGTTTGGTGTACCGCCCGACGTAACGTAGTTTCATGAATTCGGCTGGAAGGTTTACTGCCTCGACCGGCCCGCAAATAAGGACAAGTTTGCACCGCGATCGAGAGGTGTATTCATTGGTTATTCTGAAAATACCAAGGGGTGTGGAGTCTGGATTCCAAGTTAAAGAAGAGTGGAACCACCCGGGATGTGAAGTTTGTGGATTCATCATCGTGAACCGCTGGAGAGAACTTCAACGATCCAGATGATGTTGCTTCTGAGAGGTTCGAGAATACGTATGGACTGTTCCTCGTTCGCACATTGACGTCGATTTGACTACACCAAATGGATCTTATTACGACAGGCAAGGAGCCTCGAAGGACTCGCCAAGCTCTACGACGAACGGAGAAAGTGAAGAATTGGACTCCGAGACCGGTTTTCGGGGTTTCGAGCCGGAAAAGTTTGCCAGAGGAAAATTCAGGCACCGAAACCGGTTTTCACGATTTCCAGCCAGAATATTTAGCAGAAGAAGTCCAACGGGCTAACACCAGTCGAGGATCAGGAAGACCACGGAAGGAGAAGACAGGACAGCCCGGCAGACCTAGGAAACAGTACAATGAGGTATCTGTCGAGCAAGAGCAAGCGGACGGATGCTACGCATTTTTTACGGAAATCCCTCTGAGGCAAGCCATTTCCAGCGCAAAATCGGCTGAATGGATGGAAGATATGGCGAAAGAAATGACATAGGTCCTGAAAAACGATACCTGGATCATCGTGGATCGATCAGAGAATCTCAAGGTCGTCGGAAGCAGGGGTGTGTTACGCAAGAAGTATGGGGTCGATAGTAAGCTTGAAAAGAAGATAGCACGAATCGTAGCACGTGGTTTTTCCTAATGTCCTGGTACAGACTTCCGAGAGACTTTCGCGCGTAGTAAGTCGATTCGTTTAGCTGCAGTACGGGACAACATACACATCCGGCAATTCGACATATCGACAGTGTACCTCAACGGCGTCCTGGAAGAGGAGGCATACCTGGAGGAACCAGAATACACCGAGGATATGTTGGAGATGATCATTCGGTGGGAGCGGAATAACAGCGACATGAAGAAGGTTGAAGATATGCTCGAGAAGTTGTCCACGGGTAACAAGGTTTGTTACATGAATAAGTCACTCTACGGGTTGCGCTAGGCCAGTCGAGTGTGGCACAAACGCTTGGACAAGAAGCTTCGCATCTTCGGCGCAATCCCAACTGATTCGGATCCCTGTGTTTATTTGAAGACACAGAATGGTCATCAACTCATAATTGTAGAGTATGTCGACGATATCCTTGTCATGTCTCAGTACTTGAAGGATATCAGTAGTTGCAGATAGCACCTAAGCCAAAGATTTGAGTTGAACGAACTGGGGGATTGAAAACATTGTCTAGGCATGGACTTCACCAGAGACGAAGATGGAACCTCTATCACCCAGAGTACATACATAAAGTGTATACTTCGACGTTTTAGGATGTTGGACTATAGCTATACCACTGGACGTTGGTAACAAGTTAACCAAGCCTGAAAGATGGAAGAAGTCCAACGGTGATAAACCGGCTTATCGCGAGCTGGTGGGCGCCATACGTATCTCGTTACCTCTCGACTGATATATCCCATGCCGCCAGCGTTCTGAGCCAATGTAATGATTTCTATGGCCCGAGTCACTGGGCAGCAGCCAAAAGGCCGCTTCGCTACCTTAAGGAAACTTTTAGTCTGGGTCTACGCTTCAACTACGAGCAAACGCACCTCACTGGATATGCAGATGCAGAATGGGGAGGAAATCTTGATGATAGGCGTTCATTCACCGGATACATATGTACCTAGAACGGAGGTGCGGTGTCCTGGGAGTCCAGAAAACAGAGAACAGTCGCACTTTCCTCAACCGAGTCAGAGTATATGGCTCTGGGAGAAGCTACCAAGGAGGCGGTCTATCTTCAGCGATTCTTGCGCGAGGAACGTGAAAGGATCGACAGCTAAAAGAATTTACAATGACAACGTGGGAGCTCAGGAATTAGTGACCAATCCTGTGTTCCATGGACGCACCTAACATATAGACATTAAGCTTCATTTTGTGCTTAAACTTTTGGAGTCTGGAGAAAAAGGTGTGAAGCACCTATCCTCTGGGGACATACCCACAGATTTTCTCACTAAATCTCTGCCAAAACCGAAACACTTGAAGTGCTTGGAAATGTTAAATATTAGATCGATGTTTTGAGTAGTTCGGCTTCATAAACTAAAGTGTATACAACAATGTTTTATTTAAGGGGAAGTGTTGGGAATAAATAGAACTTTGTTTAGTTTAGGTGGGTAGTATCTCCCACTCCAGTTACTTCTGTATTCTTTAAAATCGTGTCCGTAGTGTACCACGCCTTGTATGATTCTGTAATGTGTTCTTGTGTTTCAAGTATAAAGCGGTGTTATCTATTGTGGAATAAGTGTGTCTTTGCAATGACCAGCATTCCAGACCCAGACAAATTCTTAATATGTTTGAAGATGTCTTTTTTCGTTCATGTTTTCTGGCGTTAAATGTAGACATCTGCGTAATTTTAAGAATTAACGGTAGAACAACGGTAGAGAAATAAATATGCATAACTAAAAACACATGATGAATTAGCCATTTCTATTCATCAAATTATATGATTTAAAGATTAATTGATTTCCCGCAGAAAAAATTGAACACACATAAATTATTAAATTATATTCAATCTTAGTCATAAATATGTTCAGTGTTCGAACTATGTGAACGCTGATTGTAGCATCATCCAGTAGACTTCCTCCCGCCCAAGAACTGACCTTATTGCCCTGGTATGTCCTTCACTTGTCTTCGTATTTCATACACGGAGAGGCGGTCAACACAAGTACTAGGGTAGGGTCTCTCCTCTTCCCGTCTATAACTCTGATCCCTTGAGATGACCCCGAGCGCTCAAGTTTTCAGCGTTTATGTTTTCAGGCTGTTTGGTTGTTATTATTCTTAACTTTCTTTTGACAATTAAATCCTAATTATATAGCTATTAACATACCTAGAAATGTTATGAGTGTTATTACTGCAGAGGCCAAACGTTAACAATCGAGGCGGAGCGTAGCGGAGCCACGCATCTCACGATTTACGTGAAAATTTACATTACTGTGATAGTAAACAAATGAATTCTGTTGCTGCGGCACGTTACTACCATGTTGTGGGGTGTTGCTTGCGATTTAATTTTGTTGCTTGCGATGTTGTGGGGTGTTGTTGGCGATGCGAATTTAAACAAAATTCTATAAAGTTGTCTGAGAAAAGATGGATGTAAATAATTATCCTAAACCTCAAGATACCTAAAAAAATGACGTTCAGTGAGGAAGTTGGCGCTTCGACTTCCAGTGACGACACCTTCAGATCTTCAGTAAATATTACCGGAGAAGAGTTTCATTCGGTGGAAAGCCGGGAAAATGAGGTTAATTTACCGAATACACATTTTTTATTGTACCATTAATATTACAATATCAATAACTATCCCAAAAACTAATATGAATTACTTTTATTCTGAATTGTTTGAATCTAATTTAGTTTGTACATCGCCATTTTTCTAAATAAACCTTTGTCTTGCGATAAGTCGATGGTTGTGTATTTACATTGCAAGGATGTTACATTTCTTAACATACAGGTAGATACAAGTGAACTTAAGAAACCTGTAGGGTTGCATGTTAACAGGGGTTAAAGATGCATGTGACTAATAAAATTAATAAACACTGTCATTATCGAATCAAATTATCCCCGCGTGAATATGTTAGAGACTTCTAAACCAAATGGATTTTGCGAGATGTTTTAATTTTGAATATTGATGTTCGCATTTACAATCCTTGTGCATTGTTGTCTTTGCTTTCCTCCTAGTGCGAATTTCAGAGAGGGCGCGTTGATAATTCTGCGAGGCTTAATTAACTGTGGAATCTATGTTCTTTTTCGACAATTTGGTGTGGCTAAAAAAATACGGCTTATTGCAGATTTCGCAAAATACAATTATTGCTTGATTCATAGTTTACAATGACAATCATACCAAAACATGCCGTAGTCAGGATAGCCAGGAGAAGTTTCGTGCACAAAGCCTAGTCAGAGAGAATTCCGTAGCCGCAGTCTCCAACGCCACTGGGAGTTGTCCCAAAACCAAAGCACAGTCGCATTCCTTACACTCTCGCCGTACTTCGTACTAGCATCGCTGGCCGGGTGTGCTGCCTTTCCCCTTGGTTCTCGCCACCCCTGTGAATCTTCTATAACGTCGTTTGTTACTTTGTAAATTCCTTCAGCGATACTTGTGTTTGATAATCTACTTTGGAACGGGTATACCTGGCTTTCAA
Organism: Teleogryllus occipitalis; assembly: GCA_011170035.1. Lineage (NCBI taxonomy): Eukaryota > Metazoa > Arthropoda > Insecta > Orthoptera > Gryllidae > Teleogryllus > Teleogryllus occipitalis. Next base: position 405,000 of record BLKR01000634.1, on the reverse strand, counting down.
TTGGGTCTGATGTCTCGTAACTACTACTTTATTCTCCATCTTGACTGTAAATAACCATAGCTTATCTCTTCCTGAATTATTCCAGGCACCCATGCTGGAGTTTTCTTAAATGTACAATGAACAGGGTTCCCTATTTGCAATTTCGGAGGCGATCCTTACGAAACACACTCTTTACCTGGTTAAAGCAGCGACAGAAGAGTACGTGGCGTGGTATGTGCCATGCAAAATCTCTAATGGGATTTTGCCATCCTCTTCTGGCAGCTATGACCGTCAGCAACGCCTTTTTCTTGGGAGTTCGCATTGCACTCGCCTACCCTATAGCTGTTTTGAAAAACCTCACCAATATTTCCACCTCACTACTGGACTGTGTGTGAATAGGCCGTGCACAAACGTGCTGGATCCTGTGCACCTGGTAGAATCTGAAAAACTCTTGTGTCGTGATCTGTGTGTAATTCATTATCCGATACCAATGCCACTTGGGGACCCTGTCACGAAAATTCTCTCTCACACCTTAATGGTCACCGAAGATGTCTTTATCTCTTCCTATAAATAGTTGGACAAAGCCTTCACTACTATCACATACATTGAATTTCGAAAAGGACCCGTAAGTCTACATGTATCCCCCCTCAAGGTTCCCTGGGATGCGGCCACTGCACGACTTTACTCGGCGCACTCTGGTTTAACTGACAATCTTCACACGTTCTATCTCACCGTTGAATGTCCAAGCGCATTCCTTATCAATAACAATGTCAACGCACTAATAACTTTGTTCTAACCATCTTCCAGTGTCCTTCATGGATCATTTTCAATACCTGCCACCTTCATACATGGTTAACGTCTGTATAGTCATTTAAACAGCCAGCACGATGTCTTGAAACATGAATGTAACTCATAGTTTTGTTACAAATTATTTTTCATGTGTAGTACTGTGATTATATGGTGTCTTCTTTTTCGTGATGGCATCAATATGTCTAAGGGCCGAAACATCGTAACGTTCACCATTTAAAAACCTTTTATTCAATGTAAATGTGTCTGTTAAAATAATGATCGATAATTTGTTATTTATTACCCCAGTGAACTCTTTTATCAGCAATGTAACGCCTGCTTTGACTGACAATCTATTGTCTCATTAAACCACTTAGCATTGCTTCTTAAGCTGGGAGACCCCCTTTTTTCGCATAATCCCTGGTGGATCTTAGTTCTGGATCCTTGTCCATTTCCTCTGCGATGTGCACCTCCAGTGAAAATTCTCCTAGCACTCCAGCTCCTCCATGCCTAACTGTAGGCTCATACCGATTTATCTATGTCTATTTTACGGTTCACATGGCAGACTAGATAGTGCATGCGCATTGTGCATTGTTCTTCTGAAATGTTTCCGGGAGTTGTAATATGTCAAGAACAGCGCCCAGCGCTGCAATTTCTTTACCGTGCACTTCAAGTGCCTTCTTCTCTGGCACACAATTTCACGAGAGGCTAATAGTCCATAATAGTGTGAAATTTAGCGCCATAAAAAATATTCAGTTTTCGTACTACAAATATGATTGCCAACGCCTCTTTTTTAATCTGAGAATAGTTCTCGTTAAGTGAGATCGATGCGAAAGCTATCGGCCTCTCCCCTCTCTTTTCATTAATTTGTGACAGCATTGCCTCTATGTCATAGACAGTGACGCCCGCTGCCCCGGTAGACACCCCAGCAAAAAATGGCTGTCCTTAACGGCCTCTTATAACTTCTTTAATGTCTGAACCTTTCTGACATTCTTGCGTCCCTTGTAATTTAACCCATTTCTTTCTTAACCCATTTCAAAGTGGCCACGGTGGAAAAATTCTTGATGAATTTGTCATAATAATTGATATTTACGACCAATAGTGCTATTATTTAACCCACTAAGGACCAAGCATTAAAATAATATTTTCTTCATAATATGTATTGTATTTACTCTAATATTGCACTAGAAAGGATAAAAAATAATTTATAATTTTTTTTACCAAAAGTCAATGTACAACAAAATGTTGCGTATACGCAACTTTGGGACCTTATCGATTCATCTTGACATGAGACGAGTGTAAACAGTTTGGGTGGAGATGAACATTGCATATTATTACATTTATAAATTGTAGTGCTTTTCCACAATCTGCACCTCCATCGGGGTATGGTTTCTCCCACAATCACATGCTCTACATCATGATTGATTGATTGATTGCCTGATGATTCCGGGCACGTCAACTTCTAAGTTCATTAGTCTCGTAAATGTAGTGCATGTTTTTAGCGCGGGAGGTGATGGTGATTTTTCCGTTGGACCCGATGCCGACCTATCTATCGGCTTGCGGGATTTTCCCCGAGCAGATATCACCCATGGGGCATCGCCTCAGTCGGGACTAACTCTAAGTTCCCGACCGGACTCTCAGCAAGTATGGTATTGTAGTGCAAGTAAGTGTAAGTGCGTGCAAGTTACGGGTGAGGAAAGGACAAGGATGAGGAAGGAATGATCGCAGTCCGAGGCCCAGGGAAGTGTTTGTGGGTGGACCAAAATGAGATTTTTCAGTCGCCTGTGAATTCATTGGCTCATTATTGCATTCACTTCCTTTTGCTTCAGATGTCATTGGTCATGACTAAGTAAGAGCAAAATTATAGTTGTGACATCTTTCCTTCACTCGCAATATTTTGTTTTCCATTAGTTGACAGTCACAGTCAATCAATTTTTCTTCTTCAACTTCTTTTTCCTCCAGAAGATCATCTATATTTTCCTTGTCTGTCATTTTGAGAACATTGGGAGCAATGCACAGCATCAATCAAATTTGCAGAAATAAGGTCAACATCTTCCTCCAGAAATAAGTTCAGCAGTTGATAGAGGTCTTTATTTTCTTCTATCATTTCCAAAATAGGCCGAATGTAGAAGATAAATAATTATGCTTGAAGCATTGTTTATATAGTGATACAACCATGCAGGAACCTCCCAGGATATATATGATGAGATAATTATACCAGGAACAGAAATATGAAACAGTAGTTACATGTCTATCACTCAATGATTACATTCCAATTGCATTTGTTCTATCATGTTCATACCATATACTCACTAATCCCAACATTGCGTCAACACAACATTACTGTAAATTATCAATAATAAGCTACGTAAGGACCTCTCTAAATAATAAATATTGTGAAACAATAAAAGAGGGTTCAAGCAAGTTTGTCGAGTAATATACAGTAAAAAAGAGTATTATGTAATAATGAAATTAAAATTTGAATATCGATAGTACAATCCATTACATTATCTCCAAGTTTCAAAACTCAACGAAGCCACATTAACGCTCACATATGAATGAAAAGTGCAAAATCATCAAATAGCATTTCTTCTAATTGCGATAGTGACACAGAACAAGTTTATATTGAATCATTTTTCTACAAGAGTTGTTATATTTAATGTTGCATTTACGAACGTTGGGACTTAATGGGTAAATGGTCTGTTGGAGCTGGAAGCTGTGTGATTGCTTCATCATGCTGTTGTGGACAAATCCTGATTTACCTAACACTCGTCGTAGAGAAACTTGCTGCATTGAATTGAGAATTCACTTTTAATATTGTAGCGTTGTGTCGCTAAAACCAACGTGGGCACGCAGCGTGGTGCCCACCGGATGCAGAGACAATGGCAGAAGCTATGACGCACGGGTTTTTTTCCGACGGGGTGTGCGGGCGTTAGGGCGGAGGCAGCGAGCAGCGTCGCGAGGGCTATTTAAGGGCTGTGGAACAATAGCTCTTCCTTCTTTGAGACAGCGGCATCGGCAGCGTAGATCGTCCGTGAGAGGTGCGTGCGTGCGCGCTGGAAGGAGCCGGCAGTTATTGTCGTGACTAGTGAGACATGTAGTCGGTCTCAGGGCAGGCGGTACTACGCACGGCGAAACATTAGGTAGTATTAGTCAACGATTTCTTCCGGGCTGAAGGGCCGTGGTCCAGTGGAAAACATATTCCCAAACGTTTCGTCCGCAACTACGGCAGACATCCTCAGTGGCGATGTGGTGTCGGACGAAGAATCCCCTTTTGAAAGTTCCCCGGTGACTGTCAGTTTTTTCAACTGTTCCTGTTGCCATGTTCCCGCGTGCCAACGTGACCACTGTCCCGTCTTTGTTGTTCATAAGGTTTTGCTTTGGCCTGGCGGATTACGGGGATCCAAATCGGATTGATTTTTATTCCCTCCTCCTTTCTATTGAAATTCCGGGGATGTTTATGAATTTCAATGGCTTCACGGTTTAATCGTGCATGGTAGTGAGCTGTGGTGGCTAAAACATCTACGTCTTCGAATCTTATGTTGTGTTCACGGCCAGAGAAAGCGTGTTCGGCTACTGCTGACTTTTCAGTGTACCCAAAACGGCAGTTCCTCTTGTGTTCGGAGAGCCTGGTGTTAATGCTCCGTTGTGTAGTGCCAATGTATACAGCGCCACAGGAACATAGAATTCTGTAGACCCCTGCTGAAGATAATGGATCTCTTCTGTCCTTGGCAGATCGGAATAAGTTTCGAAGCTGTGAAGTGGGCTTGAAAATGGCAACAGGAACAGTTGAAAAAACTGACAGTCACCGGGGAACTTTCAAAAAGGGGATTCTTCGTCCGACACCACATCGCCACTGAGGATGTCTGCCGTAGTTGCGGACGAAACGTTTGGGAATATGTTTTCCACTGGACCACGGCCCTTCAGCCCGGAAGAAATCGTTGACTACAACTCCGGCCGTGAAAGCCTACATTGTTTTATTAGGTAGTATGTTCGGTGTGGTAGCCGTTGTAAATATCTCTCCTAGCAGTGGGGTCTATTTAGTTAGTTAATTGTATACAGTGCATTGGTTATTTATGACTACGGTCTTAATTGTAAATAAACCTGCTGTTATTACAACCCACTCTCGTCTGTGTACTGATTACACCCGTATGACGCCACAATATGTTATCCTTTATAGTTTTTAATAATTTTATCAAATTTTCTTTTGTGTTGCCTGGAGGTGCGACCTGGCACTATAATATCATCCAAATAATTACAACAGCCATTTAATTGTGAAGTGAATTCTTCTAAAATTTCTACTTCGCTGAAATATTGCTGCTGCAGAGTTGACCTCAAACAGTATCCTGTTAAATCTAAATAGGGCCAACGAAGAACTTTGCTAGCACTTTCTTTGCCTGCTCATCACATGGGACCCACCTGTATGTATCTTTAAGATCAATTTTCGAAAATTGTTACTACAGTATTGTAAGTAGTTCACGAATTGTGATTACAGTACTGAAAAAAAACAAAGGTATTGGAAAAAATATCTTTCAAAATGAATGAATGAAAAAATAAATTTTAATCTCATATTTTTAATTCGTTCCGCAATTTTTTTACATATGTACAAGCATTACACAAATAATTGGTAATGACAACTGTTATTTAACATTTTAGCAACTTCCTCGTCAATGAAACTTGCCTTCCAAGGAGGATATACATTTACATTGAAAATGTAAGAAAAATTATTTTAATTATTCACATTATTTACATGTCACATTTAAATGAGAAATTAATTTCATTCCTAGGCAAAACAAAACTGTGTCAGTTGCTCTAAGTAGTTACCCAATACACAATGGAAGACCATGATGTTATAGGAAACAGCCTTGATGAATGCATAACCGTTAGCAAATTTTGGCATCAGACAGCTTTTAGTCAAACACTTAAAACTCATTGAACAAGGTATTATGAATTCAAAGTTACTATTTAAATTACAGTAAAACTTCACTTATACGTTTTTCAGGGGATTGTAGGGAATGTACAAGCGAGAAAAACACATAACTAAAAATTGAATATTATGAGGAAAACCAAAACTATATTTTTACATTGGCGTACTCCACTCTTAATTTTGCAAAGTTAGCAACTTTTGAAAACTAGACATTTTTGCTCCCGTAATAGAACACCTATTTGCTTTAGTAAACAAATTGTAGATTTGATTTGATTTTTGTTTGCTAACACAATAGTAAATGAACGACCAACGCGACGCGATTGACGCGCGTCGATGCCTGCGCACGAGTCGCTTAGCGCATGTCGTGTGCGCAGAGTTTATCATAAGCAAAACGGCACACGAACTGTCTTTGCGACGTGCGTTGTGCCCACAGATCTAGCTACAATGTAAGTCATGACAACGCGCGTTTTCTAACTTTCAAAGTGCAATGAACGCTGGGCGTCACGCGTTGGCAAGGGCGCCATGTGCCATAAGATACAATGTTACGTGACGCATGCGCAGGCATCAACGCAGCTGATGCCACCAGCGTTAGGTGACGCGCGTCAACGCAACGCTCGTGTGGCAGAGACCAAAATTTCATTATGTATTTGATTCCCCCGCGTTTCAATATTTCCTTTAAATGTGCCGATTTTTTTGGTGCAATATTGATGATTATGCAACGCCGCACCCGACGATACTAGCGCCCTTCTTTGTTCATCCTGTAGTTTTGTACAAAATTCCAAAATGGAGAGTTGAAATCAGTTGAAACGCCCTGCGTAACGACGAAATTAAACAACCTGAATACTGAATTCAAGACAAAATTCCGTGGGTTCCTCTACTATAATGTAAATGTTCTCACTTGTTGGTTATCTATGTCGTTTTGGATGTTATACGGTCTTAAAGGGCCTTTCATTGTATACATATATGTGTAACGTAAAATGCACATCTGAAATAATTTAGTCCGGAAAATATAGGAATTTTTCCGGAACTTACAGAAAAAAGACGTATAAACGTAAAAAATGTAGAAGTGCGAAACGTATAAACGGAATTTCACTGTATTTCTGAATTTAAAACTTAATATTTACAATTAAACTGTTCATAATTTTATTTTCTAGAAAAAAAAAACAGCGATGATATTGATGATCTCATGCAGATGCATCTCTAGTAGCTCTGTAGGCTCCTCTTTCTTTGTCTGGATATTGAGTGGGCAGGTTGGGTGAATGAATATTGACTTTTGCTTGATATTTGAGCCCAGCAACATCAACTTCATAATCTCCAGATAGAATAAAATCGTGTGTAACAGGCTGAAGTTGTCCATTTTCATCAAAATTCTGAACAAATCCTAAGCAAATCTGTGAAAGAAAATTGTAAATGAAGCATATGTTTGACACATTTACATCAATACTGACGTCTGAGTCCTTTGCTATTTACAAAAACGAAACTACTCTTCTCATGTTTTTGAGATGAAAAGAATGCTCCAAATTTACTTTCAGGCTATTCTTCAGGCCACTTCAAAACCCTTTTCAAGGTTTCAAAGAGGTCTTTTGAGATAATTACTGTTTATAATAGCTTGTTGATTTTAGCTTTTATGATTTTTACTTATTTGCATAAAAAACAGAGGCTACAAGACATTAAGGGCGAGGTACAATCCACATTTGCTGAGTGTCCCTTTTAATGGAGCTATTTCCAATTCCAGAGAAAAAACGTAAATATTTTTCCTCCCTCACCCAATTGCAATACTTGAAAAATATCGGAAGTAATGTTCAGTTCTGTTGAAAAATACTTACTGATTAAAAACAATTAACACATTCAAGAAATACTAGTTCCTCCTTCCTTTGCGATTCTGTTCAAAGTCAGTTTAATTATGTATATTACATTGCCTTGGGTTCGAGATCTCCCTCCATAGACGGACGTATTTCCCTTGATGTGATGGACAGTAACAAAATATCTGTTCTAAAGGTCTCTGAGTATAAATATTTTTAAGAGATGGAAGACACCTACATTTGCAGGTATACTTTTATCTATTTTGACAATCAATAAACAAGTTTTCAAAAATATATTTTATTGTCCATGTAATGCTGGAACAAGACATTTCATGTAATATTTCTATGCATTGTCAGATGTGAACAAATAATAATTAATATATTTATGTCTGAAAATAAAAAAAAAATTATGTCAATCTGCTCCCGTTCTGATCATACTTGCCCCAACCTTGAAGCGAGGATATATGTATTTACAAAGGGAATATTTTCCCTTATTTGTGTTTTTGGGATATATTCTTTTAGTTCTATAATTTTTTTTTTATTTTCTTTCGTTTAACATGTTTTGGTGAGTTCTCTCCCATCTATTTTGTACTACTTTCTACATATTTTTTACGTATACTTCCCCTTTCAAATTTCATCTCTGATTACTGTGTAATTTTATTTTTAATGCTTTCATTCTAAACAATATCATAAAAAATTCGTTTGTAATTTTTTCTTTATCAAATATAAATATATGAATTTTAATTTGTCTACACCTAATGATGCATACAAATATTAAGTGAAATGTCATGTTCCAGCACTATACAGACAATAAAACATTTTTTTGAAAACTTACTTATTGTCAAAAAATAAAAAGGGATACCTGTGTGGTAAATTACTAATATTATTAGAGACAATCATACTATTTTTATTTATTTGGCTGATTTCCCATTCTGGCAAAGGGATTACCTGAACACAAAAAAAAGGAATGTGAAAAAAAACTTCAAAAACAATTTAGAGAGAATTTTTTTTTTTAATTAAAAAAACAACAACAAAAGACAGAATTCGAGTTTTAAATGTGTTCTTTTAATTGTTGTAACTGTTACATTTTAAAATGGGTCCAAACTAAGTGGTCTATTTCCAATTTTATTTTTTCAACATCCTTCAAAATATTAATAAAACAACACACACAAAGTAGGTTTCATTGAAATAAAGGAATAGTTCTGATACAATATTACCAAAAAAAATATATTGTTGAGTTCTGTGTATAGTTACTAACATGTTTGTTTGTTTGTTTGTATGTTTTTGTTTTTTCCCTGAAAAATTTGCTGTTTTGGAAATAGCTCTATGTGAACACACACTGCTAATTACAATCCAAAAGCAAAACAAAAGATTATCTCAGCACTTACTTGGTAACCTCATTAGATTTGATTGTTTATTTTGTTATTATTGCTCATGAGTATCACCAGCACCAAATTAATGGAAGGGGGTATGATTCAATAGATAAGGTATACTTTACCTTTGCCTTTCAATAAAATACATATATCAAAAAATATTGAGGAGGAGGGGTGGGGGGCACATGCATCACTGCAATGCATGTTATTGCTAAGGTAATAGATAAAAATTAAAAAAGAGAAGAAAAAATGAAATTACAAAATATGCAATTCAAATATGCACATTAAGGCTCAACAAAAAACATGTCATATGATATTTCCTGTTTAAGTACAGCACCTGTTTTTTAAAGGTGAAGCCATATCCAGTTGTGGTGGTAATTCCAACTTGTTTACCATTACGATATATTGGTTCACCTCCCCATGGCCACAAATCAATTTCATGATCATGATCTTGAAGTAATAGCTGAATATACATTCTGTGTACACCTTCTTCTCGTTGCTTCAGTAAAGCTTTTCTTCCAATGAAATCAATATCTTTCTGCAATGGAAATAACAAGGGTAAAGTAAAGCATGATTTGTTAACAAGATAAGTACATTAATAAATACATACATCAAATTTCACACGCCAAGATCTGCCACATTCTAAAGGAGTTGTTGTTGTATCCAAGTCTTGGCCCCAAAAGGCATAGAACCGCTCCACTCGCAGAGCCCTCATTGCATAATAACCAGCATGCTTGAGTTCATATTTTTTACCAGCTTCAATCAGACATGAATACACATGGAGTGCAAACTGAAAAAACCAAGATGAGAACGGAGATGAAAATGATAAAATCTCATAGATTACTCATCTTTGGAACGAAATTAAAAGCAAGATTAAGAAAATAAAAATTAAACATCAATAAGGGAATTGTAGTGATATGAATATAGTTTTCACAAATTTAATAATTATCAATCATGCTAAACCTTTTCCTCTGAAGTTTATGTTTGCAATCAAAAGCAGGAATTTGTAATGCATAGTTTCTTTATTGGCTAGGATAGCAAATGCAGTTGCGAGACCACAACTGAAGCTTTGTTAACTGAAAGGTGCTTGGTTTAAATCTCAATGATGAGAGACACCAGTTTCTTGTTTAGTAAAAGCCCATCTACGCCTTTTTGAAAATTCTAGAGGCTGCCGGCTCTTATTGGTTGTTTCCATAGTTATGACCATTTAATTCAGGTGCAGCAACAATATTCTAAACAATGGATCACTGACACACTTGATCCTTCCTCTCCGATCTTTAGGGCCTTAGAATGGTCTGATCCCCATCCTCATTTGGTCCTCATTCAACTAAGAAAATCTTTGACAAGCATCAGAGATCCAGGATGCAATGACAAGATGCACCTGAGACATTACATTGTCAGAAGATTGGTTACGCAAACAAATACAAAGCAAATAAGATGTCTCATGTACATTAAAATTAAAAATCTCTAATTTACAATTAGATGTAAATTATGGTTCATCTGATATTTCTCGTGTATATGAATGGATTATCATTGACGTATGTTGTCTGTTGTGGAATCCACTTGGAACAAAGACTGCTTCTCTATCAAATAATATCCCAATCCCTCATCCCAATTTATTTGATTAAAATGACAAATAATGTCTTTAAAATGAATTGGTGAGCATTTAAATCAAAATTAATTCATTACAGGAAACTATCTAAAACTAATTTGTCCTTTATTTATAATCCTAATATTCAATATGCAAAAAAATTGAAAGAAACTATGCAGTCACTGACCATGGGAGATGTATCTATGGTAACATTAGATATTCAGAAACTCAGAAAAAATCCAAAAACTAATGAAACTGTTTCGATTTTGATGAAAAAATGCAAATATTTGTTGTATTATTCCACCTACTCTCATATTGCACGTACCAACTAAATTCACATACTCAAACTACAAAAATATTTAAACAGATTGTTAAAATAGGAAGAGTGTTCAAAAGAAACCAAGCTTCTGAAATAGCAAGTCAACTGGCTGAGAGAGTGCGCTACGGCTACAAGGAGCATTTTTCTAGCAGGTTTAGACAAAAGAGTATATCTCTTTTCTTTGGACAACAAGCTGCCATTTGCCTCAATTTGCTATGACCATTTGTCGCTGACCTACATCCCTTGAAGTGAATAAGTGCACAAGCTCTGTCAGATTAGGGTCAAAGTAACTTCAAAAGAGTTTGAAGAACAATGTGTGTGTGAGAAATTTTGTTAAAACTTGGCAAATCTTTTACAGAGACATTTCACTTGCTTAGCCAAGGGTTGATCCAGTCGTGACAGAGTGGGCAAAGAGTTTCCTTGTTCAAAAAAACACAAGTTGGTCAAAGATTAAAGTGAAACTGGTTGTGTTTTTTGATTGTTAAGGCAATGTCCAGGAATTTGTACCACATGATCAGAGGATAAACAAGAAAGTCTACCATGGAATCCTAGCGCTTTTGAAGGATGCTGTGCACAGGTAGAGGTCTATATTGTGGGAAAACCAGACATGGACGTTGCATCATGATAATGTACCAGTTCACATGTCGCTCCTTTTCCATAGCTACATAGCAAACAATTACACTCTCGTGATCATCCACCGTATCCTCCAGACCTAGCCCCAGCGGACTTTTCCTCTTTCCAAAACTTAAATCCATGTTGAAAGAACAACGTTTCCAAAGCACAGAGGAAATTAAGGTCAAGGTAAAAAGAGATATCTGCACCCTCCCAGAAAGCACATTCCAGGAGTCTTTCCTAAAATGGATGAAACAAATGGAATGGTGCATTGCCAGTAGATGTGATTATTTTGAAAGGGATAGTACTTAAAATGTTGTACAATGAGCAATAAAGACATTATAGCAAAAGTTTGGTTTCTCTTTGAACACCTCTTGTGTTTTACATGAAATTATGTACTTTTGAGGTTCAAAAGGATAGAACAATAAGTTTTGAGCATTTCGATCCCATCAATTACAAGGTGTTTACCAAAAAATTTATTCTCTAGTTGATAATGAACTGTGATATTCTCTGGTTGATAATGAACTGCGTGATAATGACCATGACTATCATCATCCTTCATGTGATAGGAATTATTTTGCCTGTAGCAGCTACACTGTTTCCATCTTGTAGGAAGCCTACCACTGCTCCTTCTACTGAAGGATACTACTTGCAGAAATGCAAGGGCAATATTGCTTGGTTTATTCATAAGAAATATTTCATTTAAATAATAATTTTTTATCAATATCTCCCATATCATTTAATGAGACAATAAAATTTTATATTTATTTACTTGCTCAATCATTTTATTTTCTATTTGGATTATTTATGTTATACAGTGTTTTCCACAAGATACTATCACTTTACTTTTTGTAAAAATATTGCCTGCCAAATTAAAATACTTGATGATACTACTACAGTTTATATAATTCATGAGTTAATCTCTGGAGTCCATTTTAGATTATGCTTTTATTATGTAACATTTCTGTAATCATTGTGTGTGTCTGGCCGTCTTAAGAGGGCTGTGCAGGTACACTAGAGTAGTGGTGCTGCCACCTTTCCCAACATGCATGGTTTCCTTTTGGAGTTTCAAGTAGGTTGCTTAGTGTGTTAATAATCATATTATAATAAAATATTTACAATTATATGTTACAAATAAAACATACCTCGTTAGGAACATAAAGAACATATCCCAGTTCACCTGTATGAGTCAAATTCATAGCTCTGACTCCATTAGCAAGTCCAACATCTATTTCCTGAAAGGAAACAATCTGTTTATACACACATGCCTTTTCATACATTCACAATAAATAAATAATGATAAAACACACTAGTAAAAATTTAGGTTGAAATTCAATCAGTAGCAGATGATCTATGAAGAGAGATGTTAAATGGAAAATAATTTCATTTAACTAAAACACTAAATAATTTGGCACCAACAAATTGAAAAACTTAATTAGAACAAAAATTGTTATGTCAATGACCTATTACAAATTACAGAATGCCATCTAATAGTGAAAGAAGATACTATTAATAAGGTGATGAAAGTTTTTAGAATTTTGTACAGAGGTATCATTTAGGCTTAAAATTCTTTTACATGCAAGTCTGTGACAATAGACCATCAGCTTACTTCCCTACGAAGAAACTCATGCAAAGAATTATTTCATGCTTAAAAATTGAGGACAATGGAATCGTGAACTCAAGTATCAAGTGATGTCACTTCTATTCCTCCAAAATTTGCTTTTATTAAAAAGGACACACAAAATTTGTAATTAATATAATTTCGTGAATTATTCTTTAAAAATTCAAATAATACTCTAAAAATCTTCTGTCAATAACAAACCTTGAATGTGAAAAATGGAAATGAAGAAGGACTTAAATCTGTATCGGTAAGTTCTGAAAGAAGTTGTTTTGTAAAAGGGCCCATAACACATATTGCTGTGTACATGGATGTTATATCAGTCATAACTACAGATCCATCAGATGGGAGATGTCTCTGAATCCAAGATTTGCAACGATTTTGCTGAATTGTTGGTGCTATCATCATGTAACTGGAACGAAAGTAAACCAAGAATAAATACCATTATTAATGCCAAAACCAATATTACACAATTATTACAACACAATGTCAAATGTAAAAAACTATTTTAAGCAACAAGAGAAACAGAGTCAACAAACATTCTTCAAAATGTTTTCAGAAGTAAACATTTCTGAAATAGAATTGAAAAATTATTTTCAATATACATTTCAACATCAATTGTACATTTGTAGAAACATAAGCTTACTGATTTTCAGCCAATCTCGCCAAACTGCAATCATTTTCATAACCTCCTCTTTCATTCTGCATACCCGTATGAATTATACCTTCTATGGGTATGTCCACATCATTAGAACATAAGTACTGTAAAGTGTCAACTACTTCAGTTTTCTTAGACTGAAACAAAAAGTTTTTCAAATGTTTTTTTCCTGTTTTCAATACAACACTGATTTTCTATATATTCCATGCATTTCAAACATTTTCCAGTTTTCATTTGGTCCTCCTCCTTGCAATCCTGACTATACAATATTGAAAAGTAAACTTTAAGTATGAACAAAAGATAAAATTAAATTTGAAAAGACTTACAATTGATACATGCAGCTATCATCCAGAACATATCAGAACATATGGTACACAAGGTATTCTTTACAGAAAATTATGAGTAATATTACATTCTACGCTGTTTTTAGAACAAAAACAGAAAAGAAAAGAAACAGTTATTCAATTTGATGCAGCCTAGAAATGAGGAAGTTTGGGTACTTGTCAATAGCAGAATTTCGTTTACATATTTCATGCCTTTTCATACAATACTTTCAATATTTTCCTTTTGTTTCATGAACAGTATAATTTAGTGTATGCAAGAATATAACTGTATTATTTTTAGTAATGACCAATACTTTTAAATAGATGGTTTATAATTTCATTGTATTATACAGGATGAGTCATGTAAATTTAGCACCTCCTGTCATTTTTGAACGGTTGAAGTTATTGAAATGCAATTTTCATGGAAGTGCATGAGGGAATGGGGCTAATTGATGAATGTATTTGTTTTCATTTTATCCCTTATATTTTACAAGATATTAAGGTAACTTTGCTTTTTTCAAACGGAACTATCCATATTTTTTAGTCTATTGTGATTAGCACAAAAAGAAGAATCCAATGATATACATATTGTCATAAGTTAGATAAACATTTTTTGGAGTAATTTTGATTCTTTTCCAACTCATATTTAACAAATATTTTGAATGTAACAGTCCACCAGCCAAGGTCACGCTCTCCCTGCTCTCGAGGCATTACAATATTTGTTGAACACAATTCGCAATAAATAAAAATTATTCAAAAATTGCTTCTCTAATATATGACAATATTTATATCACTGGATATATGCTCGTCATGATAGACTAAAAAAATATGTATCGTTCCATTTGAAAAAACAAAGTTACCTCAATTTATTGTTAAAAAAATACGTGATAAAATGGAAATGAATATATGTATAAACTAGCTCCAGTCCCTTATGCACATCTGTGAAAACTGTATAGCAATAACTGCAGCAGTTCAAAATAGCAGATGTTTAAGTTATGTGACACATCCTGTATATTGAAAAATTGGTACACATGGAATTGCCAACCAGTATATATACACACATAAATACTGTAATATACAAATAATTATCCACTGATTTAATATTACACTAGTGGAGCAACAACAGCACAAACTTTCTCTCATTATTTGTAATGGCTACACAAGATAATACTACATGAACTTACAAAAGTGTTTCCAACCAGTAAAACTTTTCTCTCTGTGCTGGAATACAAACCCTGGTCCTTAGAGTTAAAATGCCAGCCATATTACTACTACACCACTAGCCACAGATATACTCAACTTTCGCAAGGCTCAAAAAAAATTGAGAATTTGAATTTGCAAAAATAAATAAAATGTAATAAATGAAAAAATTTCAATTACATTACTTCAAGATCTAGTTTTAAAGAACAAATATCAGTAATAAAATGAATCTCTATCTTTAATATTGTAGTTTTGCGATGTTAAATTTTTAATGGCAATTTTAAAAAATACAGATAATTGCCAAAAATGAGACCTGCATTATTTTTTTCAAGCATAATCAACCATTTAAAGAAAAAATTTGGTGCCATTTTTGAGAAAATAATTGTTTTAAAGGAGCCTATATTTCAAATTCATTGATATATTCTTACAAATTACATGATAACTACTCATATTTTCAGAAAATTGTATATGACATAATTTCAAGATATCTTTAAAGAACAGATTTTATTGGGGGAAAATCTCCATCTTTAAAAGTTGTGAAAAGACACCGAAAAAATTTTGAATTTATTCAATTTTTGAAAAAATTCATAAATTTCAACAAAAATTAGACCTATGACATTTTTTAAAGCATTCTTTATGCTGTACAACGTTTAATAAAAATATGTAGAGCTATTTTTGAGAAAATTTTGAAAACATGTATGAGGCTTTATGTAAAGTACCTAAGAAAATCAATATATCCATTTCAAAATTGTAGGGCCTTGAGTTCGTGTAGATTGATCTGAGAATATCAATTTTAGAAACTTAACTCTTTAGATGCTAGCATTTGATAACAGACAAATGGATAGACAACTGTTTTGCCTTCAACCAATTTTCCAGTATCTGGACCACAAGAGGAAATGTGATAGAGGAAGTAATTTACTAATACAGGAACAAGATTTGTCCACTTTTTTGATACCAGGGACCCACAGACGAAAATTCGCAGATTTCTACCACAGCATTACAATACTTTCTCTCCATGATTGAGATTTTTTCCTTAATAACAGAAGTTTTTTCCTTAATGAAATCTGTTCTAAAAATTAGATTTTTAAGCAAGGCCAGGAACAATTTTTTGGGGGGTGGGGGAGTAGTTTTCATGTAAATTTTGCTCGAAGTGAAAGCAATTTATAAACAGAAATTCTCATTTTAATATTATATTAATATTAATAATTCTTGTCTTGAATAGAGCAAATGGTGCAGGTTCCAAGTTTGGCAATATCATGCTATTTTCGAATATTGAAAACAAAAAATTAACAATATAAAACTACAATAATGGTGATAGAGATTTTTTCCTTAATGAAATCTGTTCTTCAAAACTAGATTTTGAAATAATATAAATGAAAATCTCTGAAATTTTGAAAATTGAGTTCTGAGAAAAAAGGTTTGTGGGCAGAAATCACTTTCGCAGGTTCATGTAGTATTATAATATTGCATAGCTGTTACAAATAAAGCAAGAAAGTACATGCTGTTGTAACACCACTAGTTTTACTAAGAGACAGAACAAGAGGGATCAAAATTATTTAAAATTAAAACAGAAACTATGAGGGGAATGTACAACTCGAATGTTGAATCATTGAAAGAAAAATATATACAATGGGAGAAATATCAGAAAAGAGTATCAAGAAGAAAGCACAGGAGATAAATGGAAGAAAATATAAGAATTAGAGCAACAATCAAAACACAATAATCAAAAGACAAATTGGAAATCAGTCAATCAAAAATGTAAGGAGGCTGAAGCAAAAACTCAAGAAAAAATATTGCATGCTACACTATAAAATAATTAGAGCCTAAATGGTTTATAATATTTTCTGCAGAAATGAGAAAATAAAACATTCTACAAAAAGAGAAAAGAAATAATTAGAAAGACGATAAAAAAATGTCAAGGAACTACATTGAACAAGTCAAACACATGTAATGAATGGAAAGAAGAATGAGTTTCAGCATTGAAGAAAAGGATGTAAAGAAAATAATGGGACCAAGAGGGTAAAATATCTGAAGATATGAAAATGAGGCATCTTAAATTGAAATTTTAACGTACAATATGAAAATGAAAGAATGGATGATACAAAAAGTAAAAAAGACCTAAAATAAATACACTAGAAGAAACAGTAAAACATATTTACAATAACAAAATTCCAGGTGAAGATCAAATAATTCGAAAATGATTAGAGTATAAAGGTTCAGGAATAAACCTATCAAAGAATACATAAGTATTTTGGATATACAATGACAAAATGTCAGTGTAGTTTGATCATGAATAAGTAAAATTGATCACATATACCAAATTAAAGAAGTGAACGATATTAAAAATATATTTTATGGATGTGACAACGATAAATGTGCATCCATGGCTAGTAAGACTTCAAATCAATTGACATTCCACAGGTGAAACAGAAATCCACTCTATAAAGCACAGTTAAGTGTAAAATCTCAAGAAAACTTCTCAAACTAATACATACGATAACAGCATACTTTGAAAGAGACACACTGGGAGGACCCAATACCAGATGGATTGGAATTGAGAAGTACAGGATAAAAATTTGTCAGCATTTTTTATTATGACTCCAATGAGGGGTAAACTAGACAAAAGACTTTTAATATTTTACACATGTGCCCACACATGTGCCTTTCCAGATGTAGTCGCCACTGCAAAAAATGGGAAAACTTTCCATGGTGCCCATCAATTGTCTGAATCTGTTTTCCCCCATTTTTTTCCCCTGCTTTCCAGACCTCTTCTGCCTTACACTTATCTTTCTGTGGTACTTAAGTAAGGCTTGAGAATGCTTATTAATATAAAACATAGTTTTACATTAAAACAACTTACAATAAGAATTATTCATCTTTGACTACATTGCTTATATCTTTGACTACAATGCTTTAATAGTGAGGTGAATTCCATAGCAATTGTTGCATCCATAATAATTCAGTGTTGTGCATATTACATGGTTAACTACATATGGCATTTTAAAATGAACATCACTCTTTCTCTGACACTACTACTCACCACATATAACCTGCGTCACATCAACAAACATCATTCTTTCTTTCTGCTCAGGTAGTCTCATAATGAATGCATTTTTTTTGACATGACAACCCATGTGTTGATTCAGGAAATATCAGTAATGCTACTGTTGCCTGTAATTATAATGAAATAAACATAAATTGCATTTCCCTGTGTTTTCCCTGAATATTTTCTGTGCTTTGGTTTCCCTCTATTTTTTAGGTTTTCCTTGCTTTTATTGTTTTTTTGTTTTTTCTTTTTTTTCAGAATTTGGTGACTTATTTAACAGAAATTGATTTACAAAAATTTATCTAGAGATTTTACATAAAAAAAAAACAGTAAATGAAAACTATATAAGGTCTACAGAGCCATTAAAAAAGATGAGGAAAATAAGAAATAAGGAGCAGAAAAGGTTCCAATGGAAACATACTATACAAATATGTTAAGTTTTGCAAAGCATCATCTCTCTATATGAATGGGTGAAACCTAGACTGGTATAAGTGACATTATATAAATTCTGAAAAAACTATTTATTTAATTCAATATCAGTGAAAAGTCGTGGTGCTTTGTTTCATCATTAAAACCACAACATTTCAATTGTTCAATAAAACTACAAAATTACATTGGCACTGAAATACAGCCTAATATAAACATGTTTTTTGCAGAATTTATAAAACATCATTTATACCATTCTGGTTTCCACCCGTTCATGTAATTTACTAAGAAAAGATGATAATTTTGTACCATTTATACAAAGCCACCAACACAAAACCTTGTGAGTGTGCTTCCGCTGAATAAGAAATTACTTCTGTCCTACAATTAAGACATGACAATAAAAATTCACTGATTGATATAAGGGCAACAGCAGATGCACATGCAAACTGCTGTGCACTCTTACCATCGAGCATAACTAAAAAACAATACGTTCTAAACCCCTTAAAATTATGTTTTCATTTCCCTTAGCAACATGTTATATTTCTCAAGCCATGAAGGGTCAGTACACATATTCTTTCTGAGAAATCTTATGATGGAAAAAGTGAGAGAAGGGTTAAAAGACAAAGAACTCTTAGTAATGTACTAAGACTTATACTCAAAACACAAACAAGAAAGAAATTGAGTAGCTAAAGCAAACATACAGGAAGCAAGAGAGATACAAAACTGTTTAGAACACAGTAAATACATTGCAAATTAAGAAAACACTTGAAAGAAAAGTGTAGAGTGCACAAGAAGCGATAAGATTAACAACTTGATATTTTAAAACAATAGTAAAAGATAGAGGTCTCATAAGGATACAAAATACAAGTCCAATGGCAACTAGTTGTAATACAACTGCATATACTATATCATATTATTGATAAAGGTTATATCATATAAAATTGCAACTTCTATCCTACTAACACTTCAGCTATCAATTGAAAAATTCCTAATGAAAAAAAGCCTGAAAAAATACATATCTCTATTTTTTTGAAAATTGAAAAGTTTAAATGAAAATGGATTTCTGTCACTGAACATTGTGCATTGTGCTTTAATCTTTCAAAAAAGTAAAGTATGTTAGAAGTAAAACGAATTCATGAATTGATTTTTACAAACAACTAAAAATATTGCAAAAAACACTAAAACAATAAAAAATTTACATAAAAAGATATAGAGATCAAATAATCAGGAATAGATTGCAATAAGAAAAAATCGTTAACCCTAATATTCAAGATGAAAGACGAGTATCAAGGAAAACTGCACTTTTGCAATTTTTGAAATTACAAAGGTTTTAATGAAAATAGGACCTATGCCATATTGTTAAGGAAACTTTACTCTATTCAAACATAACATTAAAAAAATTGGAGCTGTTTTTAAGAAAATCTTCTTTATAAGTTGTTTGTTTTTATTGTCACAATTTCGCTCAAAATTACATGAAAGCTACTCATATTTTCAAAACAATTTTACATGACATTATTCAAAGTTCAAATTTTGATGAACAGATTTCATTAAGTTAAAAGTCTCTATCTTCAATAATCTAGATGTAGGAGAGTGTAGAAAAAAGAGAGGAGAAAGAAAACTGAGAAGAGAGAGTTAAAGGAAAAAGGTCTAGGAGAGGACATGGTAAGCAACAGAAAGGTGAGGAGAATTCATTATAGAGGACAAACAAGTAAAAACTTACCACGCTGCAGACAACTTAGAAAAAGAAGAAGGGGAAGATGTATAAGAAAAAGGAGAAGAAATGAGGAGACAGTAGAGATCAAAGCTGAAGAATAGTGGAGGAGGAGGAAGATGAGATGTCTGAGAATAGGAAAAATAAAAGAAATTGGTGAATTACTTTACTCCCTTACAAATATTTCAGGAAAAATAAAGTTATGCAGCATGAGGTTACATCCAAAGTCTCCCCACAACTCACTCTCATCTCCAAGCCTGTTTTTACTACAACAGTGCAATTATCCAACTTCTGAACAGGAACCTGGGGACGGTAGGGAAAGGAAGCAATCTGCCTAAATAAATGTTCTATGTAGTAAACTAATTGTAGATATAACTTAAAAACTACAGGACTTCATGAAATTAAAACTTACAAATACGACTTCTTTTTTGATCTGACCCCTATGCTTGCAGAAATGTTTGGAACTTCAAAAGACCATCAGTGAAATTTCAAAATTTGCAATAATATTGGGACTAATTTTTCAGATTTGATATACTTGTTAGGGTATAATGGAATTTCTTCATAACAATTTTTCAGTATTTCCTTCCAATTTAGGAGTATCCAAATTTTGCATGACATTTAAGTTCCAACAGAAAATATTTCCAGGGTCCCATGCAGTAGACTGATTCACCATTTGAAAGTTAAAACATTCACTTAAGATTTTTCAAAAAACAATAAAAACAATATAATTAAAATATTTCAAGAATTAAATTCAAGTAAACAGTAGTTTACTAATTTCAAACAATATTTTTCATATACATATTTTTTATTAGTAAACTTAAAGACTTATGTCCAAACACATTACATACAAATTATTAAAAAAATCAATGTTCAAGTGAATACAGTATCGTTCATACTTTAACATATTACCACTCATTACCGTATAATGTTGAGTAAACTCCAAATCTGATGTGTGGCAAGATTGTTCATTTGCCACTGAGCATATCCTAGAAAGTGTTTTTCACGGCAATGTCACTCTGAACTGTTATAGACTTCAACAATTTACAGTCATCAGCAAACAGTAAAATTCCACATCCCTCAGAGCTAAGTGTAAATCATTTACAAAGATAATAAAAAGACATGGTCCCAGACAATACTTTCTCTGCGGTACTCCAGACAATACTTTAAATCCATTAAGGTGCCATTAATTTTAACAATTTGTGTTTTGTGATATCGTAGGCTTCCGCGGCCAGAGTCATGATCTGCCTCCTTTCACCTAGTCGCGCTAGATTGGTCTACACCTCAGCCTATCACAGCCTGCCCCATCCTCTATATAAACCAGAGCGCCCAACATCCTGGCGCAGTACAGCCCTGAAGAGGACCACGATATGTCGGTCGAAACGTCGGCACCCCAGCCTTCGACGCAGCATCACCCGGACAGCCCAGATCAATTTGTGTTCTGTTTGTCAAATAATTGGTGCACCACTGTAAAAGCTTGTGTGTAACCCAAAAATTATTGTAATTTCCTAAAGTTGCATTTATTTATTTATTTATTTATTTTTCACCCCATAATACTGAGATACTAGCAAAATCTTGTATAAACATAATTTCTGTGTGTAGAACGTCCAAATATTACATGATTATCCTCTTCATAACATTCTCTTCCCTCCTTAAGGCTGTTGTTTTCAATTTTGGAAATTTGCTTTGCCTCTAGTGCTAGCCATGAAAGTCACTGAATCCAATTTTTTTCTTATTTTATTGATCAATAGATTTACAGTACAACCCCAATTTAACGTGACCACAATTTAATGTTTTCCTGCATTTAACGTTAATTTCTGAAAGTCCTGACCATGCCTATATGTAATTAATACAGTTACATTTTTGATTTAATGTCATTAGTTTTGATGCACAACCAGCATTTAATGTTAAATATTTTTGTATTTTTATTTTAATTCATTTTTTCCTCCACAAATTGGGAACTGATGCCAAATATGTCATCCAAAGCATCTGTCATGCAGTACAGCCAATAGTAGGGTACGAATACTGTTAACTACTGCATTGACATCTGTATTAAGGTAAAGTTATATTAAGTTGACTGCTCTGAATCAGGTTGTGACGTGGTGGGATGTCCCTCATCCATATAAATTTCACTCGCAGATAGAACTTGGACGATAATATTGTGATTTAATTATGTAAAAATTAAATCACAATAATCATACATTAATAATAATCAATAAGCATTTCAATAATCAATAATCAAGCTTTTTTTAAAATAAAATCAATAATTCCTGGTTAATTTTAATTTGTTTCTTCAAAGAATACCCCAAACCCCCATTTACCATAAGAATTTTAGCCCCTCTGAGATGACGTTAAATAGGGGTTCTACTGTATTTCCAAACTTCCTTATAAAGAGTATGTTTTTTTTCAAGATGTAGATATTTTATTCAAAATCACAAATATTTACTTATAATGTACAAAGTACCTTTGAAAAAGTTATGAAAACAAAATTAAGGTCAAATTTTTCTTAAGTATTATATTGTAAAAGTAATTATAATTTTAGAAATCAATTGAAGAAAAGACCATTGGGTACCAAGTCATCAGATAGCAGGAAAACAGCTCCAATGTACAATTGCATTTATTATAGGCCCACACAATTGGCCCAAAGGAAGCTCATGGGCAGTGTACTAGCGTCCCATGGTGCAATCCTGAGTTTGATTCCCAGTCAAGGCAAAATTGGAGTAATAGCTTTCCTTTGAAATTGTGTTTCTGTAGCTGTGTGTTTAAGAAAAGCTAAGGCAAGTGGAGTTTACAAGCTACAGAGAAGGAAATATGTCACAATCCCCATGTCTCTCTTACCCCCTAGTGTAAAAATTAAACTAGGTCCAGACATGGGGGACACTGTTTGCTACCAGCAAAGTCAGACAATTGACCCAAAATGCCAAATTCATACATAAATTTAATTTAACATCTGAAGCATCATTTCCCTGCGGTCATCTAATGACTCAGTACCCAATTGTCCTTCCTACAACTGTTATGTAAAATTTATCCTGGAGCTTTCAGGAACAGCATTCAACAGTAATGTTAATTAACAATTATTCATAAAATTGTCATATAACTAAGATTAAAAGATAAAACTCTTCACCATTAAGAAAAGACTGACAATGTGCTAATATTTCCAAATAAACCATTAGAAGTCACAAATCATTAATTTTTTTTTTTTGGTCCTCAATTTTACTTACCCATAAATCAATCTTTGTAAATGATGAGTAGTCACTCAACCCAATCTTTTCTCTGCAAGCAGAATACTCCTCGGCCACATAGTCAAACCAATCAGGTTTGCCAAAAGTATTGGTGTGAGCAATTCGAAATGGTAAACTTTTATTTTCTGTGGATCTTTGTGCCTCTGGAAATCAAGGTAAATACACATTTGTTTCTCAGAAGATACAGAATGAAATGTAGGCCTATATAATTTATACTTTATAACAAAACCATTTCATTAAATAATTCTTTAAAAATCATGCATTTTATTATTTTTTTAGTTCTGCATAACATTGAAAAACCATTAAGTGTATATACTGATACACAGTGCTTCAAATACAGAAGATAGCATTTAAAATCCTGTAACTGACCTTGCTTGTTACTTCCATAAGTCAATAAGCAATAAAATATTATTATCATAATTAAAAAAATATTTATGAATCGTACGAAATTTCTAAGGAATCTTTTATTTCAAAAATTTGTTTACTTTCACTGATTTAGTAAATCACATGTCCCTCTGCTCAGAGAAAATTCAGAAATTATTCAACAATCTGTTCTGATGATAAATTTATTAATGTACTTTATTCCAACATTATATAATTTAGACAGTATCTACATGTTAACATTCAATGAAAATGATGGCAAACTACATGGGAGTTTTTTTTTTTTTTCTTTTTTTTTTCTCCCTTGCAAAATTCAAAATTTATTGCTTATTTACCCTTGAAAATAGATTTTTTTACATGGGAGTTTTTTTGTTTTTTTTCTCCCTTTCAAAATTCAAAATTTATTGCTTGTTTATCCTTGAAAATAGATTTTATTACATGGAGTTTTTTTTTTTTTTTTTTTTTTTCTCCCTTTCAAAAATTCAAAATTTAAGTAGTATATGACTTAGTGTAGGGATCACAGAATTTTGAAAATGTGCACACAATTTCACTTTTCCCCATAGCACGTCATACGCAGTTTTTAACTGTTTTTTTGACGTAAAATAAATAAGTAAAATAAATAAATAAAACTCTTTTAACACAAATTTTCCACACAAATTGCATAAGAAAGACGCAAGTGCTTGGACACAGTCTATCATTGAGTCATTCCACGTCAAATCACACACACAAACACCACTATTTTTTAGTGACTTGAAACTTTTTTATGAGGTCTAGGATTGAAATTAGATGACATGTTTTTGTTTTTTTTTCTTTTCTCTCTAATCCTTTCAGTAATGTTACTAATTATTTTTTTGAAAGAATCTTGCAAGTGGTAATGTTTGAACATTTTTTCACGCATCAACCTTTACCTACCGAAAAATGCATCTACAATTAAACCGAGAATGATGTACTTTCATCTGCTGTAAATATATATTTTAAATATATTTAAGTATTTAAAATGTATTTTAATTTTTAAAATACAAATGTTTGCATTAGACCAACACTTAATTTAATAAAATACTTCGCATTTCTACACTAATGCTGAATGTCTTTCTCAGTCGTGCCACTAGACGTGCCCTCTTCATCTGCAGCACTGCTTGATACGGTTGCGAGCATGCGACACCAAGCAGCACGACTGAGAAAGACGTGAAAAACTGTGCTGTAATACCACCGTGGTGACGGGCCTTGAGTGGAATTAAGAGGCAGCTCTGTAAAAACTGCAGTATAATGACTAAGCTACCCTGCATTCTTTTGTGCTACTCCACAGAGAAAAAAGCAAAATTAAATATCGAAGAATAATTGTTTTATCTGAATGCCTGAAACATGATACGAATTCAATTCATCTTTTTCAACATAATTTCGAAACACTTCTCCAACAATACTTTGACAGTGTTAACAGACATTTTCTTGAAACGAGTCAGCGCCTATCATTACAAATTTTTTTTAAAAAATTGTGGATTTATGCTTCCATGAAGATGACTTCAATGTACGTACTGAATGACATTTCTTTGCTTTTCAACATCTTATGGAAAGGGACCTTGTACTGAAGTGGGAGGAACAATTAAAAGATTATCAATGAAATCTAGCCTTCACCCCTGTCAGGAACCTATTAATTTAGCCACAAAGTTATTTTAAGAGTCTATTAAAAATGTGAAGTACCTTTTTATCTTTTTAAGCAACAATGAACTTAACTTAGAAAAAGCTGTTGCAATGGTGATATGGAGGAAAAAAACAAAAAACTGTAGTAGGCAGAAGAAAATACATAGTTTCATTTCCTTATGAAGCAGTCAATGATCAACATTGTCTGTAAAGTAAAACAAAAAAATTCAATTTAATTAACTCAATCACATACCATTATTCATACAATTATTTCATCTGTTTAAAACTAATTGAATCAGTTTAGTACTTTTAAATTTGAATTTAATCAATAATGAAGGCCATAAGTTCATGGTGCACCACATTGTAAGATGTGAAGGGATATTTCCATTTACTTCTCTGTGAAAGAATAACAGTATTAATTGTCTACTGCCGATTGGCACGTTGGGGGGGTCTGGGAGATGCTGCTGGAAAAACAGCACGTAGAAATTTCTATTGAATTTAATTTCTCAGAAACCTCCGAGTCCCACTTTGAAACTTACCAGACTTATGTAGAACACTTCCGAGAATACAATAGTGTGTTTTGTTTTGTTTTTTCTTTTGTTTAATTGTCAGGTTATAGAAGAAATTTTAAAAAATTAAAATAAAATAAGTCAAAAATGCATTTTAAAAAACCTATCTTTGTTCTTTAATTTTTCAAAACATTGAATTTCTGTAACAATTACATGAGTTACAAAATTTTAATTTTAGTGATGCAAGTATTTCTTCAAAAAATTTGAAAATAAATATTGTCTTGAAAAAAAAAGTCTTCAGGAAAAAATTAAAAAACCTTGTTTCCTATTTTTACCTATATTCTTCATGGAAAAAAATTTTAAAATCTGGCCATTAAGGTAAAATTTTCTTTAAAATTTGTGTGATTTGATGTGAGATGACTCCATTGTAGCTCAGATTAGTTGTGCTCAAAAAATTGCTAACCAAAGAGAATAAAATCTGAAATTTGGAAAAGTCACATGCTCATATACGTAGATGTCACATGGAAATAGATGTCATTTGGAAAAGTCACATGTTCATACAATTTTGAAGGCAGTAGCTACATTCTTTTCGAAGCATACTGTGTAGTATCAGAAAGTTGCTTCAATAAATGAGGACCGTTTTCACAAAACTCACAGTCTATACAATTCAAACTTTTCAGGAGACATATTTTTATGAAAAATGATTGAGTGTGGAGATTTTGAAAGTAAAAAAAAAAAGCATAAGAGATTAAAAAAAATAATAACTATCAATTAAATGTAGCCTTCTGATTGTCTGATAATACTATTATACATGTTTCTCACAACTGATAAAAGACAATCAATTTTTTTATCTATGAGCTTTTTTATACGAATAATTGTTACATACAAAATGGAACGATATTTCATGGCCTGATTCAGCCACATCTCCAGTTTCACAAATGTCTACAAATAAAAAGAAACTAATGTTTTTTTAAAGAATTACAATAATTAGGATTTCCAAACGGTTAGAAAATTCATAAAAATGTTTATTTGTAAATTCGAGGCACAAGAAAATGTAAAAGCTTACCTTAAGTCAATGATATTTATTAAGAAACACAATCAAATAATTTAAAAACAAACTGGTATGAAAATACTTTTGGCACGCACAACTTGCAGAACCTACATAACACAACCGTCATGGTGGTCTGTTCTGTGAAGAAAAAGAGTAAAACAACTATCTCAATATAATTTAGTCTTTAACATTACACCAGCAAATTCCTTCTCCAAGTTAGTTACAAACTGTCTCATTGGCCAATGGCATTTTCACTTGCCTCCTACCCCATCTGCAAAATTTCAAATACAGTGCTTGCAAAATAAAGAAAAGGCTGAAAGAAAACAGGTTTTGCAAAATCTTCTTTCCAGTAGATATTGAGTTTTGAAATCTTATTAATGTTTATTTTAAAATTCCACAGGTAGATCCATAGTTTAGCTCAATTCCAAACATTCTATTCAATTCTCCCAACTTTAAACTAAACAATGTTTTATCTTTCATAACTCAATTTTGAAAATTTTGAAGATGTTGAGGTTCGTAAATC
The DNA here is from genome assembly GCA_011170035.1 of Teleogryllus occipitalis. Taxonomy (NCBI): domain Eukaryota; kingdom Metazoa; phylum Arthropoda; class Insecta; order Orthoptera; family Gryllidae; genus Teleogryllus; species Teleogryllus occipitalis. Next base: position 377,288 of record BLKR01000634.1, on the reverse strand, counting down.
AGACCTCAATTCTTATTTTACTGATGGCAGCTTCAGTATTATTTGGCAAGTTCTAGATGGGTCTAAACTCAAGTAATTGATATGGATGTTGAAAATATTAAGAGTGCAAAGAAATTAATTGTGAGACTGTACCTTGGGCATTCACTTCAAACCATGCCGGCCGTTCATAACCCATCACCTGACCAAAGATAGCCCCAGATTCTTTCAGTTTTGGATATATTGGTGACATGCGAAGATTCCTCCCAGTGTGAAATTCATAAAAAGGATACATAAGCCCATAATGTAGTCCTGTGAAAAGAAATCAAGAGAAATAAAGAAGCCTAATCACAGTTATTTATCTTACAAGTCGCTAAAGGAGACCATAATGTACAAATTAGTTGATTATAAGCAAGTGTAGTAGCGCAAGTGTATGAGTGCTAAAGAACATATAACAGCCTTTAGCCACATGTAACATACAATGTGTAATCTCATTCGATTGCCAGTTTAACATTTTGACATATTTTCTAACTGTATGTCTTTATTATTCAGTAGTACTTTTTATTTCATTGGTCATAATAAAGAGCCATTTACTATACTCTGAACACTCTGAAGGCTATCTGGTAAAATAAAATACTTAATCATTAACTGCATACATGAAAAAAACAAACTATAAAATATAAAAAAATTAATAATCCAATATAAACAAATATGAAATATAACTTACCAGGTACTTCTCTTACACGATCTCTTAAAAACTTTCTATTATTATGTAGACCAAGGAATCGGCTAATGTCAATTTCGTACATGTCATAGAGAGAATAACCATTTACAATCAATTCTGCTGTAGCTCTACCAACTCCTCCTGCAGCAGATATTCCAATAGTCTTCATTCCTGCAGCTACAAAGTAGTTCTGAATCTAGACCGCAAAAATAAAATGATAAAAGGAATATTAATATTAGCACAAATAACTTTCATAAAAAAGAGCAAACTCAAAAAGTCATATAAAATGTTGGTATCAGTAACATTATTAAAAAACCTAATTTGACATTTCTTTGTCAAGTTCGGAATAAACAGATTCCTGCAGATTTGTTCAATGACATTCAAAAAATTGTGAATGTAAAAATGACAATTTAAAATGTGAATGTGAAAAGAAAAAACTATTTTCATTCTTTCTCAGTCAGAAAATGTTTTTCCAAAAATGTTACAAATTGGCTTCAATCTGAAGTCAACCTGACAAAGTTCTACTACAACACTACATTATCAATGGAACTGTTCCTACAGATAGCTCTTAATTCACAAAAGCTTGAAAAATACTTTGGGAGCATTTGACTTGCATGCTGTTTGAAACATGACCACCATGACTTCAATTATTTTATGATTATTTTATAGAGATATCTGCAGTGACCATTGGGTCTGAACCTTGAAAATAATTTATTTATTTTATTTAGTTAGTTTAAAAAAGATATAACAGGCTAAGTAGTCCAATACATATATGAAAAAAAAATTTCTTGAAGCAAGTTAACATTTCTAATATTACATGGATTTGAATATTCAGCAAATAGATTCCTCAATGCAACATGCATAATTGTTAGGCTAAAAAGGCTGTAGTGGAATAATAAATTAAAAAAGTCCTCAAACATTCTTAACCATTTCTATGTGGAATGTGTTTGGGACAAAGAAAAAAATGTTCAAGCTCCCATCCCCTCCCATCCCCTCTCATCCATCCAACCAGCAAAGGTGGCTCATGGCATTAACTGATGTCACTGCATTGCCTCTGACAGAGGTCCTAGGATTCGAGTCCTGACAGTCGCAGAATTTTCGACATAGCTAGGTCAAATTCAGCCGCAGTCTGGAGGAGAATTCTAGCTCTGATTGGTGGTTGATGGTTGCTCTGATGGGTGGTTTTCCATGGTTTCTCTGATCAACACGGAGGAGGTGGAGGCAGTACCCTAACAAACTGGCCACGAACTGTGTGCAATCTCTCTGTCTCCTTCTTTGTCCTATCCTCATCACACACTTACTTACATCACTATACTACCACACTTGTTGGGAGACCAATCGGGAGCTTAGAGCTTGTCCCAGCAGGCGCGGTGCCACACTGATGGGAGTTGGCTGGTTGGGGAAATCCCTGCAAGCTGACAATAGTCAACACCGGATTTTGCCATTTACTAGGGAAGATCACTGCCAACTCCCACAATAAAACACGCACTACACTTACAGAACCTTAGCCTTTGACGCGCCAGGGATCATTAATCAATCCTTCATCTTTTTTTATATTTCTTTTTTCCCTTCTAACTAAATAGTTGGTACACCTGAAATGAGTGGAGATGTGTTATGTTAACTCAGTAACAAAAGTAAATATTAATTAGTTAATCATTAGGGTGGAATTTTTTATTTGAATCGCTCACCTGTTTAAACCCAAAACTAATGGTGCTACAAGAGCATACATCTTTTCACACATATTAACGGATAAGTGATATTATAATATCCAGGGCTAGATTAAGTTTGACATAGGCCCTAGGCACAATTTTTTTCTTAGGCCTCAGAAAAAATATAAGACTATTAAACTGTAATTATTACACTTTTTTGGAATTAAAAGAAGGTAATTCAGAGGAATACAGATAACACAATTCATTTGAAATTTATGTCGCCTTATGTGACTGAACGATTTCTCCTTTTTGCGATTTTTAATTTGTTACAGGCTCATTTACAAATCTACATTTGTAATGTAATGTTGTGCATATTGTATTGTATAAATTATTGAAGTCAAGTTCGTTAGGCACTGTGCCTAACATGCCTGCAGGTTAATCCGGCCCTGATAATATCACAATTACTGTCCATATTAACACATATCAGTTATCACTTGTAAAACTCATTACAAAGTGCAGAACAATATTTGCGAAAACTAATTATTTTAAGGCTAATATGTAAAAACATAAATTCGACAATTAAATTAATATTTTAGCTTTAGAATATTAGAAATTAATAACGCAACCCGGTGGTGGCAGTGAGAGCTGTCTTCAATCCGTTGTTGCCAGCGCAGCATTGTTAATGCATCAATAGATGACTCATTTCGCATACAAGCATGGCGAATATTTTCTTATTAATTCTTTTCTAATTTCTTAACTGCAAATAATTAATAATCATAAAAGAAGTTGTAATATAATGGAAAAAGGTAAATTGTAAACTAATTATAGAAGTAAAAGACATAATTTATTATTCTAGAAATCTTATTTACTCCAATTAGTTAACTAAGACTAAATAATTATCATAAACATGACTAAAAAACTAAACAAAAATATATTAACACTAGAAATTCAAAATTTACACCTACTATTTACATCCACGATGTCCTCGTGGAAGACACCACTTTCTTTCACAAGAAACATTCATCTAGAAACACCACACGACAATGAGAAATTATTCTGTGAATTTCATGCCGAATCGCGATGTTCCTTTTGTTGTTTTTTTCCATTTCCGATTGCTAGATGTCAATTTAGCCATGATCGCTAAAGCATGGTCCTGGCCAGGGTGTATTCATGACTTGCATCAGTTCAAATCTTCATTTAACACCGTGTTTAGCTGCTAGATGCCTGTGGTTAAGTTAGAGGGAGAGGCCAGTGAGAGGCCGGCCTCCAGCATCAATTTAGCAACACAACAATTGTTTAGCACTAAAAATTGCAAAAACATGTTGCCAGAGGGCTTCAACAATGACTGTGTGTGCACTAAATCGATGACAATGGGCGAGTGCTATGTGCACAAAAATAATTTGGGCGTTTTTTTTTTTTTTTTTTTTTTTTTAATTTGTTGCGTCCATTTTGACGCAACGCGTCTCGAAGACCCTTACGGGGTCGTTGAGCGCTTTGCGCTGTGGAGTAATCCTCCATTACTTTGCGCGCTTTTTGGAGTAATTCTCCATTATCACTTTTCTGTCTTGTCGCGTCACGTCGCAGTCAATTGTCAAGAGGACCGCCAGGTAGCATCTCCGCGTACGCGCCTCCTACTACGCGCTCCTGCGTCACTACCCAGCGGCCAGAATTGGGAAGGAGTAAGGATAGGGGCAGGGTTTAGGACACTTCACAAGGGTTGGACTAACCCTTGTGAAGCAGCCAAACTCGTTTTGTTGGAACAAATTTCACATGAGATTCGACGGGAATCGAACCCGGACCTCAGTGGTGAAAGGCTAGCGACTTCGCTATGTGCCACGAGCGTAGCTAACAGGTTAATTACACACCTAATGTTCTACAGTTTGTAATATTAAGTCAATTAAGTTAATTAGTATTAAGTTAAATGATGAGAAGGGATTCTCAGAATATCCAACTGCTTTCAAGCACATCTCAGATTACTTTCATAGACTAACAGTGCTTCACACAAAGCGTAGGATATTCAAACTTACCATTTCTATTTTTTTCAATTTTTCAAATTTCAAAGTGCATTGAAAATGAGGCCAGCACAACTTTCATTGCCGTTCTTTGCTATCTACGTGAAAATAAAATGTCAAGAAAATATTTAGAGCTATTACTAAGAAAATAAATGTCTAAATCATATTTTCGAAAAATTGAAAACGACACTATTTGAAGATCTGATTTTAATGAATACATTTTATTTTAAAAAATATCTTCATAATAGTAGTTATAGGAAAACACTGAAAAAAATTTCAATTTTTACAATGTTTGAGAAAGCAGGGATTTCAAGGAAAATGAGACCTGCATCATTCTCTTAAGCATCCTTTATGCAATCCGAGGTCAAAAGTTAATCAAAAAATGTGTTGTTTTTTGAGAAAAAATTGTTTAAGAAATTAAAAATTAGCTATATTTCATGGAAAATTTCAAAAAATTGTACATGACCTTATTTCAAATTCTGTTTTTAAAGAAGTGATTCCACTAAGAAAAAATCCATATCTTCAATATTTTAGTTGTAGAAACACGCCAAAAAATGAACTTTTGCAATTTTTGAAAACTCAGAGATTTCAACGAAAAGGAGAACTGCACAATGTCCTGAAGCGTTCTTTACGCTAACCGAGGAGAATATTTAATGAAAAAAAAGGATCGTGTAAATCTGCCTCTACTACGCGGACAGATGTCTCATACTTAGGCGTCACTGCTTACGACACAGCTGACGTCATGCACAACAAGGCTCCAAGGAACAGGCCACCCGCCATTAAATATTGCTATGCACGAGAGCCTCTGCCCTGTTGGAGTATTACCTCTGGGGCTTCTCCTACGATCCACTTGCAGTCAGGAGAAAACGCTTCGGGTCCGTTACAAAGTCGTTCCAGTACAGCGTCTCCTAAGCTGGGCAAGCGATGGAGCATTTGTTCCAGTAAAACGTGGAAATGGTCCCAGTCTTCTGGCAGGATTCGCTTGTCTGATGTCTCTAAAAATAGACGGATTTATAAGAATTGAACACAAACTTTAAAAGCACAGAAGTTGGGAGTTAGTATTTAGAAGACTACAGTAATATTTTAAAATCCTATTTGATTGTTCTTCAAAACGTTAACACACCATCTTTTATTCAAAATCTCATAACAAATGATAATTTATGCAATGTTCACGTAAGGCACACCAGGAATACCATGTTAATATAACAAGAGTGGCATTCATTCTTCGATGTGTTCATGCGTGTGAGAACGTATGTGCATGAGAATACGAGGCCGGTCCTGAAAGTAAGGAGACGAGCTTGATCGGAAAATCGACGGTGGAGGAAGGATATAGGAAATTCGAACAGTCAAAGCGAGTGAGCAGGCTCGAGCCTATGTTTTGCCATTTATAGATCAAACACTGCAGCAGCGCTACGCAGTGACGTTTTGCTCAAAGTACACTGCCGAGACGTTCCACTCAATCAAGACAATACAGTAGACTCCGGTTATAGTGAACTCGGATATAGTGAAGTGGTCCCGTTTTACTTACATTACAAATAGGCATATGAAGATTTGGTTATAGTGATCCTGAACCTCGGCTATAGTGAACTTAGGAAATACGCCCTGGAAATTAATTCCCTTCTGGAAAATAAGATATCGCCTCAGTGCCACAAATTCCAACACCAGCCAGCTTGAAAAAAATCTCGTCGGCCAAAGATCATAATCGAACTGCAAAAACAAAGTCGTGCCCTGCGTGAGCTACTGGCGGCGGCGACGCGTAACTGTTTGCTCAGTTTCAAGCATGGTGTTACCTGGTATTCCGCGGGATAAAGCGCGTTGAGTTCTACGTAGACGCAGGAAGCACGTGACCCGCACAGCCTCGCGATGTCCGGCGTGCCGCACGGAAAAGCGATCAGTTTCATTGGCCATTTGCGCCATCCCGCTATTGAAAGCATCTCGTATGTTATTAGGCGAATGAAAGGCTCTTCGGAAAGTGAGACGGTATTCAAACAGTGTAAGAGGCATTGAAGAGTGTCAATACTGCATTAAGATATTTAGACACAGAGGACAATTCAGAATCAAGTATGGAGAGAGCACGAATTCTGGAGAAGGATATAGAGAAATTAGTAATGAATAAGTACGAAGTAAACAATTGAAAATAATTGATTTTTTAAGAACAAATAAAGATATTGAAATGTTCAATACGTGTTGTAACTGTATTTTGATGTATTAATAAAATCAATGGTCATGGAGAAGTTCTATTTCATTTTGACATCATCGGATGTAGTGAACCTCGGATATTGTGAACCAAAATTGTTAGTCCCTCGATGTTCACTATAACCGGAGTCGACTGTATACAGCAATGATTCTGTGTGCTGATCGCGAGTGTTCAAACGGCACAAAATCAAATGGTTAAAATGGCCTTTTCAGAAGGCCTGGAAGACATCTTTTGCAAGAAACGGCCCGGGAGCCAGTCGGTGGCGGTCACTGAAGCTAATGTTGATCGCGTGCATGATTATTGAACAAAGACTGGTATTTAAGAGTCCGTATGAATAGAGAAGATATAAGTTTCTACATCGAAATCCTCCAGACTGCAAAAATACGTCCTTCGTGCGCATCCACAGACTGGGACACCTGTCAGACATTTGAATATTCACATAGCGTGTGAAAAACAAAAGAACTGTGAACTACGCATTCGGAGTGGCGCAAATGCCGCTTTGTTTACTGCAATGGCCGCCCGTACGCCATTGAAAGACCCGCCGCAGGAGCATAGCGGCGGGACGACATCGCCTCCGGACAGTACGGACGGATGCCGAGAGAGAGAGCGGAACGGGCGGAGGGCACACAGCCGTCACGCACTGGTCGGCGCGCTGCAACGCGCCATCGGCCGTATGGCCGAGCTGGCCGGCGAAGCTTCGCCCCTGAGGCCTTAAATCAGCCCTCTCCAGGAGCCGGGGTCAGTTAGTGACACAACTACTTGTGCACTCCCATGAGGTGACGGCGGCCGCTGCGGCGGATGAGGCACGCTCTTCCTCGTCCTCGCCCGCACCTCTTACCTCCGTACCTTAAATAATGGCTGCTTCTCATTCTTTTTATAGGAACAGCTGCACCGTTGCCTTCTGGAACTGCAACGGCATCTGTGCGCGAGTGAAGCAGTCAGAATTACACAGCTTTCTCGCTCGGCACAATATTTCTGTTATGATGCTGGGTGAAACATGGCTAAGCCCGTATCTCTCTCTTCATATTCCAGGCTATATCTGCTACCGGAACGACAGAGCGGCGCAAGCAGCCAATACGACGGCCGCCAATAATAGAGGCGGAACAGCAAAACTAATTAGACGCAACATAAATCATTATGTTTCAGTTCTCCCGCAGCTGCAGCACGCCGAGGCCACTGCTGTTGTGCAGACGGAGCGCGGGCCGTTGCGGCTTGTCTCTCTTTACGCTCGTCCCGACCGCTCCGCGGAAACGTGCGCCCAACTAGCTGCAGATATTGCTAAACTAGTAGTGGCGCACTCAACTCCAACAATTGTGGCTGGCGATTTTAATGCCAAACACACGGCCTGGAGTTCCCGCATCACTTGCCCTCGCGGCCGTAAGCTGAAAGCAGTTGCCGACGCAAACGGCTGCGAGATTTTTGCTCCCGCCTCACCTACCTTTTATCCTCACCAGACGAATGGCAAGCCCGATGTTTTAGATATCGCGCTTTGCCATAAACTCCACTATTCACCTATTCTAACCACTACCTATGAACTTTCCTCAGACCACTTCCCAGTAATCGCAGAGATGAGACGAGGCGGCGCTTCACTGTCTATTGCACCCACGACGCAGAAGCGGCGCACAAATTGGCAACAATTTCAGACGGAGCTACAGCGGCGCATTCCAGACGCATCCGCTCTTTCAGATCCGCAGCAGATAGAAACTGGAGCAGCTAAATTCGCCGAAGCTGTGACTGACAGTCTCAACGCCGCAGCTGAGAAGCAGCGCTCCTCTAAGAAGGAGCAGCCATTAACACCTTTCCTTTTAAATCTAATTTCCAGGAAAAACAGCGCGCAGAGTGTGGCAGAGCACGCGACACCCCGCTGATAAGCGAGAGCTAAATCGATTGAAGCGGAAAGTTGAAATCGAACTAGCAGAATTTCGCAATCAGAAGTGGGAAAAATTCAGGCCTCAAACCTGCAGATAATTCATTATGGAGAATTTCCCGCATGCTTTCTAGGAATCCAGTGACGATGCCGCCGCTGCAAATCAGCCCAGGAGAATTCGCCGATTCGAACGAGGCGAAAGCGGAACTCCTCGCTAATGCTTTAGAATCTGTTTCAGGCGGTAGAGGAGGCGCCGCCAATCCCGCACGTTGTCGAAGTGCAACAAACGGTGATGGTGGCACTGCACGCGCCCGCCGACGAGCCGAGTTTTACAGATGAAGCAGAAGTTAAAGCGGCCATTGCAGAGCTAAAAGCTAAAAAAGCTCCCGGCCCAGACGGCATCAGTAACGACGTCCTGAAGAAGCTGCCGCAACAAGCCATAGTGTTTCTTGTCGCACTGTTTAATTCAATTTTTATGTTTCAGCACTTTCCGAGTCAGTGGAAACATGCTCATGTACTAACTTTTCATAAGCAGGGGAAAAAATCCTAAACTGCCCAAGTCGTATAGACCCATCAGCTTATTAAATACACTCGGAAAATTGTGTGAAAAGCTAATATTAAAAAGACTTTTAAAATATGTTTCAGATAATTCATTAATGAATAAGGAGCAGTTTGGCTTTCGCGCGGGCCACAGCACAACACATCAGCTTGTGCGAATTACAGACCGCATAAGACGCAACTTCAACGAGAGCCGATTCACAGGCGGAGTGTTCCTCGACGTTGCCAGCGCATTTGACAAGGTTTGGCAAGTCGGTCTCCTATACAAACTCCACACATTGAACCTTCCAACTTACCTAGTACACCTTGTCCATTCTTTACTAGCAAACAGAACGTTTCAAGTAACGCTTCTGAATGCTAAATCCACCCGCCGCGCCATACGGGCCGGAGTGCCACAAGGGAGCGTGCTAGCTCCTACGCTCTTTAGCCTCTATGTGCGTGATATTCCCTCGCACCCTCAGACGGAACTCGCCCTGTACGCCGACGATACGGCTGTAATAGCCACGTCGAAAAAGATCGAGCTTCTCCAGAAGTATTTGGATCAACATCTACTTCAGATCCAGGAGTGGCTGAAGCTGTGGCGGGTCAAAGTCAATGTGAGTAAGAGCACGGCCGTGCTCTTCACACGACGACAGCGATTCACGCAGCCGCGGCCGCTCGCGCTTAGTGGAGACCTTAATCAACTGGACCAAAAATGTCAAGTACTTAGGAGTGACATTAGATAGCTCACTCACTTTCAGCCTGCACATAAATAACGTGCGGAAGAAAGCGCGGCAGACCAGAGGCCGCTTGCGATGCTTATTTCATAGGCGGAGCAAACTGTCAACGGCAAACTGCCTCACGCTTTATAAAGCAATTATTAGGCCACAAATGGACTACGCATGCCCTAGCTGGGCGATTGCTGCAGAAAGTCATTTAAATAAACTGCAGGTAGTTCAAAATGAATGCCTTAGGGCCGCCCTCTGCGCCCCTAAATACACTTTAATTCAAAATTTGCATCGCGATGCTTCAATGCCACTGCTAAAAGAGCACTTCAAAACCATTAGTACTAAATTTTTCAAAAAAGCCGCTGACTCGGAAAACACACTCATTTCCGAGGTCGCTTCATACGAACCCGATCAACGGGCGAAGTATAAGCGACCGAAACAATTCCTGGAGTAAGTGAATCTGAAACAGCGAAATGAGACTTGAAATATAAGCTTTGAATTTCAGCACACGCAATGCGCGCGCCAGTTGGCTAAAATCTAATTGATCTGTTTTTTCTTTTCATGTTGCAGGACTGGCCATAGATGCCCATAAGGGTAGGAATGGCTGCACCGCGGTGGCGTGAACGTACATTGCACCTTACGTGCGTTCACAAAACTGCACAAGTAAGCTATCGCCGGGGTCAGTTGAAGTAGTCCCGGCGTAAGGCGAAGTTAGCAGTGATATCGAGTGCAAGTGTAGTGGGTGTCGACAAGCGGCAAGATTACGGACTTCTCTCTCGGTCTTTTGGTTACACGGCAAGTTTTGCTAGACATCTTCTGGCGATCGGTGAACTGGCATTTATTTCGGTATATCTACTGGTTGTACGGCACTTGCGCTTGTCCAAGGCATACACTTGGTTTTCTGTTTTCGATGCAACATTAAAAAACAGCTGTGGCGGGGCGATTCAAGATCGCAAGAGGGGTCCGGGCGGGACGTCGAGGCGGCGAGCTGGCAGGCAGTGCACGTGGGAACCAGAGACGAGCGAGGAGCGAATGGTGGTCGGCAAGAAGGGAGCGGCCGGTCTGAGACGTGAGGTGGCTGCGGAGTGCGGCGGAGATGATGTTAGATGGAGTTCGACAGGACAGTCGGTCTGACACGGTCGGTTTGAATGCCATGTAATTTTTGTGAATAAGTTACGTGAGTGAGTGCAAAGTGATACGGCAGGAGCTGTGATGCTACACGACACCTCCCCTTTTTTCTCCAAGGCATGTGACTACGATGGATGCTGTAGTGGAGCCATATGGAGAAGGTGGATGTCAGCCTCAGTAAAAAGATCAGTTGAATCGGAAAAGTTTTGATAGAAAGGCCTTGATAAACATATATTGAAGTATAGACTTCAAGGTGGGTGAGTGCTTAAAAATGTAAATGACAAGTTGAAGGAAAAGGAGGGAAATTTTGGTGTTCCCGAGTTACGTGAAATAAATCTGGAAAAACACCCTCTTTTTTGTCATTTTCTTTTGCATTCCACAAGACGATTTAATGTAAACGTTGTAGTATTTTTCATGCTATGTTTTTGTTTAAATGTATTTAACTGAATATAGTGATTACTTTTTCTGTAAATGTAATGCCATTTGTGTATGTTCTTATTTCTTGTTTGCATTTCTAAGCAACCCACTGGTACTCCCACAACGGAGGCTAGAAAGAGGGAGCAAATAGTTATATATTAAGCAGGAGATTAGTAAACAGGGAGAGTAAGGTGGGTTAAGTTGGATGCGTGACTGAACGTTAACCTTTACATCAACTAGAATCCCCGATAGTGGCGTCGGAGGTCGAAGGCCTATACGTAATCCGCGATTACCTGTTCGGGCGCGACTCGCCGGCTTGGTCTCTGTGAAAAAATAACATCGCAAAGGTCTTATTTGCGGCGCAAACCCGTTCTATTCTGCGTGTACTGTCACACATGGGTGCTGGATCATGACAACCTTCCGTTGTACACATCGCTCATTGTCAGGGAATATTTGACCGTAAAACTCATAACCAAGCTCGCCCAGCCACCGTATGACCCTGACCTCTCTGCATGTGACACCTTTCTACTTCTGAAGATAAAAAGCGTGTTGAAAGGAAGTGGCGTAACGAGGTAAACGGCGCCCAAGTCCCCAGCCCCACGCCAACGTGGACATTGCGGCAATCATGTTTGATCCATAGTTCGTAAATGCAGTTTCGTACCGAGAGAATCTTTGTATAGGAACAAAAGAACAATAAAACAAAAAAACACACGCAACAGTATTTTATTATATAGCGATAAGAATTGCAAATACCTTTGTCAAATATGGATGGGAATATAGAGAGCAAAATATTTCAGGCATTAGAGAACTCTTTGTAGGATTTTTCTACATTGCCGTTCAGCATTTTCAATCTGACACTGAAGTACGGCGTTAATCAATCCTTCGCTTTCATTCAAATTTTTCTCTGTTTCATTCATTTATGCAAAACATTCACTGCGCTTTCTTGAGGTTTTCACGGAAGCTCATTCTCTCAGGTTTTCACGGAAGCTCATTCTCTCAGGTTTCCAATGCTTGAATCCAGATTCTCTTCCTAGTGTCGACTGCTGATCGAAAAGAGAAAATACCAGGGAACAAAAACAAAATACACAGAATTTCGCTATAGAATAAACTAACGATGATCTTCTAACTTCTTCAGAATCATGTTCCAATTTTCATTAGAACCTACTTGAATTTATTTAAAATCTAAAAAGTTAAAACTGTGTGTGCGTCAAAGACAGTTAAAACCTACTACGTGTAGAAGTGTATTCTGTGCACGTTTTTTTTAAAATTCAGGGATCCCTACCTTAACCCATTTTTGGCAATTCTCGCTGTAGATTTGCGCCATTATCCCCATTGTGCGGTGGTTTATCGGAAGAAAGCACTATCAGAGTTCTGAATGTATTTTGATCCTAGTTTTATTCTTTCTACTCTCAATGCATCTGATATGGCTACTTTTCCAGTGACTTCGTCGTAACAGACTGATGCCATTGTAACTGAATAAAAGTTGGTATTACATTAGTGTCATTCATGTTTTCAACTTTATCAACTTCAGTAAATTCAAACGTTTGAATTTTATTTCAATATTATCTTTCGCAATCCAGAGTATTGGTAAGCCCAAGAGAAATTTATCATCAGGCAAACTGACTACGTTAAAGTTTCATTGGAGTGTCAGAACAGTCATATTTCTTGAAGGTTGGGATGAAACCTCCAGGTGTGAAGCTTCTGATTTGTGAAGAAAGACCTTTAAAACTTTGCATGATTCCTGGCTATCTACAGATTCTTCCTTTTATCTTTTTCGAACTTGAGTTCCACCGTCCTTTTTTACTTTCTCAAAAGTTCAGTGGAAAAATCATTAACGTTAGCATAGACAAAATACAAGTTTAAAAAGAATATAAAAGAACACCACGAAATTAAAAAATCCAGCCTTGTGCTTCTGAGAGTTTCTAAGTGACTTTGTTAGCATGCAATGTGAATCGTCAACAACTGAGTTCTCAACGGATGACGGTGCAGTTAGTATTAGTCGAGTAATCCTTCGTTCATTGAACAAAGGTCTAGAAGCCCCGTGGCATCTCAGAGGGAAATAGGCCCTGCCCTTAATTTTCGTTCCATACAATAAATGTAAAAATGAGCATTGTTGCCAGAGAAGTATTGTGTCGTCTGCCGTACCAAATGTCAGGTGCAACATTGCAAACGAGAAAAGTTATTTCTGATCTGAGAGGGAGAATGATGTTTATAAAGAGGCGATGCATCCGGTGCCTACATAGAAACATCTTTAACGGTCACTATAATCCAAAGACAGGATTGATTTCCAACGCAGTTTATAACCTACGGGAACTACGACTGCTTCTGGAAACCCTCTGCACCAAACCGAAAGAATTCCGAAGAATTACTTTACCATCACCTTTCGAAGTCTACTAGTTACGAATCCATTCACTACAGTTTCATCGACGAAAGTTACCACAATGCTACTGAGTGGCATTCCATGAATTTGTAAAAACAATAAAGTTTGGAGTATGCGTTTCCTAAAAATAACTATACGCCGTGTAACAAAAAACACCAGTAAATTGTAATAAAATAAAAATACATTTTAGTTTTTAACGGAAAAAATGCGCTCCCCCCCCGGAAACTGGCGCCCAAGGCACACTGACCTCTGTTGCCAGGTTATCGGCACCACACCGTGAAACGTCCAAAGGACCACGACGAAGGTGTTCGACGAGACTCGACGTCCGAAACGCCTTCAAAGAGGAAATGGCTTGGCTCGCTGTGTCGATACCAAAGATCATTTTAAAGAATAGTGTGTAAGGGATGAGGAATGGATAAGGAAGGAAAGATCGCATGCGGTCCATTTCTTAAGGTACTGCATTTACCTGGTATTGCTTGAAGCATGGAAAACGTCACATTTTGACGGTGGACTTCCAGAAAGTAGATGAGTAATGTATTGAGAGGTTTATTTAATGTGTTTGAGTGATATGGGGCTGAGATGTGCTTCACCTATCGTTGGTGGCAAGATCCAAACTGTAGAGTGGATGATCAAACACCTCCCCGCGGAACTGCTGCAAATGTGTTGTGTGCCGAGTCGTGTGAGGCCGAGCGTTATCGTACTGGAACACATCTGTACTGAGCATTCCGCGTCGCTAGTTCTAAATAATCCTTCGCAAATCCTGAAGTGTTGTACAGTAACGACCAGCGTTCACAGATTCACCTTCAGCCAGGAACTCGACGAGCAGAATGCCCTTTCTGTCCCAGAAGACCGTGCATATATTGCTTAAATTTGGCATTGGTCCGAGATCCAGTGTCATATAAACGCTTTAACTGCTGTTTGGTTTCTGGGATAAAGTGTGCAACCCCAATGTTTCATCCTTTGTGATAATCGTATCCAGTAACTCGTCGCCACCATGGTGCCGATCCAGAAATCTCAATGCTGATCGCATGCGTTTTGTTTTGTGTTTGCGTGTCAGTTGCTTTGGCACCCACGTCGCACATATATTTTTCACGAAACATCTTAAACAACAGATGTTTCGTGAAAAAATTAGGGAATAAAGAACAGGAAATGGCTCCAGAGTTTCTTCACCGTGAAACGACGGTTCTCCACAATCCACTTCTTCACTTGCTTCACAAGATCGTCAAAGACGACAGACGCCAACTGCGTTCCAGATCAAGCACGTTTTCCCCACCTGAGAATTCTCTGTACCAGCAACAAACCATTTCTTGCTCATGGAGCCTGGTCTTGATGCAGGCCTTGCCTTGCACTTGATGCAGTTGTCGATGGATTTCGGTGTCATGTTCTGTGAGGTTCAAAAACTTTCCCACAGACCGAACCTCGCAAGCCACGGGGGAAGGAATTAGAGCCGCCATCTTCATCGTGCTACTTTGAGGAATCAGGCGGTGCCACCTGGCGCGTACGACTGCCGCGTCATTACTCTCCGCACGCGCACTAGCCTTTCCAAATATGTTAGTGCTAAAGGAAACTTACTTTCCCGCTATGTAGAAAAGTACTTTTTCTTTCATAACTCAGAATGCCGAGACTTATCGTAAGCTATGCGCGCAGTTGAATGAACGAGATGTAACAGAAGGATTTCGGGGTTCAAAGAAATTCAGTGCATGCCTAGAGTACCCCCCCCCCCGTGCACGTGCGGGTTGGATAGAAGAAAATTTCATTCGGAGTTGTTTAGTCCCGTAAGATATTGTCGTAGGCCTGCATTTTCTATCATGTGATCCTTAAGAAAGCAAAAATCAAATGAGAAGATACACAGATATTCAATAAAAGCGTTTAGATATTTTTAATTGCTATTAGTTTTATAATTCTCGTAATGTTACATTAATTTTTGTCTAAACATCAACGAAAACACTTCTGAAGATAAGTTATTTCCTATTCACAATAAATATTATGTACCATGATTTGGACTCCCGTCCTCCAAAAACTATCGAGTTTTGCGGCTGGTTTGTTGATTAACGCTTCTATACAAAAGGGTGATATAACAGGCAGTTTTTGAAGCATTATGGCCTTTCACTTAGCCACATTTCTCTGATGAATATAACCAGAGAAAAATCAGTTGGGAACTACACCGCTAACCCCTACAACTCGCAGTAACACTTCACTAGGCCGCTATGACATCAAACGAAAAGCGCAATGAATTACAGTCATGGATTTTGGAAACAGTAAGGAAACTACGAGAATCAGAATCGCCTATCTATTCGCATTGTTGCACCGGGAAAATTTTATAGAATTCAGTGTCCATCTCCGAGGACTCGACAGCAGAAATGTTTGACGTTTGGAGCAGGGGAGTAGCGTTCATACATACATGTGTTGGATGCATCGCTTCTCTTTTAATTTGGATGATCAATATTTATATTTCGAAATCGTACAGATATTTCATTTTTATAGCATTTTCATCCCCAGGTGGTCTGTTGCTTATTCCAAATAAATTTATAACTCTCTGGAAAAATACTACTAGAAACTTCAATAGATATAATAGTGTAATGCGTGATGCAACACATTAAGAAACGACCTAATTCCAGCAGCTCAGGCCAAGGTCGATTGCGAGAGCACTTCTCAAATACTCCCAAGTTCTGGGATGTGAAATATGAATGACAGGCAAGAGTACGAAGTGGTGTGAACGTGTATTATCTATAAGTCTGTATTTTTTTATCCTGTGCATTCTTCACCTTCATTTTGTTACGTGTAGTCTAGTTTGTGAATATATTTTGTAGTTTAGTATTTTAAAAAATGGCGAAGAGATGTTTTGTCGTTCCACACGAGTGCAGAATTAGAAACATCCAAATGGAACATGGGAACAAGCGGTGAAACGTATGCAAAGTCTCACGGGATGTGAAAGAAACGTCTCTAAGAAGAAAAATAGGTTCTCAAGGGAGGGCTCCTTAGAGCGACTTCATATCGTTTTGCACCGCTTAAGCGCCCGAAGTTTAAAACTCGATGGAAGTCAATTTTCTCATACCCAACTAAATGGTAGTGGTGCTACAACAGCACATACCTTCTCGTATTATGTGACTGTTGCAATTTTCGAAAATTCAAAGAGATCAACAAAAATGAGACCTGCGCCATTCTTTAAGCATCCTTAGTACAATCTGAGGATAAAATTTTGTATAAAAAATTAAGCTGTTTTTGAGAAAACTTGTTTAATACATTGCTTTAACTTCAAGCAAAATTGCTTTAACTACGCAAAACCTACTAGTTTTTCTCAAAAACATGTATATGACCTTATTTAAAGATTTATTTTTTCCTAACACATTTCAGGCATCAACTGACGTCATTGCAAAGCCTCTGACCGTGAGGTCCTAAGCTCCAGTCCCGACGGTGACCGTATTTCGACACTAGTTAGTCAGGTCTAGGTCGTCGCCGGAAATATCGCCATCCAACGGGGGAAGACCACTGCCACCTCGCAAGGGAAAAAACATGCACTACACTTACAGGACTAATGACCTTGGCAGTTGGATCACAATCAATCAATCCAAACATATCATCGAGGAAAAAATCCCTACCCCTATAAAATCCCTATTATTAATATTGTACTTTTGCAATGTTAATGTTTGGCAATTTTCGAAAATACGAAGTTCAACGAAAATAGAAGCTTGGCCATTTTTATAAGCATTCTTAGTTCTATTCGAAAAAAAATTAAAAACAATATTTTGAGCCGTATTTGAGAAAATATTTTTACAGTAAAGCCTAGTTAGCATCAACTCGCTAAACACGAATTTCGCCGTAACACGAACAAAACTTCGGTCCCGCAAGGGATTACGGTAAAACGGACATTTATAATACCCGGATAACACGAATTTTTATAACACGAACTCCGATTATTTCGGTCCCATGGAATTCGTGTTAATGAGAGTTTACTGAAATTGCCTTTAATGCGAAATTTACGCCAAAACTACTCATATAGTAAAAAAGTACTTAACTTTATTTAAAGATCTATGTTTTAGAGAAGATTCTACCAAGGAAAAACATCTCTATCATCAATACTGTAGTTTTGCAATGTTAATTTGTACCAAAGGAAGGTGATCTACGCCTGTTTATAAGAGTAGGGGAGAGTTAGGTTAACTGAACCGGTTAGTCCATGCTTTTAAATGTTGGTGGGAAGTGATTCCTGTTTGTTCCACTGGATGGCATTCGAAGAATGACAGGGCTGATAATATAAGCCGCTTTCACAAGTTGCAGACCTTCGTAGTTGAGTACGCTAAGGATTTTTTTTTCTGAAAGGTCAGAAGTATTTTTTACCACTCATCTGCTTTGCAATTTTATTGCGATTTAATAACTACAAGAAAATTATTCACACTAGATTAATTGTTAGTATTTCTGATTTATAATGGTGTGTTTTGTTTTTAATAATACGTCGCGGCTTGTATGTTTTCGAGCATATAAAGAAAAAAATTGCTGTAGGGTTAATTGGACCGGTCCAGTTACCCCCTTTATTTTTTCGAAAGTAGTATTTGCAGATTTGCACTTAACAGTGACGTCAGTGGATGCCCTGAGCTATCTCCACCGGACCAACCAAACGCTTTTGTTTCAACAGTAGATATTGATACAAAGTTTCCATGCGAGCTGAAAGATGTCTTGGCAACATTTAAAGACATGATTTATTTGAACGAGAATTTGGAAGAGTACAATCTTCGCTAAGCATTTCCTCCATTTATGTGTAGAAAAAGGTAATGGCAAATGCGCAGAAAAATGATTTTTTCATTAAAACGTCAATGTCATTTTCACAATTTATTTCAATTTCCGGTCCACCTGACCGGTTAGGTTAACTGGTCGTATTGCAAATGTATAAATCATTCCATATTTGACAACAATTGTAGGCACAATGATGATGTTTTTTCCCAATGGGAGTCGTTTTTTACAAAATATTTTTTTAAAATATTACTTACATATAACGCTTACGCGAAAACTTTTCATATTTTCGAAATTGTACATGATCATATTTCAAGAACACATTTCTGTCTTTGAAGAATATATTTCATTATGGAAAAATCATTCTTTAATACTGCATTTCTAAAAACAAGCCAAAACTTTTGAACTTTTACAATTTTTGAAATTTTGAGAGTTTAACGAAAATGAGACCTGCGCCATTTTTAAGCATCCTTTATTCTCCCCGAAGAAAAAATGTAATAAAAAAATTGAAGCCATTTTTGAGAAAATGTTAAGGCTCGAAGTAAATTATCCCCACAAAATCAAAATATCTGATTCAAATTCGCATTATCTCGAGTTAGGCCACATTGATTGAGGAATATAAAATTTGGAGAAAATCGTCTGAACGATTTCGACGCTAGTATTGACCACAGAGAAGCAGATGGACCCGCAGACACACATACGTTTAGCCGTCAACCAATTTTTTCGGTATAAATGACCCACAAAGCGTGGATTCTAACAACACAACGTGTAAGAGGAACGTATTCACAACATATAGGAACAAGATTTATCGACTTTTTTGATAACAGAGACCCACTATACGAGTTTTTCTGTGGAAGAATCGCAGTTTTTACCGGAGCATTACAACACTCTCTCTATACTAAGTAAGTAGTATGAGAGAAAGTAAAATTCTACATCCTGAATTATTTTCGGACACATGTATCAGTGTTCATCATACTCGTACGCGACCCACGGCTTAAAAACGACAGCTTCCCTTGGTAAGAACGTCACTGGTTTGAAGGAATAGAACGTATTCTACCGAAGACAAGCATTGGCTCCTAAATATGAAAAGATATATGATCACCTGGGATATTTCCATCCTCAAATGCAGGTTTCGCGACTGGTTCGAAACCACCCGCCATAAGTCGCCCTTCGTTTTCTCTGAAGTAGATATGACCATCTTGATCTCGTATTACTGCAAATATGAACACCACAGAAATGGATGTAGTGCCAGACAAGAAGATTAAAGATATTAGAGAAATTATTTGAAGTATTTGACATTTATGATATATTATAAAAACTCACCTGGAGTCATGGGATCCAAACCAGGAATTTGTTTAGTATGAAGATAATAGTGTTCACACGCATGTAGTGGAACTTTCACAAAAGGTTCACTCATTTTACCAATTTGCCTAGCCCAAAATCCACCACAATTCACAAAGTAATCACACTCAATATACCCTTGGTTTGTTTCGACTCCAGACACTTTTCCGTTTGAATTGAATACTTGAAGTATAGAACAGTCTTCAATCACAGATACACCTGAAAAAGAGAATAACTAATTACAGTGGAAGATTGTAAAACTAGTGTTGCTATAACATCACATACTTTCACGTATTATTGGTAATGGTTACGTTATATTGCAACTTTTATCTAACACTTCAGCCGCCAACTGAAAAACTAGTAACCAAAAGAAGCGCATAGGGTTCTAAAAAACATTTCTCTAATTTTCTGAAAAAGTTTTTTGTCATTGATTCATCGCTTGCTTGGCGCTTACCGCGGAGTAAGAATTTACAAGTACAGAACTTGCTGTTTTTTCTCTGTTCTTCAAAGTAATGAGATGCTAGTTCCTGCTTATAATACGATGCCCGTGCGGTGCGCTGGAATTCAATTGGGCTTACGATGACGTAGCTAACAATGTAGTGATGTTTTCGTTCAGAACTCGGTGAACCTAGGTTTGACTCGGAGATGCGAAAGCTTTTTTAGTAGTGTTAAAAAATGGGTCGGGGTGTTTACTCTTTCATCGCCCTTTCAATTGACTCGACCTTGACAGCCATATTGCTTAAGCTAATCAGAGCGTTATAAGCGAGAACTACCCCCAAAAGATTTCCGTTTTATCCTGAAGCTGACACCTATTCCCTTTGTGAAGCTCACTTAAATGATCCACAAACCGTTGTCACGCGTCGAACCGAACGGCGAACTGCGAACGCTGGTGTCGCACTCTGTTCGCGATGGGCTGCGCGTAGTATTGCCAACAATGTTCATGTAAAAGGGAGGACACTCGAAAATCAACACAAAATAATAATAATAACGCATCAACACATTTCTTTTATAAATATTTAATTTAGACTAACATCAGCTGTATTTCTTTCTTCTCTCCATTTTCGATTCAAGTGAAAAGATTCGTTCGCAAAATGCAGATGAAGATGGTCTGAGCGTCTTTTTTATGTTAGTCGTTATACAGAGACAATATCATGCATGTGTGGGTCAGCGTTCAGAAAGAGAATATTCAGGTTTTCTATTCTAAATTAAATAGTCATGTGATAAAATAAATGACAACAAATGTTAAAAATTTACTAAAACGAGGACACTTAAAATACAAAGGAGGACAATTGACGTCAATAAAGGACTACCCTTCCAAATAAAGGACGATTGGCAATCCCTAGCTGTGCGTCCATTACACGAAAGGGCTCTCGAGGATCAGATAGGTTTGTTCGTTCGGGGACTATATATACTCTGAAGTGTGTATTACCTGCGCACGTTTTCTTGAGCCCCTGCTTCGCTTGTTGCAAGAGGAGAGGGGACTTTGGTTACTTTGACAAAAGGAATTTCATATCAAATTTGTAGTTCGTTTTTCGTTGAACGTTTCTATTGAATTGAATTGAATTTGCCTTATTTTACGTGGCGAGACTCAGGCCATGACGCATGCTCTTCCGTCTGACCACGCAAATTTCGCTACGCTTCTTTCACCACCCATGGGAGAAAGAAGGTTTTTTACTTGGGCGACGAAACAGGCGATTTTGAATTTAGCTCAGAGGCATCATTTAGGCTTGAGGATCTTTTACATGCAGTCAATCTACTAACATGGGGCAGTCGGCTTTACTTCCCCTCCGAAGGAAGGCGTACGAATGATTTTCTCGCCCTTAAAAATCCACGGCTTCGAACCCGCAAACTTGGGTATAACAGTCCGTTACGCTAACCGCTACACCATCGCCGCCGCGATGACATTTCTATGACATGAGAACGAACATTTCTGGTTATCCGATTTTGTCTACAACGCTCGTTGCTATCTTTTATTCTTAATTCAACGAACGTTGAGAGAAGAGTGGGGATAGGCATTCCGGGGTTCAAGAAAACGTGCGCATATAATACCCAGCCCTACGCCAAAATCACAGAGTAACACTACTCACCCCTCTCTTTTGCTGACGATATTAAAGAAAGACATATTTGGAAAGGATCCCCTACGCCATCTCCTGGTATCCAAAGACCACCATACAGGTCACTTACTTCAAGAAGAGGACATAATTCCTTAATTTCTTCTGGGGTAACGAGAGAGCACTCTATGTCCCAAGCCCTGGAGACACAAAATTAAAACACATCTTAAAGAAATAATGGAGTTATTTACCAAACATTTTTTCGGTTATTTTATAAAATATAGGGTAGTGTGAATAAAAACCTGGACTTTACTTCAAGTCTGAAGTAAGTAGTAAAACATTTACTACGAAGCATAAGCATTTACTTAATTTGGTGTGAATAACCTTTTACTTTTACTATGAAGTAAATGCTGGGAAAATAAGTAAATACTTGTTGGAGAAAGCTGGAATAATCAGTAAATAGGAATATCGTTAAGCGCTATTTGCGAGGTTAGGTTGCTCAGATGATTCAGCCTATTAGTGCGTTACACGAAAGAAATGAACACTTCAGATTCGATATATGAAAAAAACGACTACGTTTCTAAATGCGATTTGGGAAAATCATTGAAGAATTGTACACGATGTTAAATAAATCGCAGTTTTCAAACATTAAGGCCGGAAAGGGCTGCATACTCAGCGATTATTACGGAGTATGAACAGGTTTGTGGAAATCCAGTGACATTGCCGAAAGTGAAAAAATAAATAATATGGAAACAGAGATGAATAAAAACGCAGATATGAAAGCATTTGAAAGCGGGAAAAATATTTTGCAACCATGGGAGGGGGAGAGAATGGGTCTAATAGCAGGAGGACAGAATCCCGTGTTTGACAAAATGCCCGGTTTGTCAAAGCGAAAACCTGGCACGTTTTATCTAAATTTAAATTTATTTTATTAATTACACTCTTAAATATAATCATAAATATTGTTTGTAGAGTTCATCCCCCTACATCTAAGCGACGACAAATTCATTGGAGTAAATCCCTTGCGGTTGAGATATTCATCCTCATGAACCCGCTGTTTCACAACCCGTACATTTAGTCTATAGTACCAATTGCACTCGGGAAGTGAAAACGCTGAGCCCGTTCTGCCCTGGCAAAATCTTTATCACTACCTTATGGAAATTTTGTCCAGTTGCGGTATTTGTCATTCATGTTTTGAGTAACATTTGGTATTGTCTATGGAACGATGAATGCCGAGGTCTTTCGCTATTTAATTTGAAAACCTGAATCACTAACGAAACACAGGAACATTTTTCCTATGAACGTTGGTCACTACCGCCATCTCTTGTTTCCGTGGATTCGCCTAGCAAGTGTTCTGAAATCCACTCTACACTCCCTCTATCAAATCGAAACAATTCCCGATAATCAACACCGCAAGTAAAGTGCGGTAGTTTTCTCATGCTCATAAATTCAATAAATCTGCCATTGTTGCATAATGAATACACAAATTCTGTTATTATTCCGAACATACACGCCGGACTTGGCAGCAAAAATTCACTTTAAGAAACGTTAATCTCATTTACAAAAGCTTAAACTCACGTATGAAAGATTTCTCAAGTGCGGCCAGAACCGTGCTTAAACAATTAGTAGTATTTACTTATGACATGAAGTAGAAGCTCCGTTTTATTCACGGCATTGTAAGTAAATGCTGGAAAAATAAGTTCTTACTATAGATTAAGTATTTACTAGAAGTAAGTTGCATTTACTACTAAAAAGTTTAGTAAGCCAAAGTAAGTACTTAAGTTTAAGTAAGCAAAAGCTAGTACACTAGTTTTATTCGCCGAAACTTATTTACTTCAAAAGTATGAAGTATAATAATGTACATGTAAGCTTCCGCGGCTCGAGTCGATGACTTCTTGGCTGTCCGGGTGACGCCGCGTACTGGGCTGAGAAGCCGACGTTTCGCCTGACATGTCGCAGGCTTCCTCAGGGCATTGTAATGCCCGGGCAGCCAAGAAGTCATTATATGATAATGTACTTACTTTCATTCACATGATACATAGTTCCAATGTTCTATTTTTCAAATATTTCATTAAAACGTGTTTTACATGTTTTCTTCATTTAAAAAAAAGTAGCAAGAAACTACAATTTCATCACCGTCTTTTCATTAGTTAAAACAAAGCGACGTTATTATTTTCTATCTTCCTGTCACAAAACTCTCTTCCATCCTCCAGTCTTTAAAACACACAGACGGTTCCTCTATCGTGATGCCATGCCTCCTGATAATTCCATGCCTACTAATTACATCTTTAGTCATAATTTATTCTTTGAATCTGACACTATTCTGTTTAATATTAGTGAACTCATCTAAGCATGAGGTCAAACCTCGAAATCTAGCTGTTGGCAAGCAGAGATTTAACACCCTTCATTATTAAAATGTAACAATTGTGCATTGATCTTGTGTTAATAACACTGATCTTTAAAAATAATTTAGACTTTTTGTGTAAATAAAGAAATTTTACAGTATCCTCTTTCCATGATCGCCTAATACATGGTCAAATGTCCACAAGACAATATTATTATTATTATTATTATTATTATTATTATTATTATTATTATTATTATTATTATTATTGATGGATGGAAAGTTCGGTACAGGTGTATAATAAATATTTTTGTACCTAAAAAGGTACTGAGCTTTTGAAAGCCTTAAAACAGATACGAAAAAATAACACTGTTTTGTTACCGAGAGCGAGTAAGGGTAGTTTAAATTTTCTTCCACATTCGTAAGCGCTATGAAGTGCGGTAGAGTGAGAAGTTTCAAACAGTTCTTAATGCTGCCCAGAGAATTCGCAAGCGCAAGCGAAGTTACCACATACCAACCACGCGCCAACCTAGGGCTCCTCATGCTTCAAGGGTGGGGAGACTCGCTCGAGCGCGAGTCCAATAAGCAGTGGTTCGCAGAAACTACGTAATCTTCTATAACTTTCTTTTCTGACAAAACTTAGTTTTATCTCAATGGCCACATTAATAGTCAAAATAACCGGTATTAGAGTACAGAAAACCTACATTGTTCACCAACGTTCGCCATACGACTTAAAAGTCGGTGAATGATGCGCAATCAGTGCTAAGAGAATCATTGGGCCCTTATTTTTCTGGAAACAGTCAATTGAAACCATTCTGTGCATCATATCCTGCAGCCTTTCATCCAAATGTTGGCAAATGAGCGCAATTACGGTCATTTTCAACAGAACTCTTCAAACGTTCACACTGCTTCACTTTCCTAAAGGGCTGTAGATGACGTTTATGGAGACAGAATTATCATACGTGATTTGTGGCATGCACGATCTGCCTCAGTGGCGATTTCTTGCTCTGGGGATTCCCGAAAGATCGCGTATACGCTGTATATCTCCACACAGAAATAAGGGAAATTATTCAGGAACTGATCTCTGCAATATTACAAGACATCATTTACCGAATAAAACTGAACTTGTTTAGACGTCAAGAATGTACCTAAGCCGACGATGAGCAGCATCTACTATAATGTGAGTACAATTTAAACTACCCGGTAGCGAATGCCACCTTCCTCTTCGGCGATTCTACCAACTGCCATGTCTCGATTTCTGCTGCATCCGTGGCCTCGTTCGCCGAGGCAAAATCCCCGTGCGACCGGTACATTTATAAAATGGTCGCACTGTAATTCCAAGTTTTTAATATTCTTTGGGTAACATAACACTGTTACTCGTTCTTGTAGTGCTGAACAGCGGCATTTTTTGGTTTCGGCGAGCGGGGTCCCATACTACAGAAGTTGGTGGTTCACAAAACTAAGCCGTGCTGGTTGAAAAAATGTGGAGCAAAGGTCCATTTGTAGCGGCACGGCGGTTCTAAATCTGGTTCACAACTTCTCGTATGCCCAAAAATTGTGCAAAAGGCAATTACATTTCCGACATTCGATGAAGTTGCAACCTCCAGTTTGTTGGGGCACCAGCCGCCACTTGTTTTGTTGTTGATCGTTGTTAAATGTTGTTGTGGTAGACGTTTCCTCCCCCCTCCTTCTGCTGTTGTTTGTGTACTAGGACCGACAAATCATGGGGAGACACTAGCCGCAACTGGAAAAGTGTCCCTCACCATGACACGGAGGACAGGTGTTGGTGTTTCTTAATTTTTTATCACTTCAACAATGTTTGTATAACTATTGAAGTGTGTACGCTTTCGTTGTAACCGTAAATTGGCAATAAAACATTTACGAAAAAAGAACGCGTTTGCTGAAACCGATTCACAGATTTTCATGAAGTTGGCTAGCCCCTGCCCTTTGGAATCTTTTCAACGGCACGCAGGGTACACCGCGTGTGACAAAGAAATCTGGTGGTTTGCGTGCTCTTAGAACTAATAACGTTTATCCCCTCACCAAGTCTTTGATATGTTGTCTCCCATAATCTCGCCTCTCAACTTCCCACACTGCGCTCCGCTTGCAAACACTAGTTTGTCATCGCTTGTGATTTAGCACTGTAGCGCGATGGCTCAGAGGCACCACAGTTCTCTGCAGCATCGTTCGCCAGAAAGCACTAGTATTCTAATCCCGACGGTGGCGGATTTTCGACCCTAGCTACATTACTGGGTCAAATTCTATCACTACGTAGAGGAGAATTCTAGCGGCCTGCTGCTCTGGTCGGTAGTTTTTCCTGATTTCTCCGATCAATACAAGGCCAATGCCGGAGCTATACCCTAACAAATAGGCTATGGATCGCGCGCAAGCTTTCCTTTCTCGCCCCTGGCCTCTCCTCCCCCATTCACCTCTCTCTGGTTCTTAGTCGTGCCGTGGCTTTAGAGCGTGTGTTCACAAGTTTCAAAATTGATATAGAACTTTTTGAAATCGGTGTTTGTGAAGCTCGCTGTGTGGGATAAAGGGACAAACGACATGCCAACACAAATGTGGGATAATGCTAGAAAGAAATTTCTGCGTAAATAAACAAGAACCTAAAATATATGTTTTTAAATATTACATTGAGTGAAACATTAATGAATAAAATCAATAGAAACTAAACGACAATAGTAGGATAATGGATCACGGGATCGGTCAATTCATGAATTACATTAGTTTGCCAACGTTTCGGAATATTTAATTCCTTCATCAGGGCTAACAACCAAAAAACACAATCACAATAATTAAGGACAAACTCTTCTGAACAACAACATAAAAAAACATGAAAGAACATATTTATTTATTTATTTATTTACGTCAAAAAACAGTTAAAAACTGCGTATGACGGGCTATGGGGAAAAGTGAATTGTGTGCACATTTTCAAAATTCTGTGATCCCTACACTAAATCATATACTACTTAAGTTTTGAATTTTGAAAGGGAGAAAAAAAAACAAAAAAACTCCCATGTAATAAAATCGATTTTCAAGGATAAATAAGCAATAAATTTTGAATTTTGAAAGGGAGAAAAAAAAACAAAAAAACTCCCATGTAATAAAATCGATTTTCAAGGATAAATAAGCAATAAATTTTGAATTTTGAAAGGGAGAAAAAACAAAAAAAAACTCCCATGTAATAAAATCGATTTTCAAGGATAAATAAGCAATAAATTTTGGCTCTTATTACTTCCTGCCGCGACAACATGGAAACGATAATTTGAATAATTGTATTTCCCACTGAATTCTAGAAGACGTGCACAGAAAATGAAGTTACATTTATGTCCAGAAGCAAAACAAGGGGCCATCTCAGCATTTGCTCAATGGATCAGGGAAACTGGACGAAAAACCTGATCGAGATGGGGGTCATTGACCGGAAGCTGTGTTACAATAGTTGTTACAGGTTGTTTATACTCATTTATACAGTCCAAATGGTAATTAATGCATTATGTATCATTGTTAAAATTAATGTTACTTTTCTTGTGATGCTCAGTATAGTCTCTAATTGTATAGAAACAGTTATGCAGCAGAAACGATTTCACTTGTGGATTTAAACTTTTCTATTGAATTTAATCGTTTAATGTCATCTGGCAAAGTGTTGTAAAATAATGTACATGTATTGTATGTGAATTTTTTGTAATGAGCTGTTGATACTGTCACCTGATGAATATGATTTTTACGTCGAGTGTTATAGTAATAGACTTCAGCATTTTCTGAAAATATATTCCCGCCCTTAAGCAAGTCATTTTTGACAAAAACCACTGATTCGTAAATAAGAAGACACGGTAATGGTAGAATTCTAGATTAATGAAGAGAGGCTTACATGAATCACGTGGGTGGGATTTGGTTATTATTCGTACAATTCGTTTTTGTAATCTAAAAGTCTGGGAGCTATAAGATGTATTTCCCCAGAATATTATGCCATATCTCAGGCGGGAATGAACATTCGCGAAGTATACACAACGAGCAGTATGAAGGCTGACTGAATTTGCAAGAATTCTGAACGCGTAGCATAATGAACTTAATTTTGTGTTCAATTCATTTAAATGGACGTTCCATTTAAGGTTTGACTGAATTGAGAGACCTAAAAATTTTGTTGCATTAACATGAGTCAATGGTACACTGTTCATTTTCAATGGAGCACAGAATTGTTTATTTGAAATGGAAAACTGCATTAAAACCGTTTTCTTTTCGTTTACTATTAATTTGTTATTTCGGAACCAATTTGAAACATCTGATATTGTACTATTTACGGTTTCTTTATTGCAAAGGATGTTCGTATCATCTGCAAAGAGAACCGTTCTTCCGTTTCGAATCGTCGAGGGTATATCGTTTACGTAAAGTAGGAACAGAATAGGGCCTAAAATCGATGCTTGAGGAACTCCACGTGCAATGGGCAAAGAGTCGGAAAGGTGCGTACGTAATGTTCCATCATTCCAGTAAGGTATTTCAACTCTCTGAGATCGTTGTTTAAGGTACGAACATAACCAATCTAGAGCAATACCACGGATTCCATATGAAGGTAATTTTGAAAGTAAAATGTCATGATCAATGATGTCAAAAGCTTTTGAGAGATCTAAAAATAATCCAATAGGTGCCTCGTTTTGATCTAATGATGAGGCGACATCTTTAAGAAAAGAAAATATAGCTGTTTCCGTTGATTTTGATTTTCTAAATCCATGTTGGCAATCTGAAAGCGCGTCGTGTTTACTGAGAAAGGTTTCCATTCGTACGTAAAAAAGTCTCTCTAATATTTTTGAAAAAACTGATAGAAGAGAAATGGGCCGATAATTTTGAATTTCATTTTTGTTGCCTTTTTTGAAGAGCGGCTTAATTTTAGCTGTTTTGAAAATATCTGGAAACGTTCCAGTGCATAAAGATGCATTAAATATGTGAGTTAACGGGTGTATAATGGCATACGCACAAGTCTTTAACAAAGAATCTGGGAATTCATCTAAATCGGACGAATATTTATTTTTTAGTTTACCGATTATTTTGAGAATTTCATAGGAAGAAGTTTCGGAAACGAACATTGTGTCTAAAATTTTGGGTGCACTGTCTGTTTTTGAATTTTGTGCCTGAAGACCCTTAGTGAGATCGGCAGCAATTCTCGAAAAGTATTGGTTAAAGAGACTAGCCACTGTTGCCGGATCGTTGACATTTATATCGTTATATTTTAAAACAACATTCTCTACGGGTTTTCTAGTTGATTTGGTAGTGTTTTTTATTATATTCCACATTGATTTTGTTTTATTATTTGAGTTCAAAATATCCTGATCGTTTTTCATGATTTTAGCCTGCCTTATGACTTTTCGTTTGTATTTTTTTAAAGTAGATAAGGAAATCTTGAGATACGTCATGACGTTTAGAAATGAAAGAAAGAATTAGCTTGTTTTTACAAGATGTCCTAATCCCTTGTGTTATCCAAGAATTGCTTTTCCGTGAAATATTTAATTTTCGTTTTTGAAGAGGAAAGCAAGTGTTAAAATGAATTGAAAGAGTTGAAAAAAAAAAAATTATATTTCTCGTTTGTATCAACAGTATTATAAACCGCTTCCCATGACTCCTGCATCAAGTAGTCTATGAATAATTTAATTTTACTTTTAGTAAACAATCAAGTCATACGTGTATTATTTATTGTGTCAGTGATCGCATTTCTTATAATGGTAAGAATTTGTGCATCGTGGTCACTGTATCCTAAATCTTTTGTTTCAACTTCATATCGAGTAGTAGTTTTGTTAATTATAATTTGATCAATTGCCTTCATCGAATTTTGTGTGATCCGTGTAGGTACATTAATTGTAATGTCTAAATTGAAGGAATTGATTAAATTGAGAAACTTTTCTTTCTCGAGAGATTCGACCAGAAAATCAATGTTAAAATCTCCGCATACAACAATGGATTCAAAAGAGCGATTGCTGACTTTGTTAAGTGTTATCTCCAGGTTTTCTAAGAACAAAATATAATCTGCAGTTCTCTTTGTTGGAGGTCTGTAAATGCAAAGTATTACCACTTTTAGTGAAGTAAGATGTACAACAGAAATTTCGAAAATATTTTCAATGGAATACACATTTAATTCTGCCAAGGGGATAGAATCAATATTATTTCTAACGTAAATACAAGAACCACCATACGTAGGACCTTTATGCGATTCTCTCTCTCTACAATAAAAGCCTGCGAGGTAAAAGTTTGGAATTTGGAAAATGCTAAGTTCATTAGGAGATAACCAATGTTCTGTAAAGCAAAGAACGTCCGTTTGATTTAGATCGCTCTGTAGAGCTGCCTCGATAAACTCAGTTTTATTTGAAAGGGACTGAACATTATGGTGAAGAATGTTTATTTTTTGCAAGTACCTACACGAATGTTTTTCTGCTGCATCTGACTGTAGTTGCTATATATTTACTCCATTTTTACCTCGAGTGCGTGGTCGAAGGTTGTAGTGTGTCCGGGCAGTGACAGGTTGTGAGGAAGATGGGGCATCAGATGAAGACGAATTGGTAGTGGGAATGGGAGAAACGGGAGTAGGTTCAGAGGAAGAGGCAACAGGGTTCGAAATAAGGGTGGGGGTGGGGAACGTAAGGAAGGCGAAAGGGACGGATTTTTGGCAGGAGACTGCGTAGGACTGGAGTTGATGATGTATTGTGCAAGTTTGTTACCGACTGCATGTTTTCCAGCAAGGTTCATGTGAAGACCATGCCGGGTGAAGTGTTTTGCTGAGAGGAAATTCATTTCAAAAAGTGTGACATTTGTTTCTCTCAGCTGCAGTTTCAATTGTTGGTTTGCGTGCTTAATCTCGCTGCATAGTGTTGGTCTGTTGTACCAGAAGGGCAGAGTCGAGACTACAATGTTAGTATTTTGGGCGGCACATTGTAATTTGTTAACATGTTGTTCAGGTGTAAAGTTACCGCCCAAGTTAATGTCATTCTGCCCTCCTATGATAATGACTGTGTCCTGATTGGTCATTGTTTTCGTGTGGGTGTCCAATTCTGCAGTCACATCTGCAAACCTCCCGTTAGGTTTAAAAATAGATGAGACTGAGAAATTGGAGGGTAACTTTCTACTGAGAATGGAGGAAAGATGGCAGCCATGACTGTCAGCTAAAATAAGTACCT
The DNA here is from genome assembly GCA_011170035.1 of Teleogryllus occipitalis. Taxonomy (NCBI): domain Eukaryota; kingdom Metazoa; phylum Arthropoda; class Insecta; order Orthoptera; family Gryllidae; genus Teleogryllus; species Teleogryllus occipitalis. Next base: position 346,049 of record BLKR01000634.1, on the reverse strand, counting down.
GTTTTTTAGGCTCAGTAGGAATGGCTTTGTTTTGAAGTGAGCTAGGATGCGCAGCTTTACGTGTGTTGGTTTTGACGCGCTTCCTAGCCTGTTTGCGTTGGTTTGTGCATGTATTTGTCGATGGTAGAGAAGGGTGGTGAGGATCAGGAAGGCGAGGAAAATCTGTTTCATAATCTAAAACACTAAATTTGTTTTGAGTTGTGACTGGATGCGGTGTCTGTGTCTTTTGTACAGTCACAGGTGTACGGTTGGTATTATTCGCAGTGTTGCCGACTTGTACCCAACCGTCTGTGTAGAGAACGACCTCTTCCAACCTTCGGATATGTTGATCTAAATTATTGTTTATGTGTGTGAAGGCTTTCAGAAGGTCGGCTTTGAGAGTGTAGAGAGTAAAGAGAGTAGAACGAACAGTAGCCATGTCACGAATGCGTTTTAATGTACGTGATAAAAAGTGAAATAAATACAAGAAAACCCAGATAAGAGCAACAAAAACCTAGCTTTGTATTTTAAAAGTGTTAAATTGATGTGTATTAAATAAGTTAAAAATCAAGATTCAATGCAAAAACTAGAAGGTATGCTACGCACAATTCTAATGGAGCTAGTACTTACGAAATTTGGCAATGTGGCTACGTAGAATTTCGTCAACTTAAGCTGCAACTGTTTAATACAATCAGTAGATTATACGTTACCGTAATTAGATAAAAGATATCTGAAATTTTGTCTTCAATATATAGAATAAGATTTGAAACAAATTCACTTTGATACACTGTCCTCGTAATATATAGAATAAGATTTGAAACAAATTCACTTTGAAACACTGTCCTCGTAACGTTCAAAAATTCGTTTAAAATTCGTAATCTGTTTGTCTTGGTTATAGCCAAAAAATCAGTTGAAATTATATTCTCAGATAACCTGCAACAAGTAATAAAAGCACTTCAAACACCCTAGGCACTGTCAAATCGCTAAAAGTAGTAGATATTCACAAAAAATGAAGAGCACAACCAGATGCGTCCGTCTCGTAAGATGGCGTCAACCAGTCTTTTAAAATTCGTTTAAAATTCGTAATCTGTTTGTCTTGGTTATAGCCAAAAAATCAGTTGAAATTATATTCTCAGATAACCTGCAACAAGTAATAAAAGCACTTCAAACACCCTAGGCACTGTCAAATCGCTAAAAGTAGTAGATATTCACAAAAAATGAAGAGCACAACCAGATGCGTCCGTCTCGTAAGATGGCGTCAACCACCTTTTCTCATTGTGGGGGACTTCAACGCCCACAACCCTGCCTGGGGAGGCACAAGGTCGGGCACGAGAGGCATGTTACTTGAATATATCACCAAAACTTAATTCTACTAATTTCTGGGGAAAGCACACACTTTTTCGTAGCTTCTAACACTTTCTCGTCCGTGGACATAACTCTCTGTAGACCCTCTGTTTCTACAATCTTCGAGTGGACTGTCCTTGGCGACCTGCATGGCAGTGACCATTTTCCCATTCGCGTCACACTCGATATTCCCGATCTGAACGTTGCTCGCCCTCTTCGCTGGCTAATCCACCGAGCTGATTGGGAAACATTCATGAAAGAATTACGAATATCCGAAAGGAAGTAGTGATCTGCAGTGATTCAAAAAGCTCTCTTGAATCCATCTCCTCCTTCTCGTCTTGTGACCCACTGACAATGACCATCCAACACCAAATCCTACATCTATTGGTCCGCCACTATATTTTAGTCTTTTGGTGGGTCCCTGAACACGTGGGAATAAGAGGAAATGAAATAGCTGACCAGGCGGCAAAGTCTGCCTCGAAGAAAAGAGAATTAGACATCTTCACAGTCCCCACGGAAGACACTAAGCTCTTTATAAAACGCTCTATCCGCAGAGAATGGCAGAGTGGCATAACTCCGATTTTAAGCTCACGAGAATCAAGGATTCCATAAACCCTTGGCCTTTCTCATTTTGTGATGCTCGACGAGAGGAGATCATTTTAACACGCCTCCGGATCGGTCATTGCCATTTCTCCCACGGTTATCTCATCCACGGGGACCCACCCCCTATATGCGAATACTGCAAAATAGATCTTACCGTGGAGCATGTTCTCTTACACTGTGTTAAGATGACTAAGATGCTTTTCTTTCTGACTCCACGAAAATATAATTGCTTGACATTTCCTTGGGTTAAGCGTAAGTACATTTAGTTTACACCAGTTGTATAGTTCATTTGTTGCATTTTGGAGTCTCTATTGCTATTGGGAGGTGACCGGCTTTTGTAGTAAGACCACATCGTCTGCATACAAGTATTCAGTTACTAGGGGAAAGGTCGGAAGGTCGTGGATGAATTAAGTGAATAGGAGAGGAGATGGAACAGCTCCTTGCGAGACGCCGGCGAGAATTGGTTTTATAGTTGAAAATTGATTTTGGATTCGAAATTGAAAGGTTCTATTTTTGTGGTAGCTTTTGATAAGAAGGAAAAGATAAGATGGAAGAAGTTTTTTACATTTTTGTAGAAGGAGGTTATGGTTGACTTTATCAAAGGTCGAAGAAAAATCAAAGAAAATTGCTGGAAGATGGCGTGAATATGCTAAGGAGGATGATGCTTACATAGCTAAACGGAAGGCCTGTAGTGCAGATGAGCGGCCTTTTTGAAATCCAAATTGAGTGTGACGGAGTACTTGACTTTCGTCCAGGTGTTTACTAGTTTTTGGTAATAATAATTTGTCGAAAGTTTTTGCGGTTTGTGATAAGAGTCTATAGTTTTGTGGGTCTATATAATTTTTTCCGGGTTTGTTGATTAGAATTACCATGGCGTGCTTCCATTATTTCGGGAAATAGCTGTTTATTATACATGCGTTGAAGATTTGGAGTAGTGCAGTAGTTGCGCTACGTGGAATATTTTTGAGCATTGAGGCATTTATTCTATCAGGGCCACTTGCTTTCTTTAATTTTAGATTTATTTCCGCTAGTAGTTCTTTGGAGATTTGAATTTCATTTTGACTATCAATATCTATAGCTTCGTCGCGGTCGTATGAAAAGTAACTACTCCCGTCATGTGGAACGTAAGTACCATTAATTCTTGAGTAGGCTTGTAAGGGAGTTGGTGTAAATCTGTCTGACATGGCATTTGCAAAAATTTCTGCTTTTCGAGTTGGGTCACAAGTCAAGATGTTTGTGTGTCGCGTAGTCCGGTTATTGTGTCTTGTGGCTTTTGGAGGTGATTTTAGATTTTCCAGATATCAGTGCGGTCTTGAATGTCGGATTTCTTAAGAAGTCTTCCCATTCTTTTGCACGAAATTCTTGAAGGAGGCGTGAGACTTTTCTTCTTGTTTGTTGGAAGATAGATTTGTCTTCTGTGTTTCGTGTTGCATAGTACCATCTTTGCGCTCGTCTCCTAGCTTGAATTTCTAATATTACGGCACATGGTAGATTGTTTTTATAGATTTCCATTTTAGTTGTAAATTTATTATATCCAGAACGAATTTGGTGTGTAAATTTTTGAACGGCGATGTTTATTGCTTCAGTTCAGGTGAGGGGATGATCGTAAGCTTTAATTTTGTGGGCGATTGTCTCTGAATTTCTTCCAGTCAGTTGTGAATTTAATTTATATTGAATTAAATGAATTTGGAATTTTGATTTATATTGAATGGATAGGCCCCTAGGTAAATGGCGCAAATTATAGGTAGGTGGTCAGAGTAAAGTTCGTTTACGGGATTTGGTACGTTTGGATTTAATACGGATGAATGAATTATAAGATCAAGGATGTCGTGTGGCATATCATTTAAGAGGTGAGTGGGGCCGGAGGGGGGTTGGATGGTAAGGGAGTTGGAGGAGAGGAGGAATTGATGATGAATATCCCCAGCATGGGTATTACGCCTACATCCCCATTCCATACGTTTGACATTGATGTCACCTGCTATGAAAATGATTTGTCCTAGTGAGACGAGCGCAGTTAGATCAGTGGTATTTAATGGTTTTGATGGAATTCTGTAAGCAGAAATAAAGGTGACTGATCTTATATTGATCTGACTAATCTTATCTTGCATCTCCATGGTCAGCTCTGTATACTACACACCCACCACTTAGCCGTCGCGCACCACAATATCGTCTCTAGCATGGGGGCCGGATGGGAACTTCTACTAGCAAAACCGTTTAGTAAAGTTTTAACACAGTTTTATAATTTAGTTAAAAGGCAGATAATATATATTGACAATACAAGACAACTTCAAAAATACATGATTAAGACAGATGGAGAACATGATCCACGGTGCAGTGTTATATTCGGCCTAGAGAGAGGAGTGGCGGCCTGCGCCGGCGTGGCGCTCATCCGCCAGGATGCAGATGAATGATGGTCTCCTGGTTGTAGTTTTGCGGCCGTGCCTCCGCAGCGCACGAGTGGGCGCCGTCGGCTGCCTCGGCCGCTGTTTCTTCCTGTCTGTATTTTAGGGTTTGGCATGAAATGCGTACGTGTTCTGTCATTTAAATGACAAGAAAGAGACGATTTGTGGCTGATGATAGTGTAGCGTCATGACGCTACCAACAGCATGAGCAGGTGGCATGCTCCAGGCTCGGACAATAGCAAGCTATGACGCACTAGGTTTTTCCCGGTGTGCGCGTCACTTGGATAAGGCATTGGAGGCGGCGGGAGCGTCGCTAGGGGGGTATTTAAGGGCCGAGCGAACAATAGACGTTCTTCTTTGTGTTCCTGGCTGCGAGGTGTTAGGTCGTTGCAGGTGGTGCTTTGGGCACGCGGCGCAAGAAGCCGGCCGTAGGTCGTGACGAAGGAGACATGTAACTCGGTCTCAGGGCGAGTGGGGCTACGCACAGCGCACGTTAGTATGGGGTAGCGGTGTGGTAGCCGTTCAAATATCATTTCTTGTAGTGGGGTCAATTTAGTTTGTTAATTGTACTACAGTGCTTTGATTGTTTTGTGACCACGGTCGAAGTTGGTAATAAATCAGCTGTGAATACAACCCACTCTCGTCTGTGTGTTTATTACACCCTGTATGACGCCACAGACGAAGGAGTGATTAAAATGGTGGCAGCGGATAACAAGAACCCGGTAAGCATCGCTGTAGGCCGTGATTAAAATGGTAGCAGCGGATAACAAGAACCCGGTAAGCATCGCTGTAGGCCGTGATTAAAATGGTAGCAGCGGTTAACGAGAACCCGGTAAGCATTGCTGTAGGCCGTGAGTAATATGGTGGCAGCAGATCAAGTGAACCCAGTAGGCATCGCTGTAGGCCAAGATTAAATTGGTGGGTGTTGTTGCAGTAGGCATTGGTTTAGGCCGTGATAATTAAACCAGGAATATCAGCAGTAGGGCTCGAGCAAGCCAAAAGTAGTGTTGTAGGCACCGAGTAGCGGGGCCGAGGTAATGCGAGCGTGTATGCTTTACCTAGCATCACGTGGTGCGGCATTTTAGAAGAGTTGTTAGGACCGGCGTAACAGTAAATAGCAACCGATAGCAACTCGGAGTGATTAAAATACTGCGGGCGGAGCGACGCTTCAAGAAAGAAGTAGAAGGAAGGAAGGAAGTCGTACGGGACCGGTACGAGCACGCACGAGGACTACGCACGAGCACCAGAACGAGAGAGGCAGCCGGCAGACAACGCACGGGGTAAGTACGTTTTTCTGTGAGGCACGGCACTGGTTGGAGCTATGGCGTACTTAACTAGATTTTAAAAAGAAGGGATGATCAGAATTGCTAATGATTTGGGTATTGTATTAAACGGGACGGAAACCGTGATTAAATTAAAAGAGTTGATAATCAGCCATGAGGATTATGAGCAGGAGTTTATTGAGGGTTTGGGCGAACAACATCGCCAGGATATCGAGGAGGAGAAGGCGGAAGAGAAGGCGAGGGTGGAACGGGAGAAGGCGGAAGAGAAGGAGAGGGTAGAACGGGAGAAAGATAGGGAATTAGAACGATTGAGAATCGAATGGGATGCTGTAAGAGCCAGCGTAGGAGGGAGCGCGGAAGCACGTGGCGAGGCACGAGTTGAATCGCATCGGGAAAGTATTAAAGTAGGGCAGATTATAGGTCGATTTCGTGGTGAGCAGGACGATATCACGACATATTTAAGTGCCTTTGAAAGTCAGTGCAGACAGCTGAAGGTACCCGAAAGCGAATGGGCTGTTCATATAATAGGATTGTTGCCGTATAATGTGAATAATTGGATTACGTTAGATGAACAGGAGGACGAATGGACTTATGCAACTTTAAAATCAAAATTATTGGAGTTATATAGATTTGATGCGGAAAAATTTCGTCAGCTGTTTGTTAAACACAGCAAAGGTAATAATTCCACGTGGGGTGTATTTGCTCGAGAATTATTAAATTACGCGAGAGAATGGGTGTCCGGATTAAGTGTAAACACGTTTGAGGAGCTATTAAATCTGATAGTTACGGATCAGATGAAGCGGAAGGTTTCATGGGAAATGCGCGATCATTTTGTTGATTCGTGGGCGGAATGTATCAATCCTTTAGATTTTGCGAAGAAATTAGACGCGTATGAAAATCACAGGCAAGGGTGGAGGAAGTCAGGACCGTTTCAGTCCAAACAGAAAGAGCCGGTAGAAACAAAGGGCGCAGCAGGGCCGGGGAAGGTAATTCCGAGTACGAGCGAGAAGGACAAGGTTGCGGCGCGGCCTGAATTCGAGAAGCGGTTTGTTAGGAAATGTTTTGTATGCCAGTCACCACAACATTTGGCTAGGCAGTGTCCTAATAAAAAGACCGAAGCTGCGAATCATGTGTGTGAGCCGGAAGCGAGCGAATTGTTTCGAGATACATTCGACGGAAAAATTAACGGACGGAACTCCTTGATTCTTCGTGATACTGGGGCTAGTTTCGATTTGGTTAGTGAAAATTTAATTGATGCAGCAGATTTAACTGGAGAATCAATTTGGATTAGTCAGCCCTTAGATAAATTTCCCAAGAACTTACGTGTGGCGCAGATCGTTCTAGAAATACCGAGCGGGCGTGTAGTTACGCGGGCTGCTGTGGTACCTAAAGAATGCGAATTACCTTATTACATTCTCAGCAATCGAACCATGTTATTATTACAAGAGGTTAAAGAGGGCTTTGTAGAACCGCAAGAAATTAATTTAGTGGTTACTCGCGCTAGTGCGGCAAAGGCAGATCAGGTGGGGCCGGGAAATTCTGTAGAATCGGTCGTACAGCCGGTGGAGACGGAGGTGAGTGAAAGTATTGTGGAGGTAGAGGAAGACACAGGGGCGATATGTGCCGGGAGCGAAAGTGAAGTTGAACTCTCGGGTGAAATCAAGAATTTGTTGCGAGTAGACGCGGAGCAATTTCGTTCGGCGCAGCAAGAAGACGAGGAGATCAGGCAGATTTATGAGGCACATAAAACCGTAAATCAAGCTTTAGGAAAAGATTCTTATTTTGTTAAAAATGATATTCTCTTCAAGAATCGGCAAAGTAAGAAGGGAGAAACTTTCGAAATGTTAGTCGTGCCTAAGGTTTATCGCGGAGAAATCTTAAAGGTTTGTCACGAAACGGCCTCGAGTCATTTAGGTAGCTCGAAGTCAAAAGCATGTATGTCGCGATATTTCTACTGGCCGAACTGTTTCCAGGAAATGGAGAAATTTGTTAATTGCAACAGTTGCCAGATAGTAGGTCATGGTGGGGATAAGAGGAAAGCACCTTTAGTTATTGTGCCTACAATTAGTGAAGTGTTCTCCAAATTAAACATTGATACTGTAGGGCCGTTTACGCAAAGTAGTTCTGGGGCGAAACACATTTTAACTGCAATTTGTGTAGCTTCACGGTACCCCGAGGCCATTCCTATAAAGGATTTGCAGACGACCACTATCATAGAGGCTTTATTAGAATTGTTTAGCAGGACCGGATTTCCGCGGGAAATTCAAACGGATCAGGGAACATGTTTTACGAGCAACTTGATGGTAGAATTCGCAGAAAAATTTGAAATTCGACTAGTTCATAGCTCGCCGTATCACCCGCAAAGTAACTCGGTAGAGAGAATACACCGGACGATGAATAGATTATTCAAGGTTCTATGTTTAGAGGCAGGAGGTGACTGGGAGACGAACCTTCCGGCAATATTGTTTGCCATGAGAACGTCGGTTCACGAGTCTTTAGGGTATACGCCGGCAGAGTTAGTATTTGGGAAAAATTTGAGGACACCTGTGACACTTTTGTATGAAAATATTGTCGAAAATGAATCAGAGAGTAATTCCGTGACTGAGTATGTGTTTGAACTCATGAATAGGCTGAAGCATATTAGGGAAATTGCGCATCAAAGATTAGAGGGCGAGCAGCAGAAAAGAAAGGTTGCGTATGACAAGAAGGCAGTTGTAAGAAATTTTAGTGTGGGAGACAAAGTATTGATCTTTGCTCCTAATACAACAAAAAAACTGTCAGTTCAGTGGATGGGACCGGGGGAAGTCACAGAAAAGGTTTCAGATGTAAATTATGTTGTAAGATTACCTAATAAGAGTTCCGGGAAGGTTTATCACGTAAACATGATGAAACCGTATCATCAAAGGACGGAATATGTAAATTTTGTTGCGGAGAGTAGGAATGAAGAGGAGGCAACTGATGACGCGATTGATAAATATGCGCCAAAGCTAGAAGCGGGCGATTTCGAGGTTGAGTCAATGCTGGTAGGTACAGATGTTGCACCGGAAATGCATGAGAAATTAAAAGCGTTAATTGTGGAATTCAGGGATATCTTTTCTGATAAGCCGGGTTTGACCGAGAAAGTAGAAATGGATATCGAACTGATTGACAATACGGCGAAGGTTAGGAGTGCGCCTTATCGCACGTCTATGAGACAAAGTAAGATTCTACAAGAGGAGATTGCTAAAATGTTAAAGGACGGAATCATTGAAAGCTCGGATTCTGATTTCGCGTCGCCCATGATTTTAGTAGAGGCTCCTGGAAAGAAACCCAGGCCATGTATTGATTATCGCAGGTTGAATAACATTATTAAAACTGAATATTTTCCACTGCCTAGTTTAGACGAGAGAATTGAAACGGTAGCAGCTGCGAAAATAATATCCACTTGTGATTTGAGCAAAGGATTTTGGCAAGTTAGGATGACAGAAAGGGCGCAGAGATATGCCACTTTTTGCACAAATTTCGGAAGTTACAAACCATTACGTATGCCTTTTGGGATTAAGAATGCACCTTATGTGTGTAGTAAATTAATGGCGGCATTACTTAAGGATTGTTCGGAATTTGCTATTCCTTATATGGATGATATCGCAATCTTTAGTAACGATTGGTCGGATCATCTGCGTCATTTACGCACAGTATTTCAAATACTAAGGGAGGCGAAACTTCACGTTCAGCCGGCGAAATGCAAATTTGCTCGCGGAACCGTAATGTTTCTGGGCTACGAAATTGGCAGTGGTCTTATGAAGCCGAACGAGGTAAAAGTACGCGCGATTAAGGAATATCCGAGACCGAATACAAAAAAAGAAATTAGGAAATTTCTAGGATTAATTTCATATTACAGGCGTTTTGTGCCGAGATTTTCGGAGAAGGCTGCGCCTCTCACAGATTTATTAAGGGGAAGTACACGACAAGGGAAAATAGCATGGTCGCAAGTGTGTGAAAAGGCATTTATAGAACTGCGGGAAGCTCTGTGCAGTGAACCGGTCATTCATGCGCCTGATTTCAGCAGGGAATTTTTAATGCAGTGCGACGCGTCAGACAGAGGGGCGGGGATTGTACTCTCGCAGTTAGATGAGGAAGGGAATGAAAATCCCGTGCTATTTCTTAGCAAGAAGTTTTCTCCTTCAGAGATGAAATATTGCGTGACAGAGAAAGAGTGTGCGTCGATTATTTGGGGGCTACAACGATTAAAACATTATTTAGATGGGAATGTTTGCCTAAAGGTAGAAACCGACCATAATCCTCTGGTTTGGTTGCAACAATGTTCCGGGAATAATCCCAGATTGATGCGATGGTCATTGGCAATTCAGCATCTGAATATTAAGATTAAACATCGGAAGGGTAGTCAGAATGTGAACGCTGACATTCTTAGCCGTATGTACGAGAATCAGCTCCAGGCAGAGTCGGGCTTTGCAGAGAGACGTATGTCCCTCGGCAACGCGTGTGATGTGAGTGCGCGACAAGCAAGTGCCGACACAGTTCACAAATGTGAAACTGTTGCTGTAAAGCAAGTGTCTCTTGATCAAAAACACGAGACAGCATCTGTGACATAGTGTGTTGTTGTGTGAGGAAGTGAAAAGAAGTGAAGCAAGACGATCTTGCAGGAAATCAATAATTTATGAACTTTTGGATAATTATATTCACGCAGAAGATAAAAAGAAATTGTATATTATTAAAATCTGAATGTGTAAAGCAATTAGTAAGTTATTTATGTGTAATGGATAGAGACTCACAGAAGAATTGAAAACTGTATATAGTTCATGATGTGACGCAAGTCAAAGTGTGCATGTTTGTAAATTTGGCGAAAAGGTATATTGCAGATTTGTTTATGGAATGTTTTGAAAGGGTTATATGGTGGATTTGTTTTTTGTGATATTTTTTGGAAGGGTATCTGGTGGATTTGTTTTTGTAATATTTTGGAAGGGAGAAGAAAAAATCTTGGCTACCACATCATAGCGTTAGGAAATTGAGTAGAGAGTAGAGGTAGTAGATGAGTGTAGTTTGGTGTTATTGTAGTTATTCAGCTGATATAAGCAATAGAAAAGTAGGTTAGTAGGGTTGGTGAAGACAATGTATTTGATGTAATTAGTTAGGTTAGGCGCAGTTGTTTAAAATGTGAGCCAACTGGCCTAGGGCATTAACTTTGGGGAATTTTGTTCTGTGTTGTTGGCAACTGCGAAAAAATTCCTGGGGGGGGTATATAGGAGTTTGTAGCGTCATGACGCTACCAACAGCATGAGCAGGTGGCATGCTCCAGGCTCGGACAATAGCAAGCTATGACGCACTAGGTTTTTCCCGGTGTGCGCGTCGCTTGGATAAGGCAATGGAGGCGGCGGGTAGCGTCGCTAGGGGGCTATTTAAGGGCCGAGCGAACAATAGACGTTCTTCTTTGTGTTCCTGGCTGCGAGGTGTTAGGTCGTTGCAGGTGGTGCTTTGGGCACGCGGCGCAAGAAGCCGGCCGTAGGTCGTGACGAAGGAGACATGTAACTCGGTCTCAGGGCGAGTGGGGCTACGCACAGCGCACGTTAGTATGGGGTAGCGGTGTGGTAGCCTTTCAAATATCATTTCTTGTAGTGGGGTCAATTTAGTTTGTTAATTGTACTACAGTGCTTTGATTGTTTTGTGACCACGGTCGAAGTTGGTAATAAATCAGCTGTGAGTACAACCCACTCTCGTCTGTGTGTTTATTACACCCTGTATGACGCCACAATAGTAGAAGAGGCGGGGAATTTTGCTGCGTGTGCGTTGCTATGAATATATTCAAGCTTAGATGGGGTATTTGATTGTGTGCTTATAATCTAATATTTAGTAGGAAAATCACGGGATCGGTCAATTAATGGATTACACTAGTTTGCCAACGTTTCGGAATATTTTATTCCATCATCAGGGCTAACAACCAAAAAACACAATCACAATAAATACGGATAAACTCTTCTGAACAACAACATACAAAAACATGAATGAACATACATGTGGAACAATAATTATACAAATAACTGAATAAATAAATACATTATACACCGTATATCTAAAGGATACACACCTTACTAATACATATAATGGTCAACCATGTTTCTCCACAGCACAACTCCAATACAGAGTTGCTGAAGCACCCACGTCCATAGCAGGTCCGACCATGGCCACGGCCCGAAAGAAAGTGAATGAAAAAACCACTGTATTGTCAGGACCACGTGCTCAGCAACTCCATGCCGGAACCATGCGTATCCGGTTTCATTATCATATTCATTTATTTATTTACCCTTTTTTTATTATAAAATTTTATATCTTTGCATCAGAACCCGTATTACGAAAAAAAAAAAAAAACAATGTTAACAATTATTTGTGTTACTATATTATTAATAAGGTACCCTTAATAGATCTCTTGAGTACTGAGAGAAAATCATAGTATATTACGTACTTCCGGTGAATATGTGTTAATATTTATATTCCTTAATTTCATAGGGTCAGTTATTTGTTGTGTTATTTATTTATTTGTTTTTTATATTATTATTATTATTATTATTATTATTATTATTATTATTATTATTATTATTAACAATCAGAGTACATGTCAACTGGAGTTTGCACACCGTACACTCTACAATATTTATCAATGGAACCCTCATATGAATGAGGCCATTGACATCACTGCCAACACAACCAACCAAATTATTCATTTATTTCATTTATCTATTCATTTATTTATCTCCTTATATATTATATTGATTTTAATATTTTGACACATAAATACCTAAAATACTGAAAATATATTGTATATATAATGTAGAGCCAAATCAACCCTGGCTCGGGTGGGCAAAAATATATTAAAATAATAATAATAAAAAACCAATAATTACATAAAAAGTAATACACTACAAAAATTATTAATAAATGAATAAGTTAGTTGAAACCATCAACCTGAACCCTCAGTATTCTGCCAAAAATTTTGATAACCACCATACAGTACTCACTTCTCATGATCCCATTCACATTAAGCTGTTGAGTGATACAATTGGATAAAATTGTGATATAACTGTTACCGATAATTATACTGGGACAAATCTACCAGCATACATTATAACCTTCTGACCCATGGATGTAGATATGAGATTGCTATTAAGATTTGAGAATGTAGGGAGTGACAATCCATCTTCAATTAAAATGAAAAGTTAGGTAAACTTTAAAATTTTTTAATTTAAACCACACAGAAAATCTTTTTTTTTCTTTTTTCCCTTTAAATGTGAGGGGGGAAAAAAGAAGAAAAAAAAAAAGAAAAGAAAAGAAAAGAAAAGGGGGGGGGGATAGACATAACAGTGGTTAATTTACATGTGATTTTAATAATTGTTTGAGGGAAATACTTGTACTGTTGAATACCCAACAAGATAGCGTACCTGACAAAAAATTTTAGGTTAAACCAGTATGATTAAACACATGATTCCAAATATAATGTGTGTTATGACAAGCCACACTTAATGCTACGGCTTAGGCAAGCATAATCTATGTTGATTCCACAATGGTACAATGTGATGGAACTGGGTGGAATACACCTAAGTATAACAATTAGTCACTCAGCCAACAATATTTACATGTAATTATAGTCACTGTTGCTTACAAAAACAAACAACACATATTGATTCTACCAACCACATAAACTTACATTAGTGATGCATTAAGGAACCTGAACCAACCTATTGGAAAGGTGCGTTACCTCATATTCACTGTGATAGTGTTTGGGAGGATGCTATGAGCAAAGAGAACAATTAACAATGGCAACCAGTGATTGTTGATAATACCAATTAAGGGATATTAGGTAAAAAAAAACCAATGATAATAGAATGAAATAAAATATAAAAAGTATCTACAAAACGATCCTATATGTGGGAGATAAAAGGACTAGGGCATGAAATGAACCAAATTATACTATTGGGGTAATCTGTGGTTAGAACTAAAAGAATGGAGGTGAGAAAAGAAAGGATTAAATAAATACATTGAATACAATAAAGTAAAATGAATTAAAACAAGGCAATAGAGACCTTGCTGGTGTTAATTGTTGATGATATTGATATATAGCCTGCTGAGATTTTCAACATCGGTTTTCTTATTGCATGTTGAATTTTTATTGATATGAATCATTTCTTTGAAAAGTCTTTTCTTATAGTTGGATTCTCTATCTACTATGCGGGTGTCATTAAACTTGAAGAGATGTTTAGTTTGTTGTGTATGTTGTGCCAAGGCACACATAGGAGAGTCTTTTTTTACATCGTATTGATGCTGATATAACCTTTTCTTTAGGCATTGCCCTATTTGCCCTATGTATTGGACCTCACACCCACCACATGGAACAGAATAAACAACGTTGCTGTTGTTCATTTTATCAATACGGTCTTTTGTTCTACTGAATATAGTATTGCCTAAAGTATATTTATTCGAGAATGCTATATTGCAATTTTCATTGGCTATTGTTTTATGCAGTGCCTCAGATAAGTTATTAATGTAAACCATGGATTTGTATGGCCTGGTATCTTTGCCACTATTGTCAGGTTTTTGGGTAGGTGGAGAATTGTAAATTATGGAGTTTATCAGTTTAATGGGAAAGCCATTTGCGATAAGTATGTTTTTGACACTATTCAAGTTTTTTTGATGAAAGCATGCATCACTGAGATGCAGTGCTCTATGTTTCAAGGCCAAAGCCACATTAATTTTGGAAGAAAGTTTGTGAGCAGACTTAAAATTGAGGTACCTGTCCGTCTTATGGGGCTTCCTATACCAATCAACATTGATAGAGCCATCCAAATTCCTAATTATCAACATGTCTAAAAAGGGAATACTATGGTCTTTTTCTAACTCAATAGTGAATTGTAGTTTGTGGTGGAATCTGTTGAAACAATCTATGGTGGTCTGTTCCAACCCCATTGGTACAGACAAAATTAAATCATCAACATATTTGTATATGAAAGTAGGTTTGTATGGGAGCTGTTCAATGACATGATCTATGAGAGAGTTCATGACTAAATCAGCCACAATAGGGGCTAGAGGGGAACCCATCGCCACTCCATCCATCATTCGGTAATGAAGAGATTTATAAACAAGATATCCTTCCTGACAACATAGGCTAAACAATTGGAAGAAATCTGCTTTGCTTAGTTTAGTTTTAGTTTTGTCCTTAAGTCTGTCCCAATGCATAATCTAATATTGTAATTTTAATATAATATAATATTGCAATGTTGGTATTTGATTGTGTGCTTAAAATCTAATATTGCAATTTGTTTCTAAAAGACTTGGAAGATATGGAGGTTGCATGAAGCGAATATCTATAGGGAGTCTTTTTGTCCTGGGCTTAGATATTTCGTAGTAGTACTGATATCTATGAAATAGTGGATCGAGAGCGGGATTTTGGAAGATTTTTGTTTTTGAGGATGCTAGGTCGTAGATTATGTTTGTAATGTGTTTCAATTTGATTTTTTCATTAAAGTTGTCATAGATTGTGCCTGGCTCGGGTCTAAAAGCTGTTTGTATTGTGACGTAACCAAATATCAGATTCGGAAATAAACACATTTATTTTGTAATAACTTCTCCGCAGTGTGTGTATTGCAACCGGGTGTGCCTTCGGTAGGCAGCGAAAGGGTCAATTAGTTCCGCGCAGCTGCAAAGGTGTCGCCTCGGACAAGCGAGGGGGCACAATGTTTGACACACGCGCCTTGGGATCTCCCCTGGGGATCCATCGACCACGCCACTCGGAGGAATTTCAGAAGACCGCCCAAGTTTGTTTATCGGAAGTGTGCGAGAAAGAGCGCTTTCGGCTGTCTCTGGAAAATTCCATCAAAATTACTTGATTGATTGATTGATTGGTTGGTTGGGCTTAAGGGCGCTTCAACGGCTAAGGTCATTTGCGCCCGTGTCAAATTATTTTAAGACTAGTGCATAATATTGCAGTTCCAAGTTAATAAAGAAAATTAAAATCTTTAATAGAAAGCAAAGTAAAACTGAGAAGGGACATATCCTAATAAGAGGGCTTGGCAAAAAATTGCCAGAGTTTTTTTTGTTTGTTTAAAATCTCGGGCTAAAAGCCAATAATTGGCATTATCATCTTCTCTCAGATAGGGCTGTACAAGCCAGTCTCCCGCAAAAAGCCAAAAAGCTTGCAGAGAGAAGATTCGTCATTACTAAGAATCTCCGCAAGGGAGCTAGCAAGGTCATGCCTTCGACGGCTCTCTCTCATCTTAACACAGTGTAAGAGAACATGCTCCACGGTAAGATCTATTTTACAGTATTCACATTTAGGGGGTGGGACCCCGTGGAGGAGATAACCGTGGGAGAAATGGCAGTGACCGATTCGGAGGCGTGTTAAAATGATCTCCTCTCGCCGAGCATCACGAGATGAGGAAGACCAAGGATTTATGGAATCCTTGATTCTCGTGAGCTTATAATCTGAGTTATGCCACTCTGTTTGCCATTCTCTGCGGATAGAGCGTTTTATAAACAGCTTAGTTTCTTCCGTGGGGACTGTGAAGATGTCTAATTCTCTTTTCTTCAAAGCGGACTTTGCTGCCTGGTCAGCTATTTCATTTCCTCTTATTCCCACGTGTCCAGGGACCCAACAAAAGACTAAAATATAGTGGCGGACCAAGAGATGGTGGATTTGCTGTTGGATGGTCATTGTCAGTGGGTCACAAGACGGGAAGGAGGAGATGGATTCAAGAGAGCTTTTTGAATCACTGCAGATCACTACTTTCTTTAGTGACATCGATCCAGCATATTTAAGTGCCTCCAAGAGCGCATACTTCTCTGCGGTATAGACGCTGCACGAAGAGTCTAGTCGAAAGCCTTGCGTGGATCTACTGCAGTAGTACGCACATCCGACTTTGCCGTTTTGGGAGGAGCCATCGGTGTAAATAAAGAAGTGGCCAGGATACGTAGATTTTATCGCCTCAAATTCCGATAAGAATGTACTGGGGGGAGTCAAGGATTTAGGGAGGTTAGCCAGTCTAAGATCTATTATCGGCCGGTGTAGTTTCCAAGGGGAAACAAGGTTTCGGGGGGGTTTCACAGGGTAGTTTTATATGAAGCTTCTGTAAGAGCATACGGAGACGGACACCCAGGGGATGGGGTAATGGCGGTCTAAGCGCATATGAAGTCAGGTGGGTTGGATGGAGGACTGCTTGACGCGAGGGAGTATCAACATTGGATAATTTCGCGCCATAGGAGGCAATCAGAATATCCCGCCTTCGGCTCAGGGATGGTTCTCCAGCCTCGGCCAAGAGGCATTCGATGCGACTCGTGCGGTAGGCGCATGTACTAATCCTTATGCCAGCATTGTGTATGGTATTTAATGGCCGGAGGGTTGATGGAGACGCTGACCCATACACTATGCATCCGTAATCCAAGATAGGGCGGATGAGAGTTCTATACAAACGCAGAAGACAAACCCGGTCTGCGCCCCAAGAGCTACCAGTAAGAGTGCGAAGGAGATTCATAGGTGATACACATCGGCCCTGTAGTTTACAGATGTGTTTTCGACAGGTTAGGCTCTTGTCGAATGTGAGTTCAAGGAAGGTTGCGGATTCAACGAATGGAAGCTGCTGTCCACCAAGAAAAAGGTCGGGGTGATTATGGAGGTGACGGATTCTGCAAAAGTGCATGCAAGTGGTTTTTGTGGTAGAGAACTTGAATCCTGTTTCTTCGCTCCATTCCTGCAGTTTGTTGAGCACAAGTTGTAGTTGCCTCTCAATAACGTGCACGCTCTTGGAGGAGCAAAAAATTGCAAAATCGTCAACGAACAGTGATGCTTTCACAGGCTCCCGGATGACTGATGCAATACTATTGATAGCAATGGCAAACAGTGACGCTCAAAATTGATCCCTGGGGACCACCGTTTTCTAACTGGTGACTAGAGGATAACACGTCGCCAAGGCGGACGCGGAAAGATCTTGATGAAAGAAAACCTACTAGAAACAAAGGGAGCCGTCCCCTAAGGCCCCAAGTATGCAAGGTGCGAAGAATACCGTACCTCCAGGTGGTGTCATACGCTTTCTCTATATCGAATAAAATTGCTACCAGGTGCTGACGTAGCACGAATGAAGTGGAAATCTGCGTAGCGAGGGTGACTAAGTGGTCCATGGTTGACCTGTGCTTCCTGAAGCCACATTGGAGAGGTGTAAGTAGGTTCTTTTGTTCCAGGAGCCAGACCAGACGTGTATTTACCTTTCGCTCTAAAAGCTTGCACACACAGCTTGTGAGCGAGATTGGGCGGTAACTTGAGGGGATTGTTCTGTCCTTTCCTTCTTTAGGAATTGGGAGAACGATGGCTTCACGCCAAATCCTTGGTATAGCATGTTCAGCCCAAATCTTGTTGAAAATGCCGAGGAGAAACAAACGAGCGTTTTCAGGTAGGTGTTTCAACATTTGGTTATGTATCTGGTCCGATCCTGGAGGAGAATCTTTCGCACAAGCGAGGGCACAGGTGAGTTCGTCCATGGAGAAAGAGGCATTGTAATCTTCCTCCACGCGACTCGAGAAGTCTAATTTACAGTTTTCCATTTTTCTTTTCGTGTTTTGGAAGCCAGAAGAATAGTGTACGGAGCTGGAGATTTGTTCGTAATGAGAGGCCATTTCTTCAGCAATTTCTTGTGGAGAAGTTAGGAGATTGCCATTTACCATAAGCCCTGAAATAGACGGCGAAGGGAGTCTTCCACCGATCTGTCGGACCTTTCTCCACACAAGTTTAGGGGATGAACGGCAAGAGAGTGACGTGATGTAGGCTCTCCAGGACGCAGCCTTACTTTCCCGTATCGTTAATTTAGCTCTGGCTCGGGATCTTTTATAGTTTATTAGGTTTTCCATCGTTGGGAACCTACTAAGTTTTGCCAATGCCCTCTTCCGATCCCGGACCGCGGTGGCACAGTCATCGTTCCACCATGGCACAGGGGGGTGTCGGTCATGGCCCGACGACTTCGGGATGGCAAATGAGGCCGCATGAAGGACGGCGTTATTAAAATGGGCAGCCATAGCATCGATGTCGTTTGAGCAGTTTTTGGATATTCGTAATTCTTTCTTGAATGTTTCCCACTCAGCTCGGTGGATTAGCCACCGAGGAGGGCGAGCAACATTCAGATCGGGAATATCGAGGTTGACCCGAATGGGAAAATGGTCACTGCCATGCAGGTCGCCAAGGACAGTCCACTCGAAGATTGTAGAAACGGAGGGACTACAGAGAGCTAGGTACACGGACGAGAATGTGTTAGAAGCTACGGAAAAGTGTGTGCTTTCGCCAGAATTTAGGAGAATTAAGTTTTGGTTATCTATGATATTTTCAAGTAACCTGCCTCTCGAGCACGACCTTGTGCCACCCCAGGCAGGGTTGTGGGCGTTGAAGTCCCCCACAATGAGAAAAGGTGTAGGCACCTGAGAGAGCACATCTTCCAGTTCTTTTTGTGACACGACTTGTCCAGGCGGGATATAAATGTTGCAAATGGTAACAGAAATAGTTCGGAAGTTTACACGAACGCAAGATATCTGCAGAGTGGTTCGTATGTCTATTTCTTTCGATACCAAAGAGTTTGTGATAAACGTGGCGACTCCGCCATGGGCGCGGAGGCCATCGTCTACGTCTTGCCTGTAGCAACAAAAGCCGCGTAGAGAGAGGGAGTGCTCAGAAAGGAGATTTGTTTCCTGCAGGCAGATAACCACGGGTCTATGTATAGATATTAACTTCAATTCATCCAAACGGGTTCGAAAGCCATTTATGTTCCATGACAGGAGAGCCATAGTTTCTAGTTAAGTTTTTGGTTCAAGGGTAGGTTATGTGTCCGGTTTCTTTTTCTTCTTTTTCCTTCTTTGTTGGAAAGTAATGGCTTTGTTCTTGCGGAGTTCCTCATTCCCGGCAGAGTCATCTTGACTACTGCTGGAGGGGGTCGCATGTATTGAGACACCACGGTCCCTTGAGACAGGCGACCTAGATCTAGCTATAGGGCCTGTCGGCCTCAGCTTCTCTTGATGTGTTTGGGTGTTGGTTCTAAAAAATATTTATGGTTTGTGTTTCCGATTTTGTTTCAGGATGGACAAGAGATTTAGGATTTGCATCTCCGCCGATGTCATCAAAGGACACTTGGCAGGCAGCATCGCACAAATTGGAGGCTTTAGGCGTTTGGGTTTCCGAATTGACTGTATTATGTTGACCCACGGTGTCAGCGAAACTTCGGGCCATGTCCACCGGGTTTCGCGTCTGGTAACGGCGTCGTGCCTCCGGGAACGAAACTTTCTCAGAGACCCTGATCTTCTGGATCTCTCTTTCCCTTAAGAAAATGGGGCACTGGTTGGAATTAGATGGATGTTTTCCACAACAGTTAACGCACTTTGCCTCGGCGGAGCAGTTTGAGTCATTACAAACCTCCCTTCCACAGTGCACGCAGACTGCGGCGCTCATGCAACGAGGTTGCGTATGGCCATGGCATTTAAAGCAGCGCAGAGGGTTTGGAACATACTGCCTGACACGGAGATTGTAGAAGCTACACGATATCTTCTCTGGTAGCGATGGACGGTCGAAGGTCAGTATTAGAGTTGAGGTAGGAGTGGGTACCCCATTTACTCTCCGCTGAATCCTGTAGATCTCTGACACACCATATGGCTCAAAGAAGGCTTTCAAGTTTTCTTCCGATTCGGTAGCGAAGTCTTCGTGGTTTACCACACCCTTGCAGAGGTTTAAGGTCGGGTGGGCGGACACATGCACCTGGAGGCCGGCTATTTCTTTGAGGTCAAGGATCTTGCTGATCTGTTCGTCAGAGCGACATTCGAAAAGAATTGTGCCATTTCTCTGACGGACCAGCGACTGAAATATACCAAACTTTTCAATTTCCCTGGCAAGTTTTATAGGGCTGACACTCTTCATAGTTTCATTTTCTCTTTTACTTGACATGACGAGAAAGCGGGGCTTAGTAGGTCTGTTACAGAAAAGACTCTCAAGATTTACTGTTTCACCAAGAAATCTCCTCTTCCTTATGGAAGAGGGCGGGGGGTAGGTTTTTTATCCATTAAGAGGATATCAGATTCATCCCCGTGGTCCCCACCCACCACGGAGCCCAACAAGGGGACACTCCATCGGAGTGCCAGGGTTGCCACGGTGTAGGGATCACAGAATTTTGAAAATGTGCACACAATTCATTTTTCCCCATAGCACGTCATACGCAGTTTGAACTGTTTTTTGACGTAAAATAAATAAATAAATAAATAAATAGACACAAAATTAACATGGATACAACACATTTCATCAATAAATAAAACGTCACGCCTTCTAAAAATTCAGCAGAAAGTTCTAGAATATTCGTAGAAATTGGGGGGAGGAGAGAAGTGTGTGGGCGCCGAGAAGCGCGGGGTCGCTAGAGTCGTGCAGGCAGAAGCATTCAGGTCGCCGGACGGAAGGGCCGCACAGAGCCGTGTGAGGCAGAAGTGTGTGGGCGCTAGGGTAGCGCGATAAAAGCGTAGTGGTGTTATTAACACGCCGAGTGTTAGGTAGATGAAAAGGAACTCTATTCAATTTTGTTATTCTTTTTTTCTCTGCTCGTTTACGCCCGCGACAATTGTCGCAAGTTACGCGACTACGATAATTAGTGAAGTCGGTGATAGCGGTCTTGTAGCGACAAGGCGGGGCGTAGAGATCTGGGCACCGAATAGCCCTACGCATTTCCCGAAAGTACGGAATCGGAGCCCGGGCGTTATTGATTTTATGATCGTGAAAGGCGTTGAATGCGTGGTTTCCCGTTCAATCGCCGCACTGGATTCCGATCATAATCCAGTGGCATCTCTTGTAACGAAACGCCAAGATAACTTTCAAACATCATGTGACACGAACTGGGCAGGCTTCGCAACCCAAGTGAATTCTCGGCTTTTTTACAATTTTCCCCTCTCCAGTTACCCTGGAGACGCGGGAATTTATTCACAATTAGGGTATACAACTATTTGCTGCAACCTTTACGGCTTCTGCAGCTTAGGGAGGGCGGATGTCTTAAAAATACTACTTAAAAACTAGCTTATAATTAACTTATAACTAAACAGATTGCCACTTTGGGTCTCTCCACGTCGCGCGGCGAGGAGAGAGGGAACAGCGGGCCAATGGCGTTGCAGCTCGCCGCCCGCGGCAATGGCCGACCACCTGTGACAGCGGTAGCCAATGGTAGCGTAGCGGCACCCTTTCAAACGCGCGGAACTGCAACGCGAGCGAATTCGCGAAGATTTCGCTTTTTGTTGCGTCGTCCCACGCGTATACGGGCTGAGGCGGTGGAGCGCCGGGCGCTCCCGTCCCGTCGTTGCTCTGGATCAGGCTATTTACTCCAGGTTTGCGGCCCAGCGCACCAGAAAGATCCCCAATATGCCTCTCGTGGAGGTTGCATGTGCTCTTTTGCCGACAATTGCTCTTTTCCCGATATGTCAGAAGTCTCATCCGCAAGTACACTAAATGTATACGCTCTTTTTCCGTCTTCTATTACGTCATCTTTGATGACAGCACCGCACAAATTAATAATTTCATTTTGTATTTGAGGAGACCTATATGTTGCATTTTTTTAAACATTTGATTCGTCAAAATGCTGTCTCAAGTTTTCGTCGCCAGCCTCAATTCGAAATTGAATCAAGCCTTGAAACTCACCTCCATCTTGCAGTTTTCCTCTTAAAGGTAGATCATGGGTCCCGCAAAATAAGATTGTGGAGATTATCGATTTTACAATTTTAATATTTTCTTCGACAACTTTTTTGTGGCCGTGTAAAAGTTGCACATCCACTGGAGCGTTAGCCGTGAAATTCCTCGCGGCAGCAACTGCAGCTTTTTGCCACTGATTAGAGGAATGATTTTTACAATCTTCATGTAAATTTTTGTACCGTGTAAAAGGTTTTATCATAAATGAGCCAAGAACACATTTAACGGAATTAATGGGTAGAGGAAACAGAACACAAAACTTACAAAGCCCGCCTTTAAGTGCTTTCGAATATACAAGCCATGGAGAGTATGTTTCTAGCCAAATGTGTTTAAATCGTCTTTCGGATGGTTTTACATCTTTATTGAAATCATAACTAATGGGTGGAACCCAACAAGATTTCAACAGCGTACTTTTTTCTTCTGTCGTCATTTGAGAGGATCGTCCAATCCAAAGGCCCAAATCATTTTGGAGCGGATCACCAACATGAGACTTGATTGATTCACTAGTCAGATATGTCGATGAAGGTCCTGGTTGAGGGTTTGCAGGATTGAGTGATGGTGTAAATTTAGCTCTCTTTTCGTCACTTTCATTTGTGATTTCATTTTTGTCCTCCAGCTTTCTTTTTCGATTACCTTCAAATATATAAAATTATAAACGTTAAAAAATGTACAAAATTAAAAACTGCCACTATATGCACTGATATCGGAATACTTACTGATAAAAAATTGTCTTATATCCATAACAAAGTTTTTGTTTATAATATTAACCTCGTGTGAAGTACGCTTTAGAGCAAGGCGTTACAATGAATTCTAAAATATAAAATGATCAAGAAAAAGTATTAATATTACGAAAAGCAAATAGAAAATTCTTTTTAAACATTAAATATTGTGTTAATAAAGTTGTATTGGAGTAAATTCTATTAAATATACAGGTTTTTAGACCAATTAAAATAATTTTATTATTATAATATAAAAAGTATTATAGCTCGTGATGTAATTTGGTACTCACCGTTGATGTGATGAAATATTTTTTGGAAGCACTTTAGAAGTATTACTAAATTTATTGCTTATTTATCCTTGAAAATATATTTTATTACATGGGAGCGTTTTTTTCATTCAAAATTCAAGTAGTATATGACTTAGTGTAGGGATTACAGAATTTTGAAAATGGCCACAGAATTCACTTCTTCCTACAGCACGTCATACACAGTTTTAACTGTTTTTTTGACGTAAAATAAATAAATAGATTTAATATCCATCACTTGAATGTAATATCTTTTATTGTTTTTGGATTTTTTAAAAATGATTTCAGCTAGAGTCGAAACGTCGAAGAAATAAATTATTGAAAAAAATATGTTAGTGTCTGTTTTAACAAGGCCACAAAATTATTACGATCATCCAGCATATCTTACAAAATCTGGCCACATTTATCCGTATCAAAATCATCACAAAGAGATCTTAAGTTTGGAAAATGGTCGAAATCTTTGCTTCCAACCTGATTTTTTCACAAGATTAACATCACTTCAAATCCCCCATAGTTTCCTTTACATCAGTTATTATGAGATCACTTCCTTGTCAATATATATTTAATCTATCCAGGTGAACCATAAAATCTGTCAATAATTGTGTGCCTGCCTCCTTAATGTTATTAATATGTTCTTTAATTCTTTGTTCAAAATCATGTCTTGTCTATCCCACAGAGAAAAAACGGAAATCGCAACAACTAAGGCATAAAAGTACATTTTCTTTACCCGTTAAAAATACACTTTTGACAGCACTATCATTTTAGACATGTATCCCAGAAAATATTAAGAACTACTCTCAGAGACATCTATATATCTAAAAGAAAGTCGTGTTAGTTACACTATTTATAACTCAAGAACGGCTGTACCGATTTGGCTGAAAATTGGTGAGCAGGAAGCTTAGAGCCAGGAGACGGATATAGGATACTGTTTATCCCGTTCGACAGCGTTCCTGTGTGAGAACGCACGTTTTTGCACGTTTTCGCACGTTTTCGCGTGATTTCGCATGTTAGCGGTCATTGTTGCCTGTTGTAACCCATTGTTGTAACGCCGCACTGATAACAGAAGGCGATAATGATAGCCGCCTTTCGTTCGCCGTTATATCTATATATAGTCGTGTTAGTTACACTATTTATAACTCAAGAACGGCTGTACCGATTTGGTGAGCAGGAAGCTTAGAGCCAGGGGACGGACATAGGATACTGTTAATCCCGTTCGATAGCGTTCCTGTGTGAGAACGCACGTTTTTGCACGTTTTCGCGTGATTTCGCATGTTTTCGCGTGATTTCGCAGTTTTCGCGTGATTTCGCAGTTTTCGCGTGATTTCGCAGTTTTCGCGTGATTTCGCGGGTTTTCGCACCTTTTCGAGGGTTTTCGCACCTTTTCGAGGGTTTTCGCACGTTTTCATGTGTTTTCGCACGTTTTCACGCGTTTTCGTATGTTTGGGCGGAACGGAGTTCTCTGTTAAGGCGGAACAGAGTTCGCCGGGTCAGCTAGTCTATATATATAAAAGAAAGTCGTGTTAGTTACACTATTTATAACTCAAGAACGGCTGTACCGATTTGGCTGAAAATTGGTGAGCAGGTAGCTTAGAGCCAGGAGACGGACATAGGATACTGTTTATCCAGTTCGACAGCATTCCTGTGTGAGAACGCACGTTTTCGCACGTTTTCGCACGTTTTCGCGTGATTTCGCATGTTAGCAGTCATTGTTGCCTGTTGTAACCCATTGTTGTAACGCCGCACTGATAACAGAAGACGATAATGATAGCCGCCTTTCGTTCGCCGTTATATCTATATATAGTCGTGTTAGTTACACTATTTATAACTCAGGAACGGCTGTACCGATTTGGTGAGCAGGAAGCTTAGAGCCAGGAGACGGACATAGGATACTGTTTATCCCGTTCGACAGTGTTCCTGTGTGAGAACGCACGTTTTTGCACGTACGCAGTGCAACAAGGATAGTACAGTTTCTCACAGTGAGTGCGACGCGAGAAAAAGATGGGACCGGCTGTTAAGGCGGAACAGAGTTCGCCGGGTCAGCTAGTATATATATAAAAGAATGTCGTGTTAGTTACACTATTTATAACTCAAGAATGGCTGTACCGATTTGGCTGAAAATTGGTGAGCACGAAGCTTAGAGCCAGGAGACGGACATAGGATACTGTTTATCCCGTTCGACAGCGTTCCTGTGTGAGAACGCACGTTTTTGCACGTTTTCGCACGTTTTCGCACGTTTTCGAGTGATTTCGCATGTTAGCGGTCATTGTTGCCTGTTGTAACCCATTGTTGTAACGCCGCACTGATAACAGAAGGCGATAATGATAGCCGCCTTTCGTTCGCCGTTATATCTATATATAGTCGTGTTAGTTACACTATTTATAACTCAAGAACGGCTGTACCGATTTGGTGAGCAGGAAGCTTAGAGCCAGGAGACGGACATAGGATACTGTTTATCCCGTTTGACAGCGTTCCTGTGTGAGAACGCACGTTTTTGCACGTACGCAGTGCAACAAGGATAGTACAGTTTCTTACAGTGAGTGCGACGCGAGAAAAAGATGGGACCGGCTGTTAAGACGGAACAGAGTTCGCCGGGTCAGCTAGTTACATATAAATCTAAATGTACTATATAAAAATATCGTATAGTATTTCTTTTAATAAATTATATTGTTCCTAACTTGTAAAACATTGCAAATCAACCATTTACTTCCATTTTTATTGTTAAGACTATACAATTATTTTTAAGTGCTTACCAATGATTTTATGAAAATTTTGAAGGAAACTGTTTATTCAGTATGGCGGCCATTTAATGACGTCTTATTAGTATAGCATTGCATCTATTTAGCAAATTGGATTACGGGGTGTCAAAAAAATATACCGCCATACTTGTACGTACATGGCCTAGTGACAAATTGGACATCTTTGAATCAGTATGGCGGCTTCTTAGAGACGCCGGAAATGTATGGTGTGGTCGTAACCGGCACTGAATAACAATTTTCTACCATTAGAGCAAAACATTAGCTTTGAACTCGTAATGCTAGAGCATTAAAAAAATTACCCATTGAATTCAATATGGTGTGCAGTTTGAGACGCCACATCGGTATGACATACAACTCCTTCACACTTTGGCTATCTAACGAACAATATACTACAAGAATTAGCTGTGTACTCAGTCCCCAATGGCATACTATTTTTTCGACACGTTAAAAAAATTGTGCAGCACAAAGCTGACACCTACAGGCCGCCATACTTGCATTTCCCTGTTCCTCATAACACTGGCTAACTTCTCAAAAAATTTTAGCTTCGCGCTTGTCATACGTAGATTTTCTTGCTGGCTCCCGGTGTAAAAGTAGAGGGGAGTCAGGGGAAGTCGCCTGTGCCCGCAAGAGCGCCGAGGTGATGTTTCCGATGTTTCCAAGGCAAGTAGTTTGTGCAGGCGCAGTGTGACGCGTCTGGTTTAGGCTCTAGCTTTGACCACAACAGAGAGAAGGACGGACAGACATACTTTTTGCTATCAATTGATTTATTGGTTTCAAGGTCCCACAAAACATGGATTCTCCCACTCTACACATGTTAGAGGAAGTAATTTACTATATTTAGGGACAAGTTTTTTCCAACTTTTTCGTGTTCAGGGCCCGGCAATAAGAGGTTTTCGGTCGAAAATTCGCCGTTTTCCAGTGAACGATTAGATTTTTTTCTTCTTAGGTAGTAAGGATGAGAAAATAAGAATATTATTGGAAACGTATGTTGTATTATATCGCTGATGTAGCGTCTTATATTTGTCTATAATTTTAAAACTACTATCGTAAATGTAAAGTGTCATGTTGTGAGGTTTGTCTAATGTGAGGTGGCATTCACGAACATCTTTCTCACCACGTTCGTCACTATTTAAATAATTTATTATAAAAAAATGTGAAAAGATATAAGCCAGTTTTGAAGAAAACTAATTTAAGTATTTTTTTAAATGTCACGAAATGACACATGATTTGAGAGACAAAATTAAGCCAAAATGACTTTTTGAAAAAATTGTACATTATTTTAAGATTTGCCGTGGGTGAGCAGATTCAACAGAAATATTATATTTCCGGAAAATCGAATCCGTGCCATTTTTACTATTGCATTTTCTTTTACTTCAGAAAAGGATTAAAGGAAATTTGTGGATCAACTTTTGAGAAAATAAAAAAAAATATTTTTAGAACTTTATGTAATTTTCATCCCAAAATGAAAATATCCGTTTTAATTTCGAGGGACCCCGACGTCAACTAAATCGATCGGGTTATATCAATTTTGATTAACAACCGACGACAATACGACGTTTTAGGCGCTAGAGCTGGTTACAGAAGGCAAGGTGGAGGGACGGACGGACAGACGGATGTTTTGAGGATGGACGGACGGACGGACGGACGGATGTTTTGAAACTTATTGAGTACCAGGGACTTCTAAAACTCCAGGGACTTCTCCGACAAAATCTGGAAACCAATTTATTTACTTATCTTTTCCTACACTACGAGTTAAAAAAGTAAATAATTGAAGACAAAAATCGTAAGAAATTTGAGCAAAATTTATAAATGTATGAAATAATATATTTATAATAATATGAAATAGTGGTTTAGGAAAAATGACTCGAAAAATATGGATTTGCCCATCTCTTTCTGAATGCAAAATTGTATTTTTTAAAGCGTGTCTAAAAGGCGTTGTTCATTAGCAACCTGCAGCGAACGGTTGCCGTTCATACCAGAGTAACAATTGAGAAACAACCTGTCTGTTGAATAAAAACTGTCTGAAAATGGAATGTTTCTAAATCAGAGGCTACTCTAATTGAAGGCTCGTTGTGCTTCGTTTCCTCCTTTCTCGGAACATGTTAAAAATCACAATACTTAACTATTTTATGCTCTCGTAAACCATTGTACCCTTTCTAGACTGCACTGCTTAGGAGGGGCCTCTGAGGCAGTGGAGGTCACTGAGAAAAGCAGCGCGTGAGGGCAAAAGTGGGCGGAAGGTCGACGCGCTGGGCGGAGAAGGAGAGCCATTCTCAGACGGAACAGTGAATTAGGACATGAAGAGACACTTTGCTATACATTCATACATACGTAATACTTTCTCGCCTTATTTCGTAAGCAGAGAAAGTTTTGTAATTGTACGGCGGAAAACGGCGAAATTTTGGCCAGAAACACTCTTATTGCCAGGCCCCGGTTACGAAAGAGAGCGTAAATATCGTTTCTATATGTTGTAAATGATTTCCTTCAACACGTGAGGTCATGATCCATGTTTTGTGGGACCCTGGTATGGAAAAATCGATTGAAGACAAAACGTCGGTGCGTCCCTACCTACGTCCGCACCTACCTCCGTCCGTCCCTACCTAAGTCATCTAGAATTCCCTAAGTCATATACATATTCGGAATGGCTAACAAACATGAAGAAAACATGATTGATGGTATAAGTCATATAGAGCGGACATTGCTGCAAATGAACGCGGAATAAGTCAAGGAGGGGATAACCGAGATGCAGTTTCCATGACAACCAATAAATCTCCGTGACAGTTTACGACTGGAATAAGCTGTATGTATGGAAACACATAAGCAAAGAAGCTCAAGTTTTTAGTGTGTTTCACTTTGTTGTACTGTTCTCATTATTAATTCGACTTTGGTTCATTTTTGGGTGTTTTTTTCGGACATTTTATAGCCTAGTTTCTCCATGGGTTTTAGGTGATTGTTTTGTTTTCTTCATTTTCTTGCATTTTTAGCATTGGAAACTTCGAGGTGATTTTGTTGGTATTTCATGTCAGAAATGTAAGTGTGAAACAATGATGAAATTTGTGGACAACCGTGAAAGAAGTGTTACAAAACTCTTGCATATCTATTTTGAAGAGTTTCAGATGAGGAATTTTGAAATAAAAAACGATTTTTTTTGTGGGAAGGAGCATAGGGAGGAGTTAACCGGTTTGTTTGCGCCGTATAAGTAGGGAAGGACAAATTTGCATTTTCTGCAAAAATACTTAATTATACTTTGCTTCTAGTGAAAATATAAGATTCACGACGTGTTACATGTATGTTCTGCAGTACATTGAGAAGGTAAACGAAAACAAAACTTCGAAATGATGCGCAAAAACGGGTACTATGTACTTCGATTTATGGAGAAGACCAGCGGACTGTAGTTTAAGGGTGATCAAGGCAGATACTTGTAACACGGATACACAGATACACATAACAGAGATACTCATAACAAGATACGCTGATACTCATAACAAAAAGGAAAGTATTATTGATTTAACAATGATACGTATGAGAGTTATACCGAAAGTTTTTAGCAGAATTCAAAATGATGAATTTATTGAAAGTCTAACCATTACATTTTTTCAAAATATTCTCCATTAGCACATATACACTTTTCCATGCTTTGGAACCACTTACAAAAGGTGTCACTCCATGTCTCTTCAGGAATGGCACCAATGTAGGCGTCCACAGCTTCTTTATCCGAAGAAAAACGCTGTCGTCGGATCTTTTGCTTGGTTTGGGAGAACAAAAAGAAATCACAAGGGGCCAATTTGGGTGAATGGGGTGGATGGGGCAACAATCACACATGTTCATTGTTGAGAAAGTCGATTGTTCTTCCAGGCGTGTGAGCAGGAACATTGTCGTGGTGCAGCGAAATGTGACTTTGTTTGGACTTTGGACGCTTTGATGTCCATGTTGTGATGACTTTCGGCAAGAATTGTGTCACATACCACTCAGCAGTCACAGAGCGTTGGTTGTATAGGGTCACAGTAGTCAGATGATCTTTCTTTGTGAAAAAAAGGTGCAACCATTTTCTTTCCGCAGCTGCGACTCCTCTTCACATTGGAGGGCGGGTCCTCATCTGAGAAGCTCCAAACACTTCACTCTCTTTTGGTTTTGGGTTCATAGTGGTAAATCCAAGATTCATAGCCTGTTACAATATTGAAAACGTCTTAAGACCGGCCTCTATCAAATTTTTGTAGTATGAATTTTCATCAGTCAACCCTTGTCGAATTTTGCTCGTCTGTCAATTAATGTGGCACCCAGCGAGCACATCGCTTGGTGAGTGTCAAATATTGATGCACAATGGTTTGTGCTGCAGTCGACCCAATATTTAGAGTCTGTTCGATGTCAGCAAATGTCAACTGCGGGTCTTCTGTCACCTTTCTTCTCACAGGGTTTATGTTTTCTTCCATCACTGCCGTGACTGGACGTCCAGAACGCGGTTCATCTTCCAGAGACTCTTCCTCTCAAAAATTTACCGACCATAACATCTTGCTCTCAAAATTACCTTCTTATAGAATTCGTGGTATTGCCCTAGATTCGATAACCTTGTACCTTAAACATCGATCTCAAAGGGCAGAAATACCGTACTGGCACGAAAGAACACTATTGACTTATCTTTCCAATTCTTTGCCAATTGAACATGGGGTCCCGTATGGTTCGATCTTAGGTCCTATCCTCTTTCTGTTATAGATAAAACGATGTTTCCCTCGTCTATTAAAAATGGAACAACAGTTCTCCTTGCCGATGACACGAATATTCTTTGCAAAAAATAAACAATAAATAGTACAGTTTCAGAAGTTTCAAATTGGTTCGTAATAACAAATTAATAGTTAACGAAGGGAAAATGGTTTCAATGCATTTTTTCATTTCAAATCAGCATTCGCATGCTCCATTGAAAATGAACAATATTCAATTAGCTTATGTAAAGGGAACAAACTTTCTATGTTTCTCAATTCAGTCAAACCTCAAATGGAATGTACATATATCAGAATTAAACACTAAATTAAGTTCATTATGTTACGCAATCAGAATTCTTTCCAATTCTGTCAGCCTTCATGCAGCTCATTACGTGTATTTCGCAAATGTATATTCCCGCCTGAGATATGGTATTATATTCTGGGGAAGCTCATCCTGTAGTACCCAGACCTTTAGATCGCAAATGAAAATTATTCGAATACTGAAAAAATGACATCCACGAGATCCCTGCAAGCCTCTTTTCATTGCGTTTGCAATGTTACCATTACCTTGGATATTTATTTCAAATCTTTAATGTTTGTGGAAACTGACTTACTTAACGGTGGGAACATATTTTCATGCAATACTGATATTTGTAACACACGTCGTAGATATCACGTTCATAAAATATATCAACAACTCACTACAAGAAATCCACATACAGTACGTTCCTATACAACGCATTGCCAGATGACACTAAACAATTAAAGTCGACACACAAATTTAAGTAAAAAGTAAAATCTTTTCTGCTGCATAACTGTTTCTATACAATTAGAGACTATATTAATCATCGAAAAGAAAAATAATGTTTATTTTAACAAAACAATGAAATAGTACCATAAAATCTATCTAAACCTGAACATGTTCAAGCCGGAAACCCACCTTAACCGGAAAATTTCTCTGGCCCGTGATGTTATATGGTATTTTACATAGTATAAAATGGAACCTGTCCAACGCGGAAACGCAACGGACTTTCTTGTCTTATAGAGGGAAAATCTTTTTGTGAAACCAAATTCTGTGAATTTAATGCGATTGGCAAAGACACGCGATATTCTTAATGTAACGAATGCATCTGCAAGTCTGATAAAAATTCTCTATCCCACGCGATTTAGCCGTGGCAACGGCACTGTGAAGGAAAGGAGCTTCGGCTGATAGCGTAGAATTCGAATTGAGCATTCTGTTGCTGGTCGTCGTAGCGGTTGGACGTGCTTTAGCGGAGCTCCGGGTGAGAATGGGTTGCTACCTGCAGGAGTATCGGGCGCGCATCGGGGCGTGGGCCGCGCGCCGCGCGCTTTTCCTCGTGCGAGGCGCCGGCACCCTTGGCATCGTTTCGCGGGGACGGTGCAGCTGCTGGAGCAGCATCGTTGTGTGCGACCACGATAGCGGTGCTATTATGGAGGTGTCGAACCTAATCCGGGACCTGCAGTTGAAGCAGATGCAATTCGCATCGTGTGCAGTGGGTGCAACAGCAACCTAAAATCGGGGAAACAGTGCGAGTTGTGTGGACTATGGTACCATGCGAGTTGTGGTAAAAACGGGGACCTGGATAACGGCAAATGGTTTTGCAACAAGTGCAAAGAAAATCGAGTCCGTCTACTGGAAGAGAAACTGGAAGCTGCTCTTCTTCAAATCCAAGAGTTGCAGGAGTTAAACGCAGCTCTGGAGAAGAAACTCCGAGCTGTTCCAGTAGGAGACGCCGCGCAGCCAGTCGTAGAGGCTCCAACTGCGAGAAAACCCATTCTCGTAATTGGAGACTCAATAGTCAGGCACGTTGGCAATCACAACAAACAAATGGATGTTGTGTGCCTCCCGGGAATCTAAACTGAGCAGCTGCGAAGGTATGTGGAGAAAAGGGACCTCGGAACGCCAGATACCGTTATATTACATGTCGGTACAAACGAACTTAGGAGAAGAAATCTGGACTTCGTCATGGGGGATATGGGTGACCTCGTGATGAAAGTGCAAGAGAAGTTCCCAAGAGCCAAAATATATATCAGAGGGATTCTCAGGCGTCGCGGCATTCCGTGGAGACGGGTTGATGTAGTCAACCGCTCGTACGAGTGGGTGGCGCAAACTAGAAATGTGTTTTTTGTGGACCCAAATTCGTGGTTGCAGGACGGCGATTTCGGTCGTGACGGCTTGCATCTAAATCGCTCGGGGTCCAAAAAGCTGGGTAGACTCTTCTCGCGCGTAGGAGGCCCGAAACTTTCCGCGACAAGCTCGTGAGACCGCATGGCGGTGGCGGCAAGGGATATCGAATCTCATAAATTGGTTTGTGTGGGAATGTCGGCGGCGGACTGCAGTGCGGCGAGTGACGGCGACGTAGCTGCGACCTGCGGTGACGGCGGCGAGGGACGGCGACGCAGCGACGACGGATGGCGACGCGGTGACGGCGGCGAGGGACGGCGACACAGCGGCGACGGACGGCGACGCGGTGGCGGCGGCGAGGGACGGCGACGCAGCGGCGACGAACGGCGACGCGGCGACGGCGGCGTGGGACGGCGACGCAGCGGCGACGGACAGTGTCGCGGTGACGGCGGCGAGGGACGGCGACGCGGTGGAAGCGACGACGAACGGCGACATAACGGCGGACAGCGTCGCGGGAACGGTGGCGAGAGACGGACTTTCACAATGTAATCGCGCAGAAGGTGAGTCTCTGGTCTTTCTGCAGGTTAATTGTAGGAGTATTTATAATAAAACTGTTCATTTCTGGAACACTGTAGAATCTTATAATGTAGATGTCGTGATAGGTACGGAATCATGACTCAATGCGGAAATATTAAACGCTGAAATCTTCAGACAAAATTTTTTAACATTCAGACGTGATAGAATAGATCGCATTGGCGGGGGTGTTTTTATATGCGTAAAAGACAACTTTGAAGCAGTAGAGGCATGGGTGGATGACAAATTTGAAATAATAGGTGTACACATTCGAGATAGAAATTCAAAAAACCAATGGGAAATTATAGACGCGTATAGGTCACAGAAAGATGGACATGAACCGTTGCAAAGACTTGTAGAGCGAACCCGCGTAATCAGGAAAAGTGGGAAAAACGTCATTATCGGAGGAGACTTAAATTTACCGCACGCTACCTGGGAGGGGGATGTGGGGGCTGAAGGCGCCGCCCAACGCCTCGTTAACGAGTTGGTTTGGGACAACGGCTTAGCGCAAGTAGTGACTAAACCGACACGCGATAATGCTTTACTGGACGTTTTCCTTATTAGACAGGTGGACAAACTTCTTTCCTGCGAAATCATTCCTGGCATTAGCGACCACAAAGGAGTCCTTCTAAAAATGTGCAGAGAGGGTAAGCGAAATGATCTCGTAAAAGCAAGAAAAAATTTTCAGTTTTATAGAACAGATGTTACAAACATGCAATTATATTTGAAAAGCAAATATTCAACTTGGGCTTCTAGCGGATGTACAGTAGAACAGATATGGTCAAACTTTAAGAACATAATTTTAGAATGCTTAGCAAAATTCGTGCCTAACCAAGAAACTACGGTGCCATTCGGATCCGGTGTATTTCAACAAAGAAGTGAGGCGACTGAAAGGGAAGGTTAGGAAAGCGTATAGTAAACGTAATGTAAACAAGGAACAGAAAAATAATTTTCTACAATTATCTAAAGACTTACTAGCATTAAAGTTACATACCCAAGAAAATTACCTGAAATCAATTTTAAACGATCGATTGAACTGTTGGCAAAATTTCTTCAGGTATGTAAGACATAAGAAAGGGAACAAAGAAAGTGTTCCAGCGATCTGCGCAGCTGACGGTTCGTTAATTACAAATGGCAGTGAAAAGGCGGCTTGTTTAAATAGGCATTACGCATCGGTTTTCAAGCCGAAGAATCAGATATCCGTAAATGAAACAACACCCGTAATAGAAACCTTTAGAGTCGATGCAGCAATTATTAGAAAAAAGGATCGCAAAAATTCGGAGAAATAAATCTGTAGGTCCTGACGGAATACCAGGAGAAATATTGAAATTGGGAGGGGAAGCCATGATTCCTTACCTTGCTCGGTTAATGGACGTCACTATAAATAATAATACGATTCCTCAAAATTGGAAAGAGGCAATTGTAGTGCCGATTCACAAGGGAGGGGACAAAAGGATTGTCAATAATTACAGGCCTATAAGTTTGACATCAGTTGTATGCAAGCAGATGGAACACATGATTGCGGAATATATTAGACGAGTCTGGAATAAAACTGACTGGCTTTTTCAAAATCAACACGGTTTTCGTCCTAGCTATTCGTGCGACAGCTAGACAATTTCTTTATGTCAGGACATAGCAGATTCATTAGACGAAGGGAGTAGGGTCGATGCAGTAATATTAGACTTTTCTAAAGCATTTGATCTGGTTCCACATGGCCTTTTAATTGAAAAACTGTCAAAAACTGGATTAGATCATCGAATAATCTTGTGGATAAAAGAATTTCTTATGGGCCGAACTCAAGCAGTCAGAATAGGTGCTAAACACTCATCGAAAGCCGATGTAACCTTTGGGGTCCCCCAGGGGAGTGTGTTGGGGCCATTGCTATTCTTAGCGTTTATTAATGATATTGCAACTGGAATAAAATCGAAAGTTAGACTTTTCGCCGATGATTGCATAATTTATAGGAGTATTGGCGCGTCTTCGGAAGAAAATATTTTACAGAACGATCTTAACTGCTTATGGAACTGGGCGTGCAGAAATAAGATGGAATTAAATCCGGAAAAGAGTAAATTCATTTGTTTTACCAAATCTCGCTCGAATGTACACTCGAATTACAAGTTAGGAACTAACGATATACCGCGTGTAAAAAACTGTAAGTATTTGGGTTTGGTCCTGCGTAGCAACTTGGGTTGGTCGGATCATATTAACAATACGGCGAAAAAATCGTGGAGGGCGCTGCACTTCGTAATGCGCATTCTAAAAAACAGTAGTTCGAATGCCCGATCCTTGGCATATACTACACTTGTTCGTCCTATTTTAGAGTACGGAGCGGCCTGCTGGGACCCGTACAGAAAAGGGCAAATCGAGGCGTTAGATAAAATTCAAAAACGGGCCGGAAAGTTTGTAAATCATGGACGCGTTGATGGACGAGATGAATGGGAACCCTTATCTAAGAGACGGGAACGGGCGCGTTTATACGTAATGTACAAGATATACAAAGGGGACTCAGCATGGGCAGACCTCAGTAAAATATTACAGAAACCTGATTATAAAAGCAGAGGAGACCATCCCTGGAAAATACGATGTAGAAAGCAAAGAACTGATGTAGGCAAGTTCTCCTTTGTGAATCGTACTATAGTAGGTTGGAACAAACTACCTGCAAAAGCACTAGAGACTCTTCCTTCTAATGTAGTGAAATTTAAAAAATATACTTAATTCTATGTAGGTCATCACTAATAATACTGGGACTTTTACCATTATCATTATCATTATTATTATTATTATTGTTATTATTGTTGTTATTTTTATTATTATTATTGATATAATTATTAACACTGTTACTGGTTTTGATGTAACTTTTAAGTTATTGTTAGTTATATTACTATAATGGTTATTATTATTAATAATATGGTCATGTCCCTTAAACAGTGAAGAGAAGTGTAGTGTGGTGTGGTGGGGGGCATGGGAAGGGATGGGAGTGCAGTGTAGTGCAGCGCAGTGAAATGAAGTGAAGTGAAGTATAGTGAAGTGAAGTGAAGTGAAGTGAAGTGAAGTGGAGTGAAGTGTTAGAAAAACTATAAGTCAACTTACAGATAACTCAAAATCAATCT
Source organism: Teleogryllus occipitalis (assembly GCA_011170035.1). NCBI lineage: Eukaryota > Metazoa > Arthropoda > Insecta > Orthoptera > Gryllidae > Teleogryllus > Teleogryllus occipitalis. Next base: position 309,409 of record BLKR01000634.1, on the reverse strand, counting down.
CTAATTTTAATTGTAATTATATTTGTAAATATTCGTAATAGTTTTGTAATTGTCGTATATCTAGTTGTAATAATGTTTGCCACCGAGCATTAGCTCAAAGCGAACTTTAATAAATCTATCTATTAGAGTCACTTGCCTCTCAGGGCGTAGACCTTAGGGGAATGTCCTCCGCCCCCCCCCCCAAACGCATTGCTCAAGGCCATGCGAGGGTATCAGAAAATCATAGTACTCTGGGCTGTGACGCATTGTGCGTTGAAAGAGTCAGCAAGCAGTCCGATAAAAGCCATTAGAAAGTGAGTTGGTGTGTAGTTTTGAGTTTTACAACTAGTTTAAGAAAGCGAAAACCATTAAACTCTAACATTAGATGAAAACGCAAAACTTAGGGAAGCAAGAGGAACTTAGAAGCTGTCAATGAACAACGTTTAATATTCATTTCTTGGTGATTTCTTCCATAAATATTTTACATGTAAATCTATTTTAATAATCATAATAAAATCATATAATTTTTACTTTACTTTCATTACTTCTTTACTTACATCAATTTACTAGTTTCAGAACGGAAATATTAATATCATGTAGAGCCCGGAAGTTCAGGCGTTTATTTCGGCTGAAAGAGGGAGGCAAAAAGGCATTTATTTTTACGAAAATAGGCACTAAAAAGGCATTTATTCTAGCTATGGCAGGGTACAGAAAATATGTAAAATCTAACAAAGGATAATAGAAAAGGAAATGAAGTGAAAATAATTTTGTTATGATTCAAATGAATAAGTTTTTGTATTAACACGGAATCATACATAAACATTTACATGGAAACTTGATCTTTGTTTTCTTGGTTGCATATAACTACTAAATATTTCTTCAGATTTTCTACATTTAAACTTAACCGTCTGTCCGAAAGAATATTCTTCACAGCCGAAAATGACCTTTCAACTTCAACCGAAGAAATGGGAGCATTAATAAAGCAGGCTATTGAATTTGGAGTCATATCAATATCAACTCCAGGTACATCGCTCAGAACACTACAAATTGTTTTCAGTTTTTCCAAATCCTCTTTCGTGCTAACGACACTTTTGCACTTTTGTGCTACAACTAAACCTTTTTCTCCAGGCACCTGCATTAAACTCTAATGTTTCTTGAAAGACGTTCATGGCTGACACAAGATTTTCGCCCCTTTTTTCCAGATTTGCAATTATCTGAGGCAACTTTCCATAATGTGCGAAGATAAACGCAAGTTCACTGTTTAGTTCTGCATTACTCAAAAGCTTCTTCACTTCACGTACTGATACAGCTTCATTTTCTGGTAGAACCTTAAATACGTCGCGGATTTTGTCTAGATGATTTGCGTAATACGCAGCAGCGGATATCCAGGTTCCCCATCTAGTCAATATCGGCTGTGGAGGAAGAGCTAATCTTGGCGCTTCTTGTCTGAAAATCCGGGTACGGGAAGGAGATTTCAAGAACACATTTTTAGTATTCGAAATCAACGTGTCTACCGTAGGATGCAAAGATCTTATCTCTTCAGCAATCCTGTGAAGTCCGTGGATTAAACACGTCACATGAAGCATATTCGGGAAGAGTACTTTTAGTGCTCTGGCTGCCTTCTTCATGTACGGGGCAGCGTCAGTGATGAAAAGTAGAACATTATCATGGCGTATGCCTTCAGGCCACAGAAGTAGTAAGGAATTTGTAAATAATTGAGCAATTGTTGTATCATTCGCTTTCACCAATTCTTTAGATGTAAGAAGAAAAGTTGAGAACTCACAGTAAGTCGGTTCCATAGTTCCAATGACGACATTACCTAGATAGCGTGCGTAGTTTCATCAATGGAAATCCAAATGTTTTTATCACCAATTGCTTCACGAATTCTATTTAAAGTTTCTCCATAGTAGATGGTCAGATAGGTTTTCCTTAACGTAGATTCTGATGGTGCCATTTCTTTCGTATATTTTTTTAAAAAGTGTCTAAACGTCTGATTTTCCAATTTCCAAAAAGGAATACCAGAGTCCATGAATGCCTTGCACAAATCGAGAGAAAACTGGGACTGTCTACTGGATGTTGCGTCCACCGTCGAAATTAACTGGTGTTCATTTTTTCCACTCTTCTTCGCGATTGCAGATTTATGTTTTGTTGTTGCCATATGCTGAGAAATGAAGTACTTCTTTTCATGGTTGACAGCTTTCTCGCACAATTTGCAAAACAGAATAGCGCCATCGGTGGAAAATACATCTTCGCCAAATTCACGCACATAGCGATGCAACTTACTACTTAACGGCACGCTCAATTTCGGCATTATTAATACGATGTTTTTTAACACAATGTTATTCCTACGAAGTAACAGAGCGAACTGAAATATTCTCTTTTGAATCTTCAAATGGCACCAGTGAAAACACTGATATTACTTTCGTTCTTCGAACTCGTGTAATCGCCATTGAGCTGGGCCATATCGCATGTCATATAGGACTTCCAAGGCGCTCTGCTTTAGTAGTGTGGGATGGAATCCCTCGTGACAAAAGGAAGCCTGTGGGTGTCGGTGAAAGAAATCGAAGGTTCCAAGCAGGTATCGTCTCGCTTTCTCACAGCGGCTTTTAACACTTCCTGACCCTAGAGCCCGAGTTCAACACTTTCTTTTTGAGGCATGCCTCCGCTTGCAGAGAAAGACTAAACACGACGATGACCACCTATTGTTCTGGCTTGCAGACCAATAGAAAACGACGGCTTCCAATACTATAAAAATCGGTGTCAGGGTAAAAAGAGAAAAAAATTAAGCAAAAAGCAAAAAATGACGAAAAAGGCAAAAAAAGGCAAAAATACCTAAAACAGGCATCGGAAGCTAAAATAGGCAAAAAAGGCAAAATGAAAATCTTCTAAAATGATTCCATAAGAACATATAAGTGACTCCTATTGTTAAAAGTGTTAAAATCGTAATAATAACAAAAAGGCATTTTGCCAAACTTCCGGGCTCTAATCATAAGTGACGCAAAATGGACAACATTCCATAAAACGATAACTTCCCTAAACCGGAATTTTTTCTTGTCCCGACCGTTTAGATTTTACTGTATAATGAACTAGTTTACATTTCTGTTGTGTAATTTTAAAAAAAGTCTTAATATGCCTGTAACAAGTAAAGTACTTCAGCTTCCGGGTCAATGACTCCCATCTTCATCGGGTTTTTGTCCAGTTTTCCTAATCCATTGAGCAAATGCTGGGATGGCACCCCCGTGAAATTGGCCCGAAAAAATTTCCAATTTCTAATTTTCATGTGCATACGTTTGTCTTTCGTTTGTCAATCATTTGAGCACGTTTGCCCACCCTTTCGAAAATTTTTACCAGCCTCCGTTCAAAAATTAGGCCAAAAACAATTTTTTCTGGCAAACTTCACACTTTTACAAAATTATAAGGTTTTGCCTAAAATATTAAAAATACTAAAATTTGAAGTGCACTTTCGTTTGCCCATCGTTTGACCACCTTTAATCAATAACTAGACTATTTTTACGACGTTTCCTCTAGCAGATAATGGCGAAAAACCTATTTCACGGCACCCAGAACGCGTGAACTTGGCCCGAATCAAATTCAAAAACGCAATTTTTTTGTGCGGATTCGTTTGTCCATCGTTTGACCATGTTTGCCCACCCTTTAGAAAACTTTTACCAGGTCCGGTTCAAAAATGACAAAAAATGTTTTTCCCGCCATTTCTCCAAATCGCCTTAATATTTTTTAAAAAGCCATGAAGTTGGCCCGAAAAATTGGAAAATTAAAAAATTGGGACCTTTTTTTTAGCGAGATTCGTTTGTCCATCGGTTGACCACATTTGCTCACCCGTTAGAAAATTTGTACCAGATCTGATTCAAAAGTTACTGGCAAAAAACCTTTTTCCCGCCACTTTATCAATGCAAAAATAGATCAAGAAACACACGGAAATTTCAATATTTTACTGTCCTCTTTGTCCATCTTTGGAAACCGAATATCCATCACTTAGAAAAGGTACAGTACGTTTAGTTAAAAAATTACAGGAAAAAAAACAAGTTTTCCCGCCACTTTTTGTAAGTTCGAAAAAAAAAAGAAAAAATACACTGAAATAATAAATATTATCATTTGCATTCTTTTGTCCATTGTTTGACCACGTTTGCCCACCGATAAGAAAATTTTTACCAGCCTGCTTTCACACAACCAAAATTTCTAATTTTACGAAATTTCAAGATGTTGCCTAAAATATTAAAAATACCAAATTTGAAGTTCGCTTTCGTTTGGCCATCGTTTGACCACTTTAACTAGATTATTTTTGCCACGTTTCCTCTAGCAGATACTGGCGAAAAACTTTATTTCACGGCACTCAGAACGCGTGAACATGGCCGAATCAAATGAAAAAATCCATTTTTTTTGTGTGGATTCGTGTGTCCATTGTTTGACCACGTTTGCCCACTATTTAGAAAATTTTTACCAGCTACGGTTCAAAAATTATTGGCAATAGTAATTTTACCTCGATATTCGCCACGTTGCCTACAACTCTGTGTAAACAAGTAAAACAACATACATCGAATTAAAAGAAAAAATAACACCCGAACTATTTCCTTAGATAATTGTGTCGACCCTTGGAACACTCACAACTGTTTTACGATAAAATACCTTCTACTCTTTAAACAGCACAAATTTTCTCTCCTTTAGTAACGATTACGTCACACTATTCTACTGCAATTTCGATCAATGTGTAACATCTGTCATCGTTTTTTTGTAAAACTCATTAAAAATTCTAGAACATTAGGTGCAAAAACTAATTGTTTTCATACAAATATCAACACAAATTCTACAATTTTCATGCAGCTGTATCATGTCCCATCAATGAGACGGAACGTTTAGAATATCCAACTGCAGTCTTGCGGTTGGTTTTGACGAAAATCGCCAAAATGTTCATTTTCCTTCGTTTAACTCTTTGTAAAATTTTCGTCTATCACATTGAAAGTGTTTACGACCTATGGCTCAGTTCAGAAACTAGTGTTGTTTTAGTTCGTGTTGTGCACTAAATTGAAATGTTTTCAAATCGCAAGAGCAAGCATGAATCTTTAGTCATAACATTTTCATCTGACTTTCAACAATATGTTTGCAGTTCGTCGTGTAAGTCGAAATTGTCACTACGTACGAGACAATACTAAACAAAATTGTGCATTTAATTCTGTAAAATTCAAACTGCCGAGTACTGGCATTGCCATTCTAGTATTGCAATCAGAAATAAACTCAGAAGCAATTACAAGAAAACTACTAAAGGACTTGTTTCAAAAAATCTATAGCTGCACATACTATCTCGTTTTATCTATAGTGGATTCGTAATATTCGTATTATAAATTTCAAATTGATTTCAATATACTCTTCGGTTATCTCGTTAACTCGTTCTTGAGCAAAAGAAGCACGGGTTATTGGAATTTACAATTTTGGAAGATTTGCTATTTTTGAAAGTTTCCTGGTTGTGATGATAATAGGATTTATTCCCAATTTGTAACTGTACTTTTCTTTACTTAAGGAAAGCATGCTGAGGAAAAATATTCCTTTGTATCGCCGGCAATCGAGTTGTGCCTTGTTCATATTGACATTTAAGAAAATTTCCTTCTAAAATAACGAAAACTACTGTACATGAATACACAGAAGAAAGTATCTGAAATGTTTTAAATATCTAGTATTGAAAAATATATTGCATCGACAAAGAAATCTGTAGCAGTGTTATTAAATGCTTAAGGATTTTTCGATTAACATATAAAATGTTCATCATTAAATTCAAAATTGTGCGAAAATTACTTAATTTTCAAAAAAATTGTACAATAACTTATTTAATAATATCAATTTTTCGTAGACACCAAAATTGGCCTTCAATTTTGGGGAAGATTTTATATTTTTTTCTGAGTTTGTTTGATTTTCATCTGTATTTGTACATACGAAAGCATGTTAACTGTTTCTCTTTTTACAGCCATGTTTTTACTTTCTCGCTATCGCTTACGCAGTAGGGAAAAATTATATAATGCTGCGCGAAAAACGGTGAATATTCGGCAGAAAAACTCTTACAGGGCCCTGTTATCAAAAAAATGGATAGATCCAGTTGCCAAATTTGGGTACAAAAATCATATTCCACGCAAAATATTATGAGGAAACTACTCAAATGTTCGAGATATTGTATATGACATTTCAAAATCTGTCTAAAGAATAGATTTCATTAAGGGTAAAAATCAATCTTCATTGTTGTAATTGTAGGATGACGCTAAAAATGTTTCAATTTTTCAATTTTTTGCAAATTTTCTAAAAATGTTTCCTTTTCCAATTTTCGAATATTCAGAGAGCGCAACGAAAATTTCTTTTTCTTTAAGATTCTTTAAAATTTGGAGTATATTTTGAGAAAAAATTGCAAATGTTGACGCTTGATATAAAGAACTCATAAAAATCAAAATATCCATTTTGCATTCAAGTAGCCGCAATATCAGACAGATCTATTGTGAATTTGGGTGCAATTCCCGCTTGCGATTTAGCTGCCTGCGTTGTTCACAGACATTTTGCCATCAACCGATTTTTCAGTATCAAGGACGCACGAAACGTGGGTTCTGACTTCATAATGTATTAGAGGAAGTAAATTAGTTCATAATGGAACGCGATTTATTCACTTTTGCCCAGCAATTGGAGTTTTAATCCTCTTTTTCTTGTTTCTTGCTTTTAACATTGCCTACATTCAATGCAAAATTACGTAAAATCTAGTCAGAGTTTTGAAAAATTGTGTCAAACCTTATTTAAAGATACAACTATGAGAACGTATTTCGTGAAGAAAAATCCCTATTTTCAATATTGTATTGTATAAAAACGCCGCAAAAAAGTTTTAATTGTTACACTCAAGTTCATCTCGATGTGCAGATTTTCCGAAACACTGTTCACGATACAATGATAAGACCATCAAAATATTTCAAACAATTTCATGTTTTGCTAATTCTCAGAAATGGCTATTAAAAGTAGTTCCTTTTTTTATTGGTTATTTAAGGTCGCATCAACATCTCAGGTCATCAGCGACCACTATTGCTGTTAACGGTATGGTAACTATGTGGATGAAACGATATGGTGATTGATGATAAGGGGTGAAAGAACACAAATACAACCATGCCCGAGGCGGGACTCGAACCCGCGACCCTTCGGTCCGAGATCACTACGACACTACTGCCTTAGCGATCTCGGCCATCGGGCCGGCAAAAGTAATTCCTTATTTTAAACAAATTGGTTCATTTTCTTTAGCATATTCAGAAATTCTGGGGTTGGCTGTCTCGGAGGTTATTTAACAGCAAAAATCTAACATTGTTAAAATATACGATAGCAACATTAGGAGATAATTCGCTGAGCAATTGTTTGAATTGTTAATGAATTGATTCTTTAAATTCCCGTCACACTGCTGTTGGCTTTGAATTAGGTTGTTTTATTGAAATTTATTTGTGTACGATTAGGATACAATGTTTAAGGGTGTTCAAATTTAATAGTTTTTGCAAGATACCAGAAGTTAATTTTCAGTTTCTGAAAAATGTTATCAATAATTTAATTGTCAGTTAATTAACTAGCCATACATAGTTTTTTAAGAATATTTTTTTCAGAAGAGTATGATCTAAATGTAATAAAGGATTTAAATGATTAAAGCGGATGAAAACGTCTTTCGAAAAAGAGAAGGAATTCGATAACTTGGTCCCGCAGTCTACAGATTGGTACGGAAATGCCATAAATTGTAAGAAACCTGCACTCTGACACCTGTCGACTCTCTGAAGTAGTGGGGTTTTCCCGGCGCAGGCAAGCAGCATACCTGGAGATGAATGCAAAGCCCCTCCCCGCTAGCGAAACCCAAGGCGCGGATCTGGCGCCATGTGCCGTTACAGGTGAAACGCATTCATTCATGAATTCCCTATTTAAGACGCCCGTATGGACGAGTAAAGCATTGCTTCACAAAATGTTGACAGGAAAATGCAATTACTCAGCACAGTAAATAATTTGGGAAGTGCAACTAGAAATTCAGATTACAATTTTAAAAAATCGCTTGAGGGAAATGAACGCAAAAGCTAATGGAAGGCCATGAGCATGACAACAAAATATTTCCATTTCGCATGTTAGATATTTTTATTTTCTCGCATTAATACCACGTAGAAAAGACAAATAATTGTAATCGAGCAGCGGAAATCGGTGATTTTTCAACAGAAAAACTCTCATTGTTGGCCCCGGGCTCGAAAAGTTGATAAATCCTGTTCCTACTTGTAGTAAATTACTTCCTCTAAGACGAGTAGTTAGTAGCCACTTTTTGTGAGATCCTTGATAACGACAAATCCATTGAAGGCAAAACGTCCATCTCTTTCTTTTATTATTTTTATTATTATTATTATTATTATTATTATTATTATTATTATTATTATTATTATTATTACTATTATTTGTTTTCTTTTCACTACAAAAAGTGTCGGAGGACAATCTCAAGACACAATTTGAAGTCATGGAGCTTCGATGAAGAAATACTTATACTTATGGTTTTGTGTTAGTACAGTTCTCATAACTTGTAGTCTTTTACATTTTGATGGATTCAAGTGATGTCTTCATATTCTAAGTACGCTTTCTTCCCTAATCGAGACTCAAAAATTTCCTGACTATATTTGTTGTGCCCAGTAAAGTGGCTTTTTGCATTGTTCTGAAGTGTTTTTCTTTTAATCGGAGCCTTTGTCCAGTTTTCAACCAATCCTTGGTTACCACGCCATTTGCTGACACTATCACAGGCACTACGTCTACGCTCCGTAACCTGTACATGTCCCTCAACTCCACAGCGAGAGGTTGGTATTTTCGTTTCTTTTCAGCAATAGTTGACACCAGATTGTCGTCTGTGGGAACTGCAACATCGATTATCATTGCTCTTTTTGTTGTTTTATCAAATAAGACAATAGCTGGTCTGTTAGCTTCAACCGCCCTGTCTGTTATAATTGTGCTGTCCCATAATATTCGTGCCAAATGATTACTGATAACTTGCTGAGGCTTACATTTGTAATAGGGTTGCTCCTGTTCTACAAGTCGATAATTCTTTGCCAGTGCCTGGTGAATTACTTTGGCTACATTATTATGTCGCTGCAAATATTCAGTTTGCGCCAAAGATAGACATCCGTTACTTATATGCTGGATTGACTCATTGTTGATTTTACACAATCGGCACCTGCTATCGATCTGTTGGCCCAAGACATACTTTTGATAAGCTCTTGTTTTCACTACTTGGTCTTGTATGGAGAAGAGGAATCCCTCTGTTTCACCATAAAGCCCCGCTGTTCGTAGCCATTCCGTGGACCATTTCAGATCAATATTATCAGCAGTCAGCGTTGTTATAAACCGGCCGTGTAGCTCTTTCGTCTTCCAGACATCAACTCGGTCCTGAGCTGTTGGATAGGAAACGCTTCTACTTTCTGGGGCTAAACTTAATGGGCTGATGTTTTTATCCTGAAAACAAATTGCCTTGTGAAGTGGAGTGTCACGTGAAAGGAAAAAATTACGGAGTTTCTCCTCCTGCTGACGACAAAGTACTTCTAAATTTAGCAGTCCTCTGCCTGCTTTATTTCAAGATAGGTATAACCTTTGTATCGAACTATGCGGATGGTGAAGTCGATGTTTAGTTAGCGTCGTTCTCAGCTTTCTGTCGAAAGTTTGCAAAGAGGTGTCGGTCCATTTTATCACTCCGAAGGTATGTTGCAACAGGAATAGCCCATGTGTTAATTGTAGTAATTTTGCTTCTCGAGTTGATATGCGTCTCACATATTTTATTTACTCTGGAGATTACCTTCTTTTGAATCGTATTTCTTGCATTTGTGTCAGAAATTTCCAATAGCTGCAACATTCCTAGATATTTGCATGTGTCTTCATTGCCAAGGCTTTGAATAATGATGTCACTAGAGAGTTGTAATCCTCCTTCCTGATCTTGAACTTTACCACGTTTGACATTTAATATCGCACATTTATCTAAGCCAAATTCCATACTGATATCTTTGCTGAATTGTTGTACAAGTATAAACTCACTATGTAGTTGGTCTTTATTACATGCGTAGAGTTTAAGGTCATCCATATAAAACTGATGCGATATGCGAACATCCGGATTTCTCTTTATACAATATCCATATCCGAACTCTCTTATCATTCTACTCAGCGGGATGAGGGCGATGCAAAACCACAGTGGGCTCAAACTGTCGCCCTGAAACATACCTCGCCGAATTCTGACTTCCCTGGTCTGATAGGAAATACCACCTTGCCTAACGTGAATAAAGGTCTTCCACTCGGACATGCATACAGAGAAAAAATTCATTAAAACTGGATTAATCTTATAAATTTCAAGGGCGCGTAAAAGCCATGAATGAGGAACAGAATCAAATGCCTTTTTGTAGTCCACCCATCCTACAGATATATCATGTAGGCGTTTGCGAACTTGCTGTGTGATCACACTATCTATAACTAAAAGCTCTTTGCATCATCGCGTCCCCTTTTGACATCAAATTTGCTCAGGAGGTAAAAGGTTTTGATTTATCAGATGATCATTAATTTTGGAAGCTATAACTGATGTCAATATTTTGTATAGTGTTGACAGACATGTGATTGGCTGAAAGTTCTGTGGTTTACTATTGTCATTTTGTTTAGCCAACATTGTTGTTTTCCCCTCCAACAAGTATGTAGGTAAAGTGATCTTGCAGAGCAGCATTAAAGAAATTAGCTAGGTGAGGGTGGAGAGCAGGAAAGTATTTCCGCCATACTTATGAATGCCATCAGAAGCAGGTGCCTTCCAGTTCTGTGTCTTTCTGGTGGCTGCTGTAATATCAGCTTCAGTAATCGTAACTGATTGCATTTCGTCTATATCTGGGCAAGCTTCTATTTCTTGGCGGATCCAATAAGCTTGCTCATTGTGTTGTTGAGGTGCATCCCAGATTTTAGATCGGAAATTAAACATAGAATCCTCACTCGGAGGCTCACCTCGCTGCTCTCTCTCATCGGCTGCTTCCAGTTGTCTGTAAAATCTCTTCTGATCGGTAGAAAAAGTCGATTCCTGCTGCCTTTTCTCGGAAGATTCGCTGTATCGTCTGATTCTAGCCTCCAGCGCTGTAATTCTTTGTTTGAGTCTGTCTTCCTCTGCTTCCAAATTTGATCCAGGTTCTTAGAATTCATTCTGATTTTTAACCTCCTAGCTATAGATCTTATTCCTGTTTTCACCCTTTTGGATATATCTCCTCTCTTGGCAAAATACTGTGTCAAATGGCTAATATGTTTCCTAGCTTTATTGATTTTTTCCTGGATATTCCTCTTCCATAATGGTGTTTTCTCAATTCCGGGGTTGAAACAAGTTGTCGACGTTCGTTTATTGTTATTTACTATTTCTCTTCCCGTACACACACAAACATCCAGGGCAGCACAATGCACTTGTCCAGCTAGCTCTTCCAGAGTACTGGATGTAAGACACAAATTTTTGAAGATGAGATTCATCTCTTTACAGACATCGTAAAATTTCTTATTACCAGTGATTTTTGGTATACGAGGACGATCTTGAAGTGGTATACCTGTATACAAAATATGATACTTTTCGTAGTTGTCTTTCAGATTACAAATAAGTTTCTCTTTCTCAATATTGGGTGGTGTTACTTCCTGAATTTCAGCTCCTGTTTCTTCCTCTATATGTTCTCTCTCCAGTTCACCTGCCTGTGTCTGAGCTTGCTGTATCATAGTTTGTCGTAATTCCATATGTACTTCTTGTTTTATTTGATCCAATTCAGCAGATGACAATGCATTTCTTCTTTGGATGGAATTGAGTTGACTACAAATTCGTTGCTCATCCAGGGTACTATTAGGATACATTTTTTTTCACTCAGCATGCATCCTCACTCTGTATCCTTCACTTTCTGTCTCCACTCTGGTACTTCGATTGTACGCACGCATTACAGAGATATTCATCTTTTTAGACCATTTCATGCGTTGGCCTATCAGACTTGAAGTTGCGGAAGACGCAGCATATGCATCTGCCCTCAAGCCACTTCGTCTAGAAACAGATGGAGAATTTTCTGCGGTCACCATGAGTGGTGCGGCGCCGCTCCTGGCATCAGTACCAGGTCCACCGCCACCCACTGACACAGGTAACACATTTGACACAGAAGGCCCGGTGTCAGAACCTCCTGCGCGGTCCTGCAAAGACCGATCGCCCGCGACTTTATTTCTCAATATTCGTCTACTCATTTCGGGCTGTTGCATTTTAGAGCTACTGCCAGCATTTTTACAGCAGCCCTTAACATGGGAAACAGACGCTGTCGGAGTACCGCCCCTAACATGGGGAACTGACGTGTCCATTTGTTTGGTTTCTTATTCGGGCACCTTCCCCTAGACAGGCTGGCTCCCCTCCCGCCTAAAGAGCCCTGTCTGTCCTACAAACCCTCTTCACCACATCGAAGGTCTTCTTGGTAAGGTCCTTTTCCGGAGCTTGCTTCTCGGGATCTTCTTCTTGGTGCCGAGGTCGTCTTCTGGAGTACTTCTTTCTCTGACCCCTCTCCTTCGACCTTTCCGGCAAGTGAGGCCCTACCAGTAGCTACGCTACCGCCGGCATAGGTCTCAGGTTCACAGGGGCACACAAGCTCCACCACCAACGTCAAGGTCATGTACTCCCCAGGTGGGTTATTATTATTATTATTATTATTATTATTATTATTATTATTATTATTATTATTATTATTATTATTTATTCATTCACAGTTCACTGGTACATAGATTGTAGTCATACAGATACAATACATCAAAGCATGACAACAATAAAAATCAACAGTATGTAATTCTAGAAGTTATGGACTAATACAAAATTTAACATTTATAATATTCATAAATACTAATGTAATTAAAGTAGCATTATTATTATTATTATTATTATTATTATTATTATTATTATTTTGAATGGTATACATGGTTCAGTTTTACAATACAAACTTTTTCACATGTTTTTGATGCTTATGATCTATTTAAAAAAACTAAACTATTATTGCTTTACAGATATTACTTAGAGAGAGGAAACCCACTGGGCACCTCACAAAGGATCATCTAAATCTGCAAATTGAATGTAAAATATGTGTTTGGGAAATCTATTTTTTATTCTGGTGGGGTTTATGGGTGCTTTGCCTAAATTGTAATGGGATATTTGTGTAATTGTTGACATATTATTGTAAAAATTATGGGATAACAGTGATGTGGTGTATGATAGGTTTTATTTGAATTTCTTTATGAAGTTGTTTGTTTGAAATGAACCAGGGTGCTTTGGTTATTGTTCACAGGAATTTGTTCTGTATGACCTGTTTTTTATGTATATTAGTTTTTGCTGCATTGATCCAGACAGGGCAAGTATAGAGCATTAAGGGTCTAATTATGGCTGTATATATGAGTTTGGCATTTTCTATTGTTATTTTACTGTGGTTGTTTATTAATGGCTTTAATTGAAATAGTTTGACTTTTGTTGTGTTTTAATGTATATATGTTCTTTCCAGTTAAGTTTAGTGTCTAGATGCAGACCTAGATATTTCACTGTTTTGTTTTGTGGAGTCCAAGGAATTATGTTATTGTTCAGTGTGAGAGGTGGTGGTGTTGAAATTGTTTTTAATGAAAATATTTTTGCTGTTGACTTAGATGGGTTTAATTTAATTTTCTTATTGTTTGACCAAGAATCTATTTGATTTAGATGTTGCTGTAATGTGTTTGTTATTGTGTCTAGTGATATGTTTGAGCAATACAATGCTGTATCATCTGCAAATTGTGCTGTTTTGACTGTGTTGGATGTAGGGATATCAGCTGTGTAAAGATTATACCACCTAATACAGGTGACAATGGGGAGCCCTGAGGAAGTCCAGCAAATATTGGTTTGGGGTTTGAGAGATCATTATCTACTGACACTGAAAAGGTTCTATTGCCTATGAAGCTATTGATGATGTTGGTTAGGTATTTGGGTGTGCCATTGATTCTTAGTTTGTACATGAGACCTTGATGCAATACTGTGTCGTATGCTTGTGAAATATCTAGAAAGGTTGATATAGTATGTAGTTTTCTTTGGAATACTGTATGGATATGTTCTGTGATTCTTAATAATTGATGTGTGGTTAATAACTTTTCTGTGAATCCAAATTGGTGTCTGGGAATGATGTCATTTTTATTGAGATAATTACTAAGTCTTTTCTGAATAAGTTTCTCAACAATTTTTGATAAGGAGGGCAACAGGCTGATTGGTCGATCATTTTCTACATTTGATGTGTGTTTGTTATGTTTTGGAATGGGTATTACTATTGAGTGTTTCCATAATAGTGGGAAGTAACCTGTTCTTAATGAAGAGTTATAAATATTATTTCAGAATGCTATGGCTTGATGTGGCAGATTTTTTAGGATTTTGTTGTTTTTTCTGTCATGTCCTGGAGCCTTCTTTTTAGGGAGTTTTTTATTATGTTCATTATTTCCCAGGGAGATATGACTCTAATTCTGGAGGATACATTATAATTAGGAGCTGTTGCTATCTGTGTGATTGGTGTTGAATGTGTGGGAGTGAGTCGTTTGGTTTGAATGTATCTGCAAAATGATTTGCTAGTGTTTCAGCTTTTTCAAAGGGTGAGAATTTTTTCCCTGTGTTGGTATTAAGTGGAGGAATGGTGTTCTTTTTCTTTAGTATTTTTTTTAAATTGCCACAGTGTATTGTTACTTGGGCTTAATGTTTGAATCATGGTGTTGTATTGTTGCTGTTTGTGTATGAAAAGTATTAGTTTGGTAATATATGTTAATAGATTACGTTCCTTTTTAATTTCAGGGCGTCTCGTGTAATTCCATAATCTTCTTGTTTTATTCTTAATTTGAATTAAATTTCTTATGCTTTTGGGTAGTTTATTGTTTTTATTCTGTGTATTTGTAGGTGATTTATTTGGTTTACTATTCTCTAGTTCTCTTAATATTATGTTATTGAGTATTGTGTTGCTTGATCTATTTCTAGAGGGGTACTTAATATTTTGAACTTTGGGATGTTTGTTTTAACATTATTTTTAAATATTTTCCAATTAATTTTGTGAGTATTGAGTTGTGGAGTGGGTGAGTGTGTGGGGAGTGATTGTTGTGTAGTGATTATTACTGGTAGATGGTCTGAGTCCATTTCATGGTGTACTGTGGAGAAAAACTTTTGTTGTATATTTGTTATGCCTATGTCTAACAGGTCAGGGTTCCTAGAGTGATCAAATGGGTAGTAGGTTGGTTCATTAGGGGTTATGAAACTTAATTTGTTGTTGTTTATTAACTGTAGTAGTTGGGTCCCAGCTGAGTTATTGTTTTTACATCCCCACTCTGTATGTTTTGCATTAAGATCACCTAGGACTATTGTTGGAGTGTGTTGATCAATAATACCATTGATATTGGTATGCTGAATTTTCACACTGGGGGCTTATGAGTGTAGTTTCCAGATAGTTGTTATTAATAAACTTAATTGCTGCTGTTTTGATACCTAGGGTTGGTGGTAATATTATTGCATAAAATGGTATTGTGCTCTTCATTAGTTTCATTACTCCTCCATTAGAGTTTGGTCTGTCTGCTCTGATTACTTTATAATCTGGTATGCTGAATTTTGTACTATTGTTTAAGTGTGTTTCAGTTATACATGCAAAGTCAATTTTCTTATCTTGCACGAAATATTTTAGTTCGTTAACTTTGTTGATTATACCATTTGCATTCCAATTGAGTATGGTAACCTTATTAATTTGTGTTTGTTGCGTAATTGTTATTAATGTATGCTGATATAGATGAATGGATGTTATTTATTATGGTTGGGATAATTGAGTTGATTATATTGATTATGTGAATGGCTATTGTATTGATTAGGAAGTTGAGAAAGTTATTATCGTTCGAGTGTGTTTGACGATTTCGATTTTGGGAGTTATAGAATTGATTATTATGTTGTTCTGTGTTTGTGTTGTTAGTGTGTGTAAAGTTTGGGATATTTTGAGTGTTACACAGTCCGGGGAAGTTAGTTTGGTTATTTTGAGATGGTGTTGTTGACGACCCATTGGTTCTAGATCTAATTGGAGGATCTTTTAGGTTAGGTTTTTGGCTTATTTTTTTTATAATAGGGGCATTCTACAGTTCGGAGGTCTGCTCTGTGGTTTCCTTGACAGTTATAACATTTAAATGGTTCATTTTTATGGGGGCAAGTTGCAGAACAATGATTTTTGGAAGAATTAATGCATGCTATTTTATGGTTACAATTATTTTTTGTATGACCAAAATCTAGACATCTCATGCAGTGAATGGTGCCTTTAGGTCTTTTTCTCCTTTCAGCTTTTACAATGAGATTACAAATTTGTCTTCTAAAATGTTTTCTATGTTTTCTTCCCCGTTGAATTCGGCTGCTATTGCTGGAATTGGATTACTCTCTTTTCGGAGTCTAGTAACTTTAACGAGTGATGGATGGATGGATGTCAATTCAGTGTAGATTTCCTCTTCTGTGATGGATGTGTGTAGATTTGAAATTTTTTTTAAGAATTTCTTATTTGCTGGGTCCTTGTAGGTATGAAACTGTCTTCCTGTGTTAATTAGATATTTGGTTATGTCTCTGAAATCACTGATTTTTTCAAGTTGTGTTTTTACTTTATTATTTATGAATTGAAGTGTGAAACTGTTTGTTACTTTTGTATTGATTTCCTTGCTGAAATTCGTGATGTTAGTTATATTTGCTACATAAATTGGCGGAATTTTAACTGATTCTGACACACTTGGCGAGGTTTCATTAGCGTAACTAAACCTATTTTGATTGTTGGGATCTGGTATTCTGTTTAGTTCTTCAAATCTATTGTAAGTTCGGACCGAATAACTAAACTGGGTTGAACTGTCTCTGTTGTCTTGTTTTGAATGCAGGTTAGACCTTTTGGTGTCGTTAGACGAGGTATCATCATCTAAAAGACGCTTTAAATTTTGCCCTGCGGCATGTTGGCCTGATTACCTTGTAGAGTATCCGGGTTTTGCTGCCCCATCGATGTCTGTTGATTTGGTTGACGTTCCATTGTCGTTTGACTTGGTTGAGATTCCTTTGATGTACCTTCGTCACTGACGGTTGCCGTTGCTTGTTCGTACAGCATCGATGTGTTTAGGTCTGGGATGGAATAATCACTGTTGAGAGTTATTAGCGCATTATTGATGAGCTGTCCGGTTGTCGGGCAGAATCCATTGTACATAATGCGTAGCACTCAGTAGTGGACTGTTTCCACAGACCACAAGATTTGCGCTGGTTCACAATTTTTACTAAGTCGCACGGTTATCTCTGTTCACACCGACAAGAACGATCCGTTCGGTTCGACAGTCGAGCGCGGAATGCAAAACGTCCATCTACCCATCCGTTCGACCAACCTTCCGTCCGTGGCCCCTAAAATGATGAGACGATTTTCTCCAAAATTGATATTCTCCGATCAATCAAAAAGAACTCGAGGCCACGTAAGTTTCAAACAGATATGTTTATGTACTGTACATAAATCCTCAACATTGTCGACATTTTCTCAAAAATGGCTCCAATTTTTTTGATTAGTTTTTGTCCTCGGGAAGCGTAGAGAACGATTAAAAATTGATGTAGGTCTCATTTTCATTTGAAATCTCTGAATTTCGAAAATTAAAAAGTTCGAACTTTTTTCTATCTTCGTGCATCTGTAATATTCAAAATAGATATTTTCCTTAATAAAATCTATTATTCAAAGAAAGATCTGGAAATAACGTCATGTACAATTTTTTGAAAATGTTATTAGTTTGACATGAATGTGCGTGAAATATAGGCAATTTAAAATTTTTTCAGAAACTGCTCCAATTTTGTTCATTATTTTTTTCCTCATTTAGAATAAATAAAAATGATGAAGAACCCATTTTGTACGAACTAATATTTTCAAAAATTGCAAAAGAAATTAACATTGTGTAACTATTAGTTTGATAATAGATTCTTTTATCAATAAAATCTGTTCTAAAAATTTAATCTTTAAGTATGGACATGCCCAATTTTTTGAAGAAAAAGAGATTCGTTTTCGCGTAATTTGTTTGAATTATGTATATAATTTATATTTTTGCTTGAAAACGGGTCCATTTTTTCCCTTCACTATTTTACACGAATGGAGCCAAGGACGCTTAAAACATTCGTCAATGTCTTCTTTTTGTTGAGCATTCCGTATTTTCGAAATTCGCAAGAGTTAGAGAAATGCGAGAAAGCATATACTATGGTAGCTTCACTAGTTACTTGCTCGTATACGAATGCGTATCTACAAAGTAATGTAAGTAATGTAGAGAATGTTTTGTATTGTTGCGGAAAATCGAAATCGCAGAAATATAAGGAGGAGTCAAATAAAATGAAACGGTATCCACTTTTTTCCAATGCAATTTTCCATTTTTTTGGTACCAGTTTTACCGTAAATTGTACAAAAATTTACTGTTGGCTTGTAGGTTGATGGCAAAATGATCTTATGGTAGACAGAGTCTTTAGAAGATGTAGGCCTACGAACGAATCTAAGTAAACATATTGGACATTTCAATGTGTCTCTTGATATTTTAGCAAATTATGAAAAAGGGAGATATATTTTTTGCCAATAATTTGAAAAACGTCCCTAGTAAATATTTTCTAAAGCTTAGACGCACGTGGTCTAACGACGGACACACGAATGCAAAAGATAATTTTCGAAATTTCAATGTGCTTTTTTGGTACAATTTAAAAATACGAGATAAAAGTTTTTTCCTAATCATTTTCGTATCATAGATGGCAAATATTTTCTAAAAGCCAGGTAAACGTCACACAATGTGGACAAAACAATGGTAATGAGAATTTTCCGAAATTTAAACGTGTTTCTTGGAATTTTTGGGATTTAAAATAATGGTAACATAAAATTTATTAGCCAATTCTTTTCGAACCATAGCTGGTAAATAGTTTCTGAATAGTGGGCAAAAGTCCTCAAACGATGGACAAACAAATAAAAGTGAAAATTTTTGAAATTCCAATGTGTTTTTTACTATTTTCGCAAAATTAAAAAGATGGCGGGATAAAGATATTTTGCCAATAATTTTTTAACGATTCCTGATAAATATTTTCTGAAGTGTGGGCAGACGTCTTCAAATGATGAACAAGAGAATGCATACGAAAATCTTCGAAATTTCAAAATGTTTCTTGTTATTTTGGCGATTTCAAAAAATCCCGGGATAAAAGTATTTTGCCACTACATTTTTATCGGGGCTGCTCATTATTTTCTAATGGTGGACTAACATCCCCACACAATGGACAAACGAAAGTAAATTAAAAGTTTTAAAATTTCTGTTTGTTTGTTGCTAATTTGGCAATTTTGAGAAATGGTCAAAAAACATTTTTGGCAATTATTTTTGAGCCGAAGCTGGTAAAACTTTTCTACAGGAACGCGGTCAAATCCTGGACAAAAGAATGCAAATGATAATTTTCATTATTTCAGTATTTTTTCCTTTTTTGTCGAATTTACAAAAAGTGGCGGGAAAACTTGTTTTTTTTCCTGTAATTTTTTAACTAAACGTACTGTACCTTTTCTAAGTGATGCATATTCGGTTTCCAAAGATGGACAAAGAGGACAGTAAAATATTGAAATTCCCGTGTGTTTCTTGATCTATTTTTGCATTGATAAAATGGCGGGAAAAAAGGTTTTTTGCCAGTAACTTTTGAACCGGATCTGGTACAAATTTTCTAAAGGGCGGGCAAACATGGTCAAACGATGGACAAACGAATCCCACCAAAGAAATTTCCCAATTTTTTAATTATCCAATTTTTCGGGCCAACTTCACGGATTTTTGAAAACTTTTTTGGTTGATCCGTTGGTTATAAACCTTGTCTGGAGGTGTATAAGGGATCATTAGGAGGTAAAGTATCGTATACAAATGAAAAGTTTCCAAAATTTTCTTTCTTTGTTGTTATTTGGGCGATTTGGAGAAATGGAGGGAAAAACGTTTTTTGTCATTTTTGAACCGGACCTGGTAAAAAATTTCTAAAGGGTGGGCAAATGTGGTGAAACGATGGACAAACGAATCCACACAAAAAAATTGCATTTTTGAATTTGATTCTGGCCAAGTTCACGCGTTCTGGGATGGCCCCATGGTTTGCTTCTGAACATAAAGGTAGTTTCACTATGCGCACACTTTGTTGAGCTCTCCTTTTGCTTGTAGTGGTAGTAGATATGATGGCGAGTTACTGTTTTGTTAGCAATGCAGAAAAATTAAATTTGCAGTTCGTTTACCGTTGAAAATAATTTTTCTATAACTTGAAACAAAAAAGATCTAGTTTTTCAAATGTTGCTAATCTTGCGCTTTTTTAAATTGTATTATTATTATTATTATTATTATTATTATTATTATTATTATTATTATTATTATTATTATTATTATTGTAGTTGTTTTAACTTTCATTCACCTTTCAACTATTTACAGTTAAAATGTTGGGATGGGATTCAGGTACTTAAAACATTCGCAGATAATCTTCTCCCCATACGTCATATACAGTTCTTTGACCAAATAAATCAAAATTTGTATCAGCAAAGTGTGAGGGGGGTAACTTCTTGTCACCTCCCTGACAGTCATTTCTTTAGGTTATGCCTTCAACCAAAGTTATTGTGAGGAAATTTCGTTAGAGAGCCATGCCAGGGCTTTGCTTGGATTGCTTCCTTGCGTGACTGACGTGATCGGACTGTGCTCCAATATTTTGCTAATTTTCACTACTTTCTTACATCTTTCAGGTACCTTTTGTTTTTAAATTGTTTTCTTTACTTGTTTACTTGTTACAGGAACGCTGAAAGAGATTTATATTGTCCGAAGCAGTGGAAAAGAAGTAAATAGTTATTTGTTTAAAAGACAGCGTAACGGAGAAACGTGCATTTTAACGAGTTCAAAGACTTTTAATACATATTTGCTGTACAAATAAATTTAGTTTTGCGTAAAGGGTTAAACAACTAGTGAAAGTGTTGTGATAAATGTGAAAAACATCAAAATTCAAAGTTTCGCATATATTAGTAACGGAAAATTTTGAACCTTGGGATTTCAAAAAAAATATCAAAGTGGTGAATTTTTGTGGCCTTTAAAGAGGTAAAGTATAGTAACCTAATTGTATATATTAGTTTGCAGCTTAGATCTATTAACGGAAACACACTCAACTCTACTCGCAATTAACCAATAACATTTAAATACTAATTATAATCACATTTCTTTTATTTTTTAAATAAATACGTAACTTAAATTAAATAAATTAATACACGTAAATTAAAAAGATAATTTAGGAAACATTGTTGACACATAATCTGATTTCTCATCTAATTATTTATTCTCATATTTGCCACGCATTTGATACGCATTCGTGACATGGCTACTATTCGCTATACACTTTCTACTCTGTACACTCTCAAAGCCGACCTTCTGAAAGCCTTCACACACGTAAACAAAAATTTAGATGAACATATCCGAAGGCTCGAAGAGGTCGTTCAAAACTCAGACGGTTGGACAACAATAGGCAACACCGCAGAAACTTTCAACCGTCCATCCGCGAAAGCCAAAACACAATCATCACAACCAATCATGACTCAAAACAGATTTGCTGTTTTAGATTATGACAATGATTTTCCATGCCTTCCCAATCCTCACTACCCCCTCCCATCATCGACACGTCCACCCACAAACCGACGCAAACAGGCTAGCAAGCGCAAAGAAACAAAGACACGTAGAGTTGCGCAACCTGGCCCACAAGTGAACAAGGACATTCCTACTGAGCCCACGAAAAAGGTACTAATTTTAGCAATAAACCATGGGCGACAAATCTCCTCCCTGCTCAGTGGGAAACTCCCATCCAATTTCTCTGTCATGTGTGTGTTTAAACCTAACGGGAGGTTTGCCGACGTGATCAGTGAATTGAACACCCACACAAAAACTCTCACCAAACGGGATACAGTCATCATCATAGGAGGGCAGAATGACATCAATTTGGGTTGTCACTTTACACCTGAGCAACATGTTGACAAACTACAACGTGCCGCCCAAAACACGAACATTGTAATCTCGACTCTGCCCTTCTGGTACAACAAACCAACACTGTGCAAAGAAATTAGACACGCAAACAACAAATTAAAACTGCATCTGAGAGGCACACATGTTAAATTATTTGAGCTTAACTTTCTCTCAGAAAAACACTTCACCCGGCATGGTCTTCACTTGAACCTTGTCGGAAAACATGCACTCGGTAGCGAACTTGCCAAACACATCCTTACACCTCAGCAGTATCCTATCCAAGATTCATCCCCACCTACATCTCCTAGTTCTCTTCCATCCTTTCCGACTCTTTGCCCGTTGCATGTGGAGTTCCTCAAGGATCGATTTTAGGCCCTATTCTGTTCCTACTTTACGTAAACGATATGCCCTCGACGATTCGAAACGGAAGAACGGTTCTCTTTGCGGATGATACGAACATCCTTTGCAATAAAGAAACCGTAAATAGTACAATATCAGATGTTTCAAATTGGTTCCGAAATAACAAATTAATAGTAAACGAAAAGAAAACGGTTTTAATGCAGTTTTCCATTTCAAATAAACAATTCTGTGCTCCATTGAAAATGAACAGTGTACCATTGACTCATGTTAATGCAACAAAATTTTTAGGTCTCTCAATTCAGTCAAACCTTAAATGGAACGTCCATTTAAATGAATTGAACACAAAATTAAGTTCATTATGCTACGCGTTCAGAATTCTTGCAAATTCAGTCAGCCTTCATACTGCTCGTTGTGTATACTTCGCGAATGTTCATTCCCGCCTGAGATATGGCATAATATTCTGGGGAAATACATCTTATAGCTCCCAGACTTTTAGATTACAAAAACGAATTGTACGAATAATAACCAAATCCCACCCACGTGATTCTTGTAAGCCTATCTTCATTAATCTAGGAATTCTACCATTACCGTGTCTTTTATTTACGAATCAGTGGTTTTTGTAAAAATGACTTGCTTAAGGGCGGGAATATATTTTCAGAAAATGCCGAAGTCTATTACTATAACACTCGACGTAGAAATCATATTCATCAGGTGACAGTATCAACAGCTCATTACAAAAAATTCACATACAATACATGTACATTATTTTACAACACTTTGCCAGATGACATTAAACGATTAAATTCAATAGAAAAGTTTAAATCCCAAGTGAAATCGTTTCTGCTGCATAACTGTTTCTATACAATTAGAGACTATACTGAGCATCACAAGAAAAGTAACATTAATTTTAACAATGATACATAATGCATTAATTACCATTTGGACTGTATAAATGAGTATAAACAACCTGTAACAACTATTGTAACACAGCTTCCGGGTCAATGACCCCCATCTCGATCAGGTTTTTCGTCCAGTTTCCCTGATCCATTGAGCAAATGCTGAGATGGCCCCTTGTTTTGCTTCTGGACATAAATGTAACTTCATTTTCTGTGCACGTCTTCTAGAATTCAGTGGGAAATACAATTATTCAAATTATCGTTTCCATGTTGTCGCGGCAGGAAGTAATAAGAGCCAAAATTTATTGCTTATTTATCCTTGAAAATAGATTTTATTACATGGGAGTTTTTTTGTTTTTTTTTCTCCCTTTCAAAATTCAAAATTTATTGCTTATTTACCCTTGAAAATCGATTTTTTACATGGGAGTTTTTTTTTCTCCCCTTTCAAAATTCAAAATTTATTGCTTATTTATCCTTGAAAATCGATTTTATTACATGGGAGTTTTTTTGTTTTTTTTTCTCCCTCTCAAAATTCAAAACTTAAGTAGTATATGATTTAGTGTAGGGATCACAGAATTTTGAAAATGTGCACACAATTCACTTTTCCCCATAGCACGTCATACGCAGTTTTTAACTGTTTTTTGACGTAAATAAATAAATAAATAAATAAATAAATAAATCCTCCGGAACCCCTTTGGACCCAATTACCTTATCCCCTGAACCTAATCCTTGTACTACCTCTCCCATTATTCATTCCCCTACATCTGTAACCCCTCCTTCCTCACCTCCTAACACTGCTGGGACCCGATACTTCCTTCGACCACGCACTCGAGGTAAAAATGAGATAAATAAGTAGCAATTACAGTCAGATGCAGCAGAAAAGCATCCGTGTAGGTACATTCAAAAGATTCAAATAATGCATCATAATGTGCAATCTCTTTCAAATAAAATTGAATTTATCGAGGCAGCATTAGAGTGTGATCTCAGTCAAATAGATGTTCTTTGCTTTACAGAACATTGGTTATCTCATAATGATCTAAACACACTCCAAATTCCTAGTTTTTACCTTGCAGGATCTTATTGTAGAGCAAGGGAATCAAATAAAGGCCCTGCTTACGGAGGTTCGTGTATTTATGTAAGAAATAATATTGATTCTACCTTCTTGTCAGAATTCAATTTATATGCAGTTGAAAAAGTTTTTGAAATAACAGTTGTACATCTTACTACGCTCAAAATTATTTTACTTTGCATCTACAGACCTCCGACAAAGCAAGCTTTAGATTATTTCAATTTCGTAGAAAATCTAGAGATAACTCTGAACAAAATTAGTAATCTCTCTTTTAAATCCATTGTTGTATGTGGAGATTTAAATATTGATTTTCTGAGCGAATCCCACGAAAAAGAGCAGTTTCTCAATTTAATTCATTCTTTTAATTTAGATATTACAGTGAACGTACCTACACGGAATACTCTTAAATCACAAACAGCAATAGATCAAATTATAATTAACAAAAACAACAACTAGATATGAAATAATAACTAATAATGTAGGTTACAGTGACTACGATGCACAAATTCTTACAATTACTAGTAACATGAATACTGACCCAATAAATAAAACACGCATGTGCAGAGCATTTACTACAGTTAACATAAAGTTATTTACGGACTACTTGCTGAAAGAATCATGGGAGGCAGTTTATAACGCTATTGATACAAATGAAAAATATAATTTATTTTTCTCAAAGCTTTCATTTATCTTTAACGCAAGCTTTCCTATTAAAAAGAGAAAATTAAACATTTCACGAAAAAGTAATACTTGGATCACAAAAGGAATTAGAACATCGTGTAAAAATAAACGTACTCTCTACTTTATTTCTAAACGTCATGACGTATCTCAAGATTTCCTTATCTACTTTAAAAATACAAAACATTGTTACGAAAAGTCATAAGGCAGGCTAAAATCATGAAAAACGATCAGGATATTTTGAACTCAAATAATAAAACAAAAGCAATGTGGAATATAATAAAAATACTACCAAATCAACTAGAAAACCCATAGAGAATGTTGTTTTAAAATATAACGATATAAATGTGAACGATCCGGCAACAGTGGCTAATCTCTTTAACCAATACTTTTCGAGAATTGCTGCCGATCTCACTAAGGGTTTTCAGCCACAAAATTCAAAAACAGACAGTTCACACAAAATTTAAACACAATGTTCGTTTCCGAAACTTCTTCCTATGAAATTCTTAAAATAATCGGTAAACTAAAAAATAAATATTCGTCCGGTTTAGATGAATTCCCGGATTCTTTGTTAAAGACTTGTGCGTATGCCATTATACACCCGTTAACTCACATTTTTAATGCATCTTTATGCACTGGAACGTTTCCAGATATTTTCAAAACAGCTAAAATTAAGCCGCTTTTCAAAAAAGGCAACAAAAATGAAATTCAAAATGATCGGCCCATTTCTCTTCTATCAGTTTTTTCAAAAATATTAGAGAGACTTTTTTACGTACGAATGGAAACCTTTCTCACTAAACACGACGCGCTTTCAGATTGCCAACATGGATTTAGAAAATCAAAATCTACGGAAACAGCCATATTTTCTTTTCTTAAAGATGTCGCCTCATCATTGGATCAAAACGAGGCACCTATTGGATTATTTTTAGATCTCTCAAAAGCTTTTGACGTCATTGATCATGACATTTTGCTTTCCAAATTACCTTCATATGGAATTCGTGGTATTGCTCTAGATTGGTTATGTTCGTACCTTAAACAACGATCTCAGAGAGTTGAAATACCTTATTGGAATGATGGAACATTACGTACGCACCTTTCCGACTCTTTGCCCATTGCATGTGGAGTTCCTCAAGGATCGATTTTAGGCCCTATTCTGTTCCAACTTTACGTAAACGATATGCCCTCGACGATTCGAAACGGAAGAACGGTTCTCTTTGCGGATGATACGAACATCCTTTGCAATAAAGAAACCGTAAATAGTACAATATCAGATGTTTCCAATTGGTTCCGAAATAACAAATTAATAGTAAACGAAAAGAAAACGGTTTTAATGCAGTTTTCCATATCAAATAAACAATTCTGTGCTCCATTGAAAATGAACAGTGTACCATTGACTGATGTTAAGACAACAAAATTTTAAGGTCTCTCAATTCAGTCAAACCTTAAATGGAACGTCCATTTTAATGAATTGAACACAAAATTAAGTTCATTATGCTACGCGTTCAGAATTCTTGCAAATTCAGTCAGCCTTCATACTGCTCGTTGTGTATACTTCGCGAATGTTCATTCCCGCCTGAGATATGGCATAATATTCTGGGGAAATACATCTTATAGCTCCCAGACGTTTAGATTACAAAAACGAATTATACGAATAATAACCAAATCCCACCCACGTGATTCATGTAAGCCTATCTTCATTAAACTAGGAATTCTACCATTACCGTGTCTTTTTATTTACGAATCAGTGGTTTTTGTAAAAAATGACTTGCTTAAGGGCGGGAATATATTTTCAGAAAATGCCGAAGTCTATTACTATAACACTCGACGTTGAAATCATATTCATCATGTGACAGTATCAACAGCTCATTACAAAAAATTCACATACAATACATGTACATTATTTTACAACACTTTGCCAGATGACATTAAACGATTAAATTCAATAGAAAAGTTTAAATCACAAGTGAAATCGTTTCTGCTGCATAACTGTTTCTATACAATTAGAGACTATACTGAGCATCACAAGAAAAAGTAACATTAATTTTAACAATGATACATAATGCATTAATTACCATTTGGACTGTATAAATGAGTATAAACAACCTGTAACAACTATTGTAACACAGCTTCCGGGTCAATGACCCCCATCTCGATCAGGTTTTTCGTCCAGTTTCCCTGATCCATTGAGTAAATGCTGAGATGGCCCCTTGTTTTGCTTCTGGACATAAATGTAACTTCATTTTCTGTGCACGTCTTCTAGAATTCAGTGGGAAATACAATTATTCAAATTATCGTTTCCACGTTGTCGCGGCAGGAAGTAATAAGAGCCAAAATTTATTGTTTATTTATCTTTGAAAATAGATTTTATTACATGGGAGTTTTTTTTGTTGTTTTTCTCTCCCTTTCAAAATTCAAAATTTATTGCCTATTTACCCTTGAAAATAGATTTTTTACATGGGAGTTTTTTTGTTTTTTTTCTTCCTTTCAAAATTCAAAATTTATTGCTTGTTTATCCTTGAAAATAGATTTTATTACATGGGAGTTTTTTTCCCTTTTTTTTCTCCCTTTCAAATATTCAAAATGTAAGTAGTATATGACTTAGTGTAGGGATCACAGAATTTTGAAAATGTGCACACAATTCACTTTCCCCCATAGCACGTCATACGCAGTTTTTAACTGTTTTTTTTACGTAAAAAAAGGGCCGACCTGGATGGCCAAGGTGGCTCAGACTGAGTAGCGACTCTGCGCCTCGGTCCGAAGGGTCGCGGGTTCGAGTCCCGCCTTGGGCATGATTGTTTGTCCCTTGACTTTGTATATGTTGTCGCGGAGGGCCTTGTGTTTCTGCTGACCCCAGATCAGAGGAGCCCGCAAGTGTGTTGGTCTAGTGTACGGTCGAATATGCGTCCCATCGGGACGTAAAGGGTAACCGGCTGTTGGCTGGATAAAAGCCCTAGGGAAAAGAGCCATGGTAGGGTTAAGAGAAAATACGATGGGAAAGACAGGTAAATGCAAGAAATGTTCTTATCTTATCTAATGTCGGAGAGCTATTAAAGGAAAATGTGGATCGGGAGTCTGTTCCTTAGGTGGGACAGAGGGGGTTGATCAGTTTCTATTTCGTGACTGCTACTTGTACATGATTTAAATTATTGAAGAAATTATGTGCCAGTTTCGTAACAAATGAAGTAATTGGTTCTATTGCAAAATCATTGTGCAGTGTTTTATTGCTGACAAACTTATTGCGGGCATTTACTGTTATTATTAAGATTTCGTTTTGAAAGATTTGTAACTTATTTAATGTGGTTGGGGCAGCTGAAATCCACACAGGCCATGCATAAGTTTATATCGGACGACGAATGGATTTGTAAATGATTAGAGAGGAATGAATTTTTAAAGAAGAGTTGCGGTTGAGAAGCGGACGTAAAGTAGCTAATCTATTAGCTTCAATTACTTTGGACGAGATGTGACTGTGCCAATTTAATCTTGTATCCATGTGAACACCGAGATAACTAATAGATAAATTCAAAGGAGACCAAGGAATGTGTTGTATTTGTGGGTTAATAAATAACATCACTAGCTCGTAACAATAGCACTTTATTCATCTATAGGATACATTTGATATACTGGCGCGGCACACGCGGTCACAACACCACTCGAGAACATAAAAAGACTCCTGCGCTACCGTTGTGCCGGCCGGCGGGAGGAGGGGGAGAAGCCGGAGTCAGTGTTACCAACTGACCTAATACATGTTGGCTACAGACACCAATGTTGGCTGCACCATAGACAGCACGAGTTGGACGAATCAGACCATGGGTAGGGGTGTTGAGTGTGAGGGCGTGGCTGAATTCCTCGTCGACCTCGAGGTATGTGTATGCATCTGTAACATCCAGATGACAAAAGAGGGTGGCGCCGCGCATCCGATTGAACAATTGGTCTATTTTCGGGATTGGATGTTCATCGACAATGATTCGCGGATTGACAGTAGGCTTGTAGTTGTCCGTGATTCTCAACTTCCCGTTCTTCTTTACAACGACATGAGTCGTTGACGCCCACTCTGAATACTCGACCCTCTTGTAAAAACCGCTGGCGATTTTGGCGTCGATCTCTTTCGCATAAGCATCTCTCAGGGCTACAGACACGTCTCGTGCTCGAACGAACGTAGGCGTGGCTCCAGGTCTCAGGTGCATCTTCGCTGGAGGGCCTGATAGCTTCCCAAGGATATCACTGAAGACGTCCTGGTATCGGTGGATGATAACGTCAAGTTTTTGTTGGTCCGAGGTCGACAGCTTGGGCGGCATCAGCGGCTTGTCGGTGGAAATGTGGTGCGCAAGGTTCTGCTCCCTGCACGATGTCTCTCCGAACAATGAAGTCGATTTCGTGCTTGAACTCTTTGATCCATTCCCGGCCCAGGAGCGTGTCGAATTCGCCGTCCACCAAGTAGAGGTCGAGCATCTTCGTCGTAGCTCCCATAGTAGCTTGAACTCGGGTGAAACCGATGCAACGAATAGAATGGTGTAACTCACGAAACGTCGGCCTGTCTTACGCAACTTGAAATTGGGGATGATGGTGCCAAACTTCTCTTGACTCATGATGGCGCAAGGAGAACCCGTATCGAATTCCATGTCGACTGTAGTGCCCTCTATCTGTACAGCCAGCATTTCTCGCCTGGGTGATGGTACCGATCCGATGACCTCGACTTTTAACACGTCGATCTGATCAACTGGGTCGTCGGATTCGTAGACCTGGTTAGCAAGCGAACGCGACCTGCATACTCTGCTGATATGCCCCTTTTTTCGCACGTACAGCACTTGGCGTCCCGGACTCTGCACTGACCACGGGCGTGAGCTCCCCCACACCCCGCGCATCCTTGTGGGTTCTCGCGGTGTGACTGGCCGTCATGCTGCGGTGGGTCGCTAGTAGCTTGGCGGGGTCGTGGCTGGTTGCCTGGCCTTTGATTGCTGTTCTTCCGTGCCGGTGGTTTCTCGTAGCCAATCCGGTTTGTGGGTTCACTTCTCGGGGATAACTCCGGATTTTTAACCTCGTCGACCGTGTTTCGTGTAGCTTCGAGTGCGCACGCTATCTGGTACGCGGCGGCAAAACTCTCTGGTTTCTTGGCAATAATCTCGTCGCACATGTCCCTTGATTCTACGCCTTTAAGCAGTTGTTCGATTAACATGCGGTCTAAAACTGTTCCATACTCACAGTGCGCGGCTCCTTGTCTCAGCCGGAGGGTGAAACTGGCAATCGATTCTCCTGCCTGCTGCGACATGCTCCGAAATCTTATGCTTTCAGCATATTTGTTACGGCTGATATCATAATGACTAATCAGTTTGGACTGGATGTCGTTGTAGGAAAGGGTTTCCGGGTCGATGGGACTTACGAGTATCTCCAACGCGTCGTTCAGTTCGGCGCCCATGTAAACACGTGCGTGCGACGCGTGTTCATTTTCGGGAACCTTACTCAAATTGAGCGCCCAGGTGAATCGTGTAAAATAGTCACCTACGGTGGTCCCATCGGCGGCGCGGTATGCTGGCATCGCGAACTGTGGTGGCCGAGGCGATGCTGACGACGCTGACTCATTGCCGGCTACGTCTCGAGCAGTGGGCTGTCTGAGAGCGTTAGCAATCATCTCCGCCAGAGTTTGGAGAAGTTCCGTGGAAACTGCGTTTGACATGGTGGGGAAACTTTGTGCACTGATAAATAAACCCGCGAGGCGATACACTTTTCTTCGTCACGGCGCGGTCGCGTTGAGGTTAGATTCCGCACGAGTTCACTTTTGCTTGCTTAACGCGGCGTTATTTATGTATCCCACTTCTGACACCACTGTTGTATTTGTGGGTTAATAAATAACATCACTAGCTCGTAACAATATCACTTTATTCATCTATAGGATACATTTGATATACTGGCGCGGCACACGCGGTCACAACACCTCTCGAGAACATAAAAAGACTCCTGCGCTACCGTTGTGCCGGCCGGCGGGAGAAGGGGGAGAAGCCGGAGTCAGTGTTACCAACTGACCTAATACATAACAGAATGATAGAAGAGTCCAGAGATAATGGACGAGGAAAGACAGGATACCTTAAAATAAATACTTTGGGCATTGATTTATTAGAGTTAATTTTGATTTTCCATAATTCCATATTTTAGGTGACATTGAACTACACGACATGCTGTGTTTAAGTTTCGATTTGCATAAAAGAGTAAAGTATCATCTGCAAAGAGAGTTGTTTTAACTATATTCCTGATAGAAATATCTGCAACGCTCAAATTAAATAAGAAAGGAGATAATGGGGATACCTTTGGAACACAGGCCAGAGCAACCCGAAGAGAAGAAATAAAAGAGTTGAGACGTACAGACAACGTGCGGTTCAATAGAAAACTTGATATAAAATTATAGAGATATAATGGTATTCCAATTTTCCTTAATTTGAATTTTAATCCATCATGGCACACTCAACTTGGGCGACGTCTAGGAAAACTGCAAGTAGGTGAAACCAAGATTGAAATGAAAAGTGAATTTGTTCTGTTAATCTTAATGACTGATGAGTTGTTGAGTGTTTTTCTGTGAAGCCAAATTGGAAAGAAGGGCCCACGTTGATATTAAGAATGAATTTTTTAGTTTTTTAATACAAGTTTTCGAAAATTACTGACATTGCAATTAATCTAATTGGTCTGTATTATGAAGGAAGATTTAAATTTTTTGAAGCTTCGGCATAGGTATAATTATAGAGTGTTTCCAAAAATTAGGATAATACTCAAATCACATTGCAGAGTTAAATATTTTAGTTTAGGTAAGCAAGACCTTGTCTGTGCAGGTTCTTTAATATGTTTGCAGTAATTGTGTCATGGCCTGGTGATTTTTTGTTAGGCAGTTTGTTGATTAATTCAAAAATGTCGTTGGGTGATATGAAAAAATTCAATTTGTTACATCAAAATTTGGTGACTGCACAAAATGTGGTGTAAATTTCAAATTTTTAAACTGAAAAAATTGGTTTTAATTTTTTTCACTACCATCAACATTGTTTATAAATTTGAAAAAAATATGTTATATAATGTTATAAGACACATTTTAGGGGAAAATATTGAGACAGTACTCCAACGTTATCATGTCGAAAATGAATTTCAAAACATTCATTTTTCTCTATGTGAGTTTGGCATCAAAATTCGTTGACAAAAATACCTTCAAATTGAAATGTGTCTCTGCAATTTGTTTCAGCCTGATGATATAGACAGACCACACAATAGATGCTGAGAAAAAAATAAAACATGCAAATCATGTTTCTTGTTGTATCTCTGCATTAGATTGCCCTAGGTGGCTGAGTTTTTGTGAATCTACATAATTTTGTATTCTCTTTCACACGAGCATCGCGATAATTGATTTGGTTTGGGGGCACTTTTCACCGCATTAGGTTATACCCTTTGTCAAGTATCGTATGTTTTACAGAAAATTGATGCGTGTCTTTTAAAGGTTTTTTCTTTTTTGATATTTTCTGGCATTCTATTGTAAATTTGTAATCCCTTATAAAATATACTTTTTTGGGCACGTACTGTTCTTCTTCCCTGAATATATAATTGACTTTTATGCCTTGTGTTTATATCATGAATGTCTGAAACATATTTAATTTTGTCCCTGAAACTTTTTTGTAAAATATTGTGCTCTATTTTATATATAAACGTAATTACATTTAAAGTTATTCATCCAATGTCTGTTCAACCAATAAAAATTGTAGCATTTCTCTCATCAAATTACAGTTAGTATACCTATCACATCACATTAGAATTATCCTCATTGCTCTATTTTGTTGCACTTCAAGCTCAGTAATTTGTTCTTTATCTACACCTATCATTAGAGTTGAATAATATTATAAGTGTGAAGCTATCAGGGTTTTATAAATTAGTATTCTAGAAAATAGATTTACAAAATTACCTAATCTACTCATGAAATTAATTTTCTTTCCAGATTTTTAAATTATATGCTGAATATGGCTTTAAAAGTAAATTTTTTTTATCAATTATAACTCCTAAGTATTTAATTTCACTTACTTGTTTGATTTCTACATTTCTTGAATTTACAATTTTTATATTTCTCTTTAAAATTTTTCTCTCATTATGTATAATCGTAAATTTAGTTTTTTAAATATTCAATATCAACTTGTTCAGGTATGTTCACTTTTCTATACCTTTCACAGTCTGCTGTAAACTTTCTCCTTCTATATAAACCATTGTGTCAGCACCAAATAACTGTAGCTTGCTACAGTTGACAAATTTTATTTAGGAAGCTTTTAATATCATTGATATAAAGAATAAATAAAACAGGACCTAACACTGACACTTGTGGAATTCCATGTACAATATTTATTTCTTTAGATATTACATTATTAAATTTATCATTTTGTTTCCTATTCTGTAAATTGAAACCATTTGTGTACACTTCCCTTATTTCCATATTTGCTCAGTTTCAATAGTAAAAACTGCCTGTCGACAATTTCAAAAGCTCTTTTTAAATTATATTAACACCTGATAATTTGTTCTAACAAATTATTTATTTCCAATTATCAAATACTTGTTGTAAGACACTTTCACTAGAATAATTATCATGGTAGGCTGCTTGTTCATCAATTAGTATTTTGTTAACTTCTAGATAGTTACAAATGTCATCCTTGATTATTATTTCTAATATTTTTTCAAACAGTGGTAGAGTGTTGATCGATCTAAATCCAAATGCTTTGTTAGTTCTTGGAATTTTCAGAATAGGTACTATTGTGGCAATTTTCCATTGATCTGGAACAACTCTTCCTTTCCATGAATTACAAATTAATTTCAGCTAGCTTTATTAACATTAACATATAACATTAAATTTCATGAAGAAGAAAAGAAACGTCTATCATCTAAAACCGCACTGAGTGTTTATACAATAAAGAACGCACTGCACTATCCCTCACTTCACTTCACTATAACATTTCCTTCATTATTTTTGTGCTCTACACTGCACTATACATCACTTCACTGTATAAGTTAATGTTCTTAGTTAACTACCTCATAAACTTAAAAATACCCTAAATTAATTTCCTAAATTGTTGAACACTTCGAGGAAAGGGTTCAAAGGTTTTTGCAGGCAATCTATTCCAATCCCTTATAGTTCGATTTGCGAAAGAGAATTTCGCGACATCCGTTCTCTGCGGTCTTAAATTTATTTTGTGCCTGTGATCCTCTCTATTGATGTACGTAGGAATATTTAGCCGCCGTTTAATTTCTTTCCAAGCTGGATGACCGCTATAAGCTTTATACAACGCGCAAAGTCTTGCCAATGTTCGCCTGTTTTCGAGTGAATCCCACCCTGACGTTTTCTTGTCTCTGAAAGTAAATTTAACTGCTCTACGCTGAATCCTTTCCAAATTCTTACACTGCATAATTTTTTGCGGGTCCCAACAAATTGCTCCATATTACATTATCGGACGAACAAGCGTTAAATAAGCAATTTCCTTCGCGGTTACTGTACTCTTTTTTAAGATGCGCATTACAAAATGAAGAGATCTCCACGCTTTCCCTACAACAAAATCTACGTGACTTTTCCAGCTTAATTTACTATCGAAATGGATACCTAGGTACTTGCGCGAAGAAACTCTCGGAATGTTACTTAAACGGTCATTTGTTAGGCTGTAATTATGACCTCTGCCAAAAGTGATGGATTTGCTTTTACAGCTAAATAGCTGTAATGGTCATGCCATTATTTTCCGCCCCGTAATATAACGCATAAAGATCCCGTTGCAGCACATTTTCATCGTCTTTGGAATTTATAATGCGATATATTATGCAATCGTCTGCAAATAGCCGAACATTTGAAATAAATTGCGCTGGCAAATCATTAACAAACGCTAGAAATAGAAGAGGTCCAATTACACTCCCTTGCAGTATTCCTGACGTAACGCTTTCACAGGAAGAGAACTCTTGCCCAATTCGGACTTTCTGTTTCCTATCTCCCAGAAACTCGCTAATCCAGGCCACCACCCTGGGATCGATGCCGGAATTCATTAATTTCTGAACAAGTCGATCGTGTTGAACAACATCGAACGCTTTCGCAAAATCTATAACTACTGCGTCTACTCTCCCGCCCACGTCAATTTCATCTGCTAGATCCTGAAATAGCGTGACTACCTGACTTTCGCATGAATAACCACTCCTAAATCCGTGTTGGCCATGATAGAGCCATTTTTTGATTTCCCATTCTTGCTTAATGTAACTCGCAACTAGATGCTCCATAAGTTTGCAGACCACTGACGTTAGACTTAACGGCCTATAATGACTTAGTACAGTTTTGTCCCCGCTTTTAAAGATTGGTACTACAAAAGCTAATTTCCAATCTGCAGGTACTTTTGAGTTGTTCAAGGACACGTGAAATATTCTAATTAAGTACGGTAATATTGCCTCTCCTCTTAGTTCAATTATGTCCGTAGAAATGTCGTCTGGACCCCTTGACTTACCATTTTTCATGGATTTTACTTTATTCCGTAGAACGTTCACTTCAATATTAAACTGATTTGTAACCGAAGAACTATTATTGCTTTTGAAAACCGAACTGAAATACTTATTAAATGCGTTAGCTTTTGCCCGATCGTCTGTAATGAGTGTGTTTCCATGTTCACGAACAATTGGGATATCCTCTTTGTTTCCCTTTCTTCTACGAACATATTTGTAAAATCCTGTCCAGTTATTTCCCTTTTCGTTTAGAATATTCTTTAAATACGCCTCATGAGCAATTTTCTTTTCCGCTCTAATTCTTTTGAACAATTTCGAAAAATATTCATATTCTCGGTACTGCGTTTTCTGTTTTTAAATGCATTTCTCGCTTTCCTCTTCATTCGCCTAATTTTTGAATTGTAATATTCTGGATCCGGATTCTTTTTTAGAATTTTGCATGGTACGAACTTTTGCAAAGCTTTGTCTATAATATCTTTAAACGCGCACCATATTTCTGCCATAATTCCTTCTGTTCTCAGAAAGCTGTTGTATTGTTCTCAAAGAAAGTCATGAAGTCCCTCTGCATTTGCTTTCTTGAATTAACGCACTTTCTTTCCTGTCGTAATACCTTTCCTTGAAATATTTTCGTCTAAGTCAAGATGAACGGCTTTGTGATCACTAATTCCTTCAATAACTTCACAAGATATGAAAAGTTCTTTCGGCCTAATTAGGTATACATCCAAAAATGTTTTGTTACCCAAGATAGGAAAGACTGCAGATTTCTTAAAGCAAAGTGCTTCAATTGTGAGAAAAAAATGGCAGTGTGTGGAACGGTAATCAGGAAAAAGAGAAGGGAAGCCAAGCAGGTGCACGACGAGGATATGGAAGTTTGTCGAATTAGCGCAGTTCTCGGTGTGGCAACAATAGTAAAATCAATGTTTCTCTTCAAATCAACGAACACCCCGTGGAGTTACAAGACGACACGGGATCACCAGTTACATTAATCAATATGGTGACTTCCCAGAGAATTGCCGCACCTTATTGCCATAAAGCAGCTACTGAACTTAGGACTTTTGACAAAAAAACAAATTGTCATCAGAGGGTACATTGATGTCGAAGCAGTATATAGAGTCATGCGAAAGCTTAAGATATGGGTGGTCAACAGATATAATACAACGAATATTATAGGGCTTGATGCGTTTCAAAAAGGGTACCCCTCAGTTAAAATGGTAAAAGTTCCCTTGAACCAAATGACGTATAAGTGGTAACATTATAATTCTAATATAAGAATAATATTTTTGAAAGGTTTCCTAGCTCCCGTCCCACCATCCACACCCCTATAGAGACAAAACGTGTTTTTTTAATTTTAATTTTTACACTACACACAACTTAACACTATTTTATCTGACTGAAGAAATATGATAAATAAGAACACAATTTATACTATCGGAAAAATATTCTTTGATATTTTCACACACCCAACTTCAAACAAAAAATATTTTAGAAAAAATAACAAAAAATAATTTTTATTGTGTCTTAAAAACACGGAACGGGCTCGAAAAAATCTCAAACGTTTCTCTTAAAACTATGCACTACAAAACAACAATATTGTGATTTATTCCTCACTAAGGATATAAACTAAACAGTTAAGCGAATCTGATCGATAATATTCTACATATATAGAAATATTTGAATATAGTATACAAAGATAATTCCAATACTCAAAATCATAACATTTAGTCCATCCCTGCGAGCTCCAGCAAATGTGAGTCGATCTTTCAGAGATCAATCTCATGCCACATTTTGTGTGAGATTGAGAACCTGTGCTGGAAAAATGCAGAGGATACGGATTGAGCTCCAGACACATACTTTCGGTCAATTATTATCCTGTATTGTCTACATCATTTACATTAATGTATAATGTGGCGGCACATTAAGTAGCCTAAATAATATTATAAATTTAATCGACAAAAGAACAGTGCTTTCGGAGAGTTGCATAACTGCCGGCGCCGCGACCCGACGCGTGCGACCTGTTCGAAGGAATTTATGGCAGGGTGCAGCTGCAAACGCTGGGGTTCCCCTCGGAAGGCAGACCTTTCCACCCCACCTCCTTGGCGACCGTCAGCCCCCTCGTCAACAAGCGCCCCCGTCTCTTCCGGGGATTCCCTTCGATTAATTAAGAACTGTTGATCGGAAAGGACATTTGGGAAAAGGGGCCGCGAAGATCTGGTACATGTGCGCGCGCTTGTTAGACAGAGACAGAAAATAGCCCAAGCAACGGAAAATTTTGGAATTTCTTGCTCGTCGATTGGCTTAAACAGAAGTTAAGACGCAGTAGACTTACGCCAATCGAACTGAAACAAAATTTAAGACGTTGTAGGTTTAGA
This sequence comes from Teleogryllus occipitalis, assembly GCA_011170035.1. Taxonomy (NCBI): domain Eukaryota; kingdom Metazoa; phylum Arthropoda; class Insecta; order Orthoptera; family Gryllidae; genus Teleogryllus; species Teleogryllus occipitalis. Next base: position 271,535 of record BLKR01000634.1, on the reverse strand, counting down.
CCAATTGAATCGCTGGAACGCCGTGTAGAGATTATTTTACAAAGCGGGATACAGTTTTGTGGAGGGGAGAAGAGAGGCTTCGCTGGAACGCCGTGCTAAGCGGGAAAGACATTGCATAGGAGAACGTGCTAGGCGAACATCCGATTCGATCCGAGAGCGCCGTGAGAGGCGGGCGCAACCTTGCTTTTAAGAAGAACGCAGTGCTTGGCGAATTAATCTTTCGATTTGGGAAAGTTATTCTGTTGAGTTTGATATTCGACTCGGACTTCCGCGCAATAGGGCCAAGTTATGAGAACAGGGCATAACTTGCTGCCTGCACTGAATCGTACGCCTATGCTGAGACTCGCGAGAGAAATCTGAACTCTCCACGTCTCGACGCGGAGGCCACCATTTGGACGAGACGAGCTGCGGAGGGTGTTTCGACCGCCGCTGCCTGCTGCCACCGCTGACACGGGGCTTCCTTTGTCCTTTGGCGCCCAGGATGTAACCCTCGGAGCCGCCACCGCCGCCGCCTGAGGTCACCGAACCTTTTTTGGCGCCCAGCTGACAGGGCCAACTGCTGCGTACGAGACAATTTGTCGGTCGGTCATACGTGACAATCCCGGTACAATTTGTCGTATCGGCAAAAAAAGAAACCCACGCTATTGGGTATTATCATTCTTCGCTCTTCAAGCGCAACATTAACTTTTTGCTATAACACAATCCAGATTTTGTAAGCGTTGCCGCACCTGAGCTATCATGTTCTTAAATTATCATAATCAGTAATTCCTTAATTTTAATTTCATTATCTTACTATTTATTAGAGAGCTCATTAGGTAGGGTGTTTTCTTTTTTATGTAACTTCCTTGACAGGAGTCAGAAATAAATTTAAATGATTTCGAGTCATTATGTTCATTCTTATTAGCATGAACAACTCCTAGCAACCCTCTTCTTCCGTCTAGAGAAAAAGGAACTGATGATCTCACAGCCGATTGAGCGATAGCCGGGCCTGCGGATGTGACAATAAAGTCACACAAAAATATGAAATTACAATACAATCATTTAATACCAACTACCCTCAAATAACTATTATTGAAAAGTAACACTATTAAATCTACAAACTGAATATAAGCTCAAACCTTTTAAACAGTTAATACAATAAAAACTATGTTGTTAAGAGACTATATAAAACAATATGAGGAGTCAACACTCAGACCTTTCACAGGCTTCGAATTCGGGGCATTCGACTACGCGTACTAGTCGGACGTTGCTCCCCCAACTCTGGGGAACCGAGACAGAATTTTTTATAAAATAGCGTCAAGAATTAAAAAAATACTACCTATTAACTATTTCTATTTACTTAATTACATATCTATTTATTTATTTAACGCCGAAAACAGTAAAAAACTGTTTAGGACGTACTACGGGTGAAGTGTATTTTGCTTGTTTTCTTAAATTATGAGATCACTACACTAACCCAACAACAAATTGAATTATGAGTTCAGGCGGATATGAGCGTTTTTGGCAAGAATAGATAAGAAAATAAACTGTCATGAGAAACTAAAACTCCCGTGTAATAAAATCTATTTGCAAAAAGCAAATCAGCAAAAGATTTGGGTTATTATTCCTTGTGCCCTTCGTGTGAAGGAATCGACGTACTGTCCGAGAACAAGCGATGATTAGAATAACTATATTTTCCAATGAACTCTAAAAAAGTTCACAGATAGTGAAGTTATATTTATATCTAGAAGAAAAACGAAGAATCTCATCATTCGCTCAGCGAATCAAGGAAACTGGACGAAAAACCTGATCGAGATGGAGATCATTGACCTAGAAGCTGAGGTACAATACTTATTACAGACTTTTTAGACTTTTAGGTTTATACAGTCTAAATTGTAACTAATACAATAAGTATCATTGCTAAGTAAATATTACTTTCCTTTTTGATGCTCGATATAATATCTAATTAAATAGAAAGTTATGCAACAAAAAGATTTTACTTGTTACGTAAACTTGTGTATCTATATTAATTGCTTTTTCGTTTAGTTAACTAAATATGCTCATTCATTCCACGGAAAATCGTTGATTATCTATATGTTAATACCATGCGTGCAATTAAAACCACACACTTACCAATCAGAATTCAGAAACGGACCCAAATCGTGTAATTAAGAAAATATAACCAAGGTATTTGCAGACGGCCACGAACCATGAACAAAAATCTTCATCACATATTACGTACTTACAACTACATATACACAACGAATGAATGAAACTAAATTGGGGAAGTAAACGTTAAGCTAGCTGACTTACGGAACAACATAAAATATTTAACGTGAATAAATTAAATGTTTTACATGTAAAATGCGTTACATGTAACCAGTTCTGTTGTGTTTACCAGTTCTGAAAAGAACGCTATAGCAAAACTGTCAGAGGCGGCTAGTTTTTTTCCCCAATATTTATACATGTTGTATTCTCTCTCATTCCTGTCTTTACTTTTCATGGGAAGTAATGTTTTCTTGCCTTCGTCAACTTCTAGTATTTTATCCGCAATATGTCCAATACCTACCATTTGCAAATATTCCTTGGAAACAAAAACAATGCCAGGCCCACTAAAATATATTTTTTCAGAGGCAATACTACGTCATGAATTGCATACCTTAGGGGAAAAAAATTCGCGTGAATTTCAATAATTAAAAGTTTGAATGATTTGTAAATGGAAACGAAAAATACTGAACGTAACATGTATAATTAATTGCACTGATGGTATATAAGAAAACTTGCTCCTATTGTCGCTCGTTTTCTTGAACATACCATTCATACAATTATACACCTCTTTTTACATTCGTTTTGTAAATACTATAATGCCATCTGGATGTATGTTGTAAAATAAAGAATATGAATTGTATGTTATTTTTGATTTGATTGACATTTGTTACTCAGTATAGAAATAGTTATGAAGCTGAAAATATTTTCTTGGCGCGTAAATCCATGAGTATCGATTTTAAACGATTAATATCATCTGACAAAGAGTAAAATAATGTGCATTTATGGTATGTGATTTTACATTTTCTTTACGGCCTTAAAAGAGTAATGCCCCAATGGGACACGTAAACCTGGTTTAAAAGGTCTAGGACGTATCACGTCGAGTCGATGGTTTCTTATAAACATATATTTATTATTATCATATACCCTTATCGTAAGATATACTGCATAAAGGATTATAAAGCATTAAAAATATGATAATTTGTAAATAAATTCCTAGGTCAAAAATTACTGGTGCTACAAAAATGTATACAAATGTATAATAAGGACTAAAATAAATGTACAGAACCCTTGCAGTCTCAAAGTGTATTTAAAATCATTAATGGTTTTACAAGCGGAAAAGATTAAAAATAGATTTTATTTTTGAACTACATCCCAGTAATTGAAAATATCTTAAATAAATCACATTTGGTGTTTTGAGTTTTCCGTGTTTATTCCAGTGTTTTAAGACAGTATAATTTTTTTGTCATTTTTGTTCAGAATATTTTGCGTTTGCATTTGGAACCGAGAAAATATCAAAAAATGTTTTTCTGATAATATAAACTATTGTTCCATAATTTTTTCAATACGGTAAAATTATGTTAAATTGGCGAAAGAATTAAAATAAAAACACGTCTTAGGCTGTGGAGGGTGGTGGTGGTGGTGACGGGAGGGGGCTAAGAAACTTTAAAAAGATCTTATTTTTTATGTCAGAGTTATAGTTTAACAGTGGTGGCTCCTGCAGGTTTCTTAAGTGGACGAAAGAATCAAAGCAAATACTACATTAAATGGAACAGCAAGTTAGAATACATGCAGATGCAAACAATGTTACATGCAGATCAATGCGATATTCGCTTTTACCAAAAAGTGTTAATTTTAGCGGGCAATCAAACTGAACCTATGATTTTTCGCGCTTCTGAATTCCTCGACCTAAATTTTGAATATCACTGAAACCAAACACGAACAATCACTTCTCGAATTTGGAAAGCGTGGAAGCTCTGTTCTTGTAAACTAACTTTTCTTAATTACCCAAAATATAAAAAAAACACTCTCACTCATTTTTGCATGATTAAGGAACTTGGAATTCTTGGATTCTTGGAAAGAAGCTCGGAACAGTACAGCTCAGCTGACTTAGTTATCACATGAATAATGTTGGGAAGGGAGCGCAAGAAGAATACATTTTTCTAGGCAAGCCCTCTTCACTGGGTGAATATCAGAGTTCTATGATTTAAAATCTTTCTAAAAAATGGCTCCAGTTTTTTTGTTTCATTTTTTCTGAGACATAGTGAAGTACACTTATAAAAAATGACACAGATCCTACTTTCATTGAACTCTGAACTTTTGAATACGACAAAAGTTTAAATAATGCGAGAAAGTAAGTGTTGTTGGAGCTCAATTAGTTATTGGGTGCGGCCACCGCATATGCAGCTTCTCCCGTTGTTCTCCAGTCCCCACATGACTCCATCAAAGATAGTAACTGTAACTTTGTCTCCATCACCATTGCCACTGCCATTCGAACTAAAAAAACAACTATTCGAAAGAGTGGCTACACTGGTGCTGCAAATGTGTCGAGGCGCTTCTGTTGTTTGCCAATCGGGTGAATAGGTGAGACCGCACTTCCGGCGGCAAATGAGCGCCGCTTCCGCGGAGACCTTGGGGGCTTACCTCGCTTATTACTCGGCGGGTGGCCGGGGAGCCTGGGCGCGGCGTTTGGACTGTGGCCAGTACCATTGCGTCACGTCGTAATTTGCATCGCTCAAAACGAGCAAAAACTCATAAGTGGATGATGTGCTTAGTGTTTATTTCAGGGCGACCTACCAATTGGGTTTTACCCGACAGAGACGGTAGCCAATAAGAGCAGTATTTACTCGCCTTCTTTTGCAAGAGGGCGGGGCTAGCTGCTTCTCACAATATTGCATAGACCGCAGCGTAATGAGCGAACAAAATGGCCGGTGCGCGGTGCATTGCGTCCGCAGAATTAACTACAAATTGACAGTAAAGACGACCACATCTGCTCTCTTTCCCCTGCTTCCCTTTCTTTTAGCAGACCCGCTCTGCGTTGCAACTGCTCGCGTTCTCATGATTCAAACTAGCACTGTACCGCCAGATAACTTCCATACGATGTGAGTACAAGACGTTGCAATTCAAACTTCCGTGTAATCCTTAGTTTTTCATATGCACCACTCTAATATTATACAAACTTTCAAATTTGTTATTGTTTTAATCCTCTTCCACCTAAAAAGGTGGAATTTACCTTTCCGGCGTAGAGCTGCATTATTATTATTATTATTATTATTATTATTATTATTATTATTATTATTATTATTATTATTATTATTATTTCCAAATCATCTAGCTCAATTATAGGAAGGGGAGATGTTGATAAAACTATGCTATAAATAGGAACATTTTAATAATAATAATAAGCCGGCGGCCCTAGCCGAATGCGTTTACTACGCTCCGTGAAGTCACGAAGGTTAAGCGCATTCGAGACTCGCGACTCGCGGGTTCGTGGTTGGGTGACGGCCAGGAACCCCGGGACCTAACGTCGTCGAGCCCCTGGCCGAAGGGATAAAAGGCAATGACTGACTGCGACGTGACGAGACTTGACAAATATTAAAAAAGTAAAAAGCACTTTAATGGAGGATTACTCCCCAGTGCAAAGCGTTCAACGCCCCTTAAGGGGCTTTGAGACGCGTTGCGTCAAGGTGGAGACGCAACAAATTAAAAAAAAAATCCTTCCTTGAATTAGCAATTCATGTCAAGTATATTAAGAAGAAACACAGAAGAAAGGCAGTGTTCAAAAATAAAATAAATAAAAATAAAACAAAATTACACTATGTATATAAAATGTTATGCTCATGAACATTGAATAACTTTAGATATAACCCTACTTTATAACACTAGTAACTAGTTTTTTTAAACTTTTTTAAAGAACGAAATGTTTCTAGCGATTCTTTCGAAATCACAACAAGCCTAGCGCGCAATGGGTCGATAAAGTACGGACGGATTGGCACGTGCATCAGTTCAGAACGGCCTTCTCCGTTTCAGTTGTGAGGTAATGTGAAGCTTGTGGAGCGAATATGGAAGTGTCTGATTTAATTCGTATGTTTACCCAGAAGTATCCCGAGTTGTTTTCATGATATTTCATGATAGTAAGTTTTATTTAATGTATTTTCCAACACTTTAAGGTGTAATTTACTTAATTGGCTAAATCACCTGTATCAAGAAGTAAAATCTGCCAAATGTAAAATACTAGTTGTTATGCAATATTGATGAAACAGGGTACATTTGTGCACGGTGAATAAATTACAGGATATTTTGGAATGATACATTAGTTTATAAATCAATGTAAATTATTTTGTGTCTTATTTTATGTCTTTAAATATTCTTTTGACTGTGTCAATTATTTTCATAAGTTTCCAAGTAAATTATTTATCAAAATATTTATTCTTCTTCTTCGCCAGTGGGTCACTTAGGACCATGCGGAATCAACACGTTGTGGCCTTCTTGTTAGCCCAATAATCTTTCATACGCAACGAATTGGTCTGCTTTCGTTGCTCAGACCATATGTTTTGTTTGCCTTTCTTTTCCACCTCGAAAATTTGCGATTTTCTATTTTTTGACTCCTCTGACTGTCTGTGATCACCCCTGGCGGGTAAACCGTAGGATATTCAGAATTATGAAAAAATTGATTTTCCTCAATCGAACTGACTGACGTCGCGGTCTCTTCAATTTGAAACGAATATTTTGATTTTGGAGATAATTTACATGAAGTCGTAACATTTCATTTTCAAAAGTTTCTCAAAACTGTCTCCGATTTTTTTCTTAAATGATTTTCCTCTTAAAATGACGCTTCAAGAAATGATGTAGATTGCATTTTCGTTGAAATCCCGAAATTATCGAAACTTGCAAAAGTTCAAAATTTTCCCGCCGTTATCCTACAACTATGATAATGAAGATAGGAAAGTTTTCTTTTTGTGGAATCTGTTCATCAAAAACATATATTCAAATAAGGTCATGTTCAATTTTTCAAAAACTGTTTAGTTCTTGCATGAAACATGCAATTTTTAAATAATAATTTTCTCAAAAACGGTTCCAATTTTTTTTCTTAAAGTTTTCCTCATATGCGGCAAAGAGCGATAACAAAAGTGATTCTGGTACCAGTTTCGATGAACTCTCTATATTTTCGATAATTGCAAAATATTAAATATTGAAAAATGCAATATTGTCGATAGGGATATTTTTTATTAAATGAAATCTGTTCTAAAAATTCAGTCCTGTAAAATAAGGTCATGTTCACTTGTTTAAAATTTGAGTACCTTGGCGTAATTTTTATAAATCTTCGATAATTGCAAATTCGAATTCTCCGTGTTTCATTAGTTAGTCTTTCATCAGAAATCAGATTGTAACACATATTGCAACACCGCTCCGCATCTTGGCAGTTTCAAATTCGGAGAATTCGTTCTCAATGTTGGGAGATGTATATGGCTGTATAAAACAATTTTACTGGTTGAATTTATGTTTATGATTTTAGAATTACATGAATTGGTTTTCGCAGTTAATGTTCTACAATTTGTAATTAATTTTATAAGTGATGACTGAGATGTGTTAATATGGACAGGAATTGCGGTATTATATTACGTAAACGTTACTGGGGCGAGAAAATACGTGATGTTGTATCACCTCTAGTTCATGGATGAAGTTATGTTTGTCAACTTATATTTAAGAGAGCTGGCTTTCGATAGCTTTGCCATCATCGTCAGTTTAACGGTGTAAAAATGAATAAACAAATATTATAAAGTGGACGATAGTAAAAAATATTGATTTTAAACTAAAAGAAGTACATTTTTTAACAATATCACATTAACCCTAGCAATACCAGCGTATATTGCCAAGAGGGGGCTCGTCGAGGTCCCCTGATTGGTTTGTAAAAAAAGAAATAATATAAAATAGTACATGTATTTCCAGAAGAATGTATATTTAATAAACACTTACTTAGAATTACAATTTTTTAAAAAGATATCCATTTTGAAACTTAATCCGATAATTCTTGTATTTCGCTTTCTGCCAACCTTTCTGACATCTTGAATCACTAAACTGAATATCAAATGGTCTCGCTCTTACCATCAATTCGGTTCAAGGGCGTTTACAGAAGTACAAATGTTGACAGCATTACCAACGCAACGAATAAAAATTTATCTTAAAGACGAAAAGGGAAAAATAAGTAGAGAATTAAAACCGCAACAACGAGAGTCTGCATCTTCTACCAAGGAGGGGTTCGTCGAACCCGAACTAGAAAAAACACTGATAAAAAAAGCACAAATCATCGGGCACTGTTATGGAAAATGAAGAATTAAACTGTCTCAACAATTACATTAATTTTCAACAATACGGAGCAGATGAATCAAGTAATTTGAAAGCAATATCAAGGTCATGGGCTCCTCGAGCCCCCTCCCCCCTCCTGGTGTTTCTAGGGTTAAATGTCAAAACGTAAAACATATTAAATTGAGCCGCTTACCTAGCAATAGGTGATGAAGGTCGGGAGACCGTGCGAAGAGAGAAGTTTGAAAAGGAGTTTAACCCTCTGGTGGGAACATCTGCCTGACAGGCAGACACAGGCAGATGTTCCCACTTTAATGGTTTTAATGTTGTAGGTTTTAATGTCTGCTTCTCACGTAGATGATTCTAAAGATGCACAATTTAAAATCTGCTTCTCAAGTAGAAGTTCCTACAGACGCACTAAATACACTTGACATTGACATCCAGTATATTGTGATGCACAACACAGGTACACAAAAATAAAGTTGTCAGACTCAAGGACTTTACGCATGTTTTTCTATACATTTCGACGCACTGAATCCTAATCTGAAGTGAGAATTGTACCACAACTCTCTATTTTTTATCGCAAAAACACATTGTGACATTGTATTTTTTTGTTCTCGAGGGTTATTGACAGACTCAAAGACTTTTTTGTGTCAAGAGTTTTATGGATATTCATTTTAACAATAACTAAAAAATTGACTTCGGTTATCCATAGTTAGTGTGAAATGATTATGCCAAAAGATGAGAAAACTTAATTGTAGTACTTTGCATTGTATTTTTGCCAATGATAGTAACATTCATGTTAAATGTTTGAATAAAGTCCTTTTTAATATAAACATGTAGGAGAAAACTAGAAATTTAGGAAATCCATGACTAAAAGGTGGGCCATTGATGCTTTTTGGTAATGTCAGCCAGATATTCTCACTGAATGAAAAAAAATCATGTTCCCACCAGAGGTTTAAATAGGATTTTAGTGATGTGGGTGAGGGTGGGAAGAGATCTAGACCGTTTTCTTGGAAATGTCCCAGGAGGCGGGGGACTCGGTTGGTGCAGGGGGGGGGGTGTAAAATTGGCGTGTGAGACAGCATAGTCGGTTTGTTCATTGAGGGTAATTTCATATTACAATGTGAATTGAGATTTGAAAATATGATCTAAAGCACGTCTGTCCAAAATTTGTTGTATTTTAAGAATTTTAATATCTGATTCGGGGTGAAATGTTGCATGAGTTAATGATACATGTAACAAATTGCGTTCTGTTTGTCTTGTGTTTCTATGCAGACTCGGCGGTTTATGTGGATATGGTAGGTAGGTATACCCACAGGAAAAAATTGAGTGAGTAAAATACCAACTCGGAATTTGGGGTGAGAGAAATATTTCTTCAATCTCAAATTACAGAACTGAACGAAGTTTCTTGAAAATCTGTTTCATAATCTAAAACACTAAAGGGTACCCCCGGATAAGATGGTTAAAAGTTTCCCTACATCAAATGACGTATGAGTGGTTGCATTATAATTAGAACGTAAAAATTATATTTTTGAAAGGGTTTTTACCCCGCGTCCCATCACCCACACCCTCTAGCGTCAAAAACGTGTTTTTTTAATTTGAATTTTTTCGGCAACTTAACACCATTTTATTTGACTGGAAAAATATAATAAATAAGACAATTTATGCTTTTAGAAAAAAAATTTTTTCTCACACCCAAATTGAAACACCAAAAAATTAAAAAATAACAAATAATAATAATAAAAATATTATTATTATTACTATTATTATTATTATTATTATTATTATTATTATTATTATTATTATTATTATTATTATTATTATTATTATTGTCTTAGAACCATGGAACAAGCTCCGAAAAATCTTATACATTTCTCTTAACACAGATGATTGTGAATTGTTTTTCAGATTTTTTCGACAAGTGGGCTGCAGTTAAAAAAATAAAGACCATTTTCTCGCCTTTAAATCACCTTGAATTTAAATATACTTTGAAAATAACTTCAACAGTTCTGTACATTTACTGTTTTTATTACTGAGTTTATTAACAAAATGACAAAAAACAAATAGCCATCAGAGGGTACATTGATGTCGAAGCAGTATATAAAGTCATGCGAAAGCTTAAGATGTGGGTGGTCAACAGATATAATACAACGAATATTTTAGGGCTTGATGCGTTTCAAAAAGGGTATCCCTCAGTTAAGATGGTAAAAAGTTCCCCTAAAACAAACGACGTATAAGTGGTAACATTATATTTCTAATATAAAAATAATATTTTTGAAAGGTTTCCTAGCTCCCGTCCTACCACCCACACCCCTCTAGAGACAAAACGTGTTTTTTAATTTTAATTTTTTCGGCAACCTAACGCTGTTTTATCTGACTGAAAAAATATGATAAATAAGAACACAATTTATACTATCGGAAAAATATTTTTTGATATTTTCTCACACCCAAATTCAAACATAAAATATTTTTGAAAAAAATAACAAAAAAGAATTTTTATTGTGTCTTAGAAACAGGGAACAGGCTCGAAAAAAATCTCAAACGTTTCTTTTAAAACGCAAATGGTTGTTAATTTTTTCAACTTTTTTTGACAACTGGGTTGCAGTTAAAAAAATAAAAAACCATTTCCCGCCTTTAAACCACCTTGAATTTAAATATACTTTGAAAATGACTGCAACAGTTCTGTGCATTTATTTTAGTGTTTATTATACATTTGTATACATTGTTGAAGCACCCAGTAATATTTTGATTTTGGAATTTAGATACAAATTATTATTTTTTAAAATCTTTCTAATCCTTTGGATAAATATATCATACGCTAAGGAAAGAAAATTGTTTTTGGCAGTTTATGAGAAAATAACTCGGTCACAAATGAAGGAGAAGTGGGGCCCTTATGTGGAAATGAAGGGGAACAGATTGAACCGGGAGTTGCCATATCTGTTTTACTGTGTCTTAGAACACCGACCCACCGACCCAAAAAGTCTTAAAACTTCATCTCAGAACACTTGTGAATTTTTTCACATTTTTTATTGTTGGTCCTTAGTTTAAAACTATAAGGCTTTTGTAGTCAAGTATTTGGCTGTCCAACAGACGCCGCTTCCTAGGTACCTACGACCTGCCTCCAAACAGAGTATACTAATAGAGACGGGACTCAATGTTAATCCCAACGCTCTTATTCAAATTTCTAATTTTCATGGAGGGGGAAGCAGCCATCTTAGCCCCAAGATTGAGCCAATAGCGTGGAAGGGCGTTCTACCAATGGAGGTGGCGCGTAATGACGACCGGGACATTTAAAATGAAGTTGTTTTCAAAATGGCGTCAAATGAATACATTATTTTTATGTAAAATACGCTAGGTAATTAAGAAGACTAAAATATTAGGATTTGGAATCGTAAGTCACTGAATGGAATTATTGTCCAGGGAGTGCAAAATAAGACGTTATTTTATAAACACAATATTTATTTCTAAATTATGTAAATAGTAATACAGAATATAAACAATAATACAATTTTTTACAAAATAAATGTGAGCATGTAATGAGACATAAAGATTATTTTACTTTGCCATTGACTAAATATTGAAACCATGAATTTAGACAATTGTCCAAATATAACTAGTGACTACTTCTTTAATTTTGCATCATTATTAAAAATGACATTCCAGCTATCAACACCTGTCAAATTTCAGTCTATTATCAAAATTGCTACGAAGGAACAATACAAATGAATATTATTGATAAGTTTTATAAATAAACAAGAAACTTGCATCTGCACAAACAGTCCACAAAATGTATCTGTTTTTGCTTGCTTTCTTCAAAAAAGCAATATTACACATTAAACTGCATTACAAGAAACATGTTTTACCTCCTACCTCGTACAAGTGATGAATTAAGTAAAAATAATTACGTGATTCTACTCCAACTTCATTTATCTCAAAGAGTTTTTGGACTTAGTAGGTTTCACTAATATTCCGATATCACAGGCTACATATTTGTCCAAAAGCATGGCTAGTTGCTCAATGCACCGTGGATGAAAATCCAAAGGCCGATAATACATCCAGAATTACTCAACATTTGATACAGGTATTGAACAGTTTTTCAATTACTAAAAAAATATTTTCATGTCTTTCCCAATCATGTTATGTGACATTACACACACAATTTCTGCAAAACAATATAACTAAATAAAAACACTTATCATACACAGGAGATTATACCCAACAGACATCTCAAGAACCATCAGAAATATGTTTAGAAAATAGCTAATGCTTCGTGGTAAAAATGCCAAACTGTTACACAAAGACTTATACATAGTTCACAAGACAGAGAGTGGGCCAAAAGAACCTGAGATAAAAATTTACTGCTACAGAAACACCAAATGATTATCCCTCAAAAATACAATTTTTTATTTATTAAATTGAATCCCCAAAAACTTCAATTTGGTACATGTCTACAAGCAAGTGGTCCTGTAGTTTGGATTTACTAAATTACATACAGTAACTGGAAGTGCTACAGAATAGCACAGACTTTCTAGAAGTTAAATTTTCTAATTTCCTTTGGTGCGGACCGGCTCTATGGTCTTCCCTCATCCTCTTGCCAGCTGGCATCTATCGCTGCCCAAAATACATTTTTTTTGCCAGTTTCTCAACTCTTTGATTACCAAATAGTAGAACCGAAATATTATTTTAAGAGTATTAAAGAACCTAACCTTGTCTTAAATAGCAATTTCATTGAAAATTTTGAAGCTGTTTTAAAAAAATGGCTCACCAGTTAAGCGTTACTGTAAATGCGAAATTGAAGCTCTTTTTCTCCGGATTCTATTTGAGTTTTCGAAAAACTTCATTTGAAGTAATTTGAAGAACTTCCACTCACAAATTCAATAATATATCCATTGAAATGTGCATATTACTGGCATGAGATATTGGGGGGAAAAACCAAAAAACAAAAAAAACAACAAAACATTTGTGCAATTTTTGGGAAAACAAAAGAATACTCAAAAATGAACATTACATCATATTAAACAGTGTCATTACCACTATCCGTTGAAATAGTTTAAAGAAAGAAATTGAAGCCACCTTTGAGAAAATGGCGTTTGAGCTATTCTGAAAATGAGTAATTTTGAGCTCATTTGAACAAAAAAGTGTTGAGTTTTCGAGAAACTTTACTTCACATTATTTAAAGCGCATGTGCTCATAAATATAACACCGTGCAGAAATCGCATTTAAAGTATTACCGACATGAAAGACAAGTCACAGAAATTACATTGCTGTAATTTTTGAAAAAATAAAATAAAATAATATGGCAATATGGCATTTGTCATCATATAGGGTTCATTTAGCACTAACCATACCTAAAATGAAAAAAAAAAAAAAATTGGAGCCGTTTTCGAGAAAATCTTCTTTTTGTAATTTTTTAAAACTGCAAATAGTTCACCCACAATTGCACAAAAACTACTAAAATTTACAAAAAAAATCTTAACACGTTAAATGAACTATTTATGCACAACAAATTTAATTCGAATGGAAAGTCTTATCTTCAATATTGTAATTGTAAGGATAAAAACGCCTACTTTTACAATTTCTGAAAATTCAGAGTTAATCCTTCCGGCAATGTCCCCTGCCACAACTTCTTCACCAGGTGGAGAAGGGCCTGCAATGCAAAGAGACATGGTATCATTGACACACAAAACAACACGCAATCATTTATCTTCATTCAACAACGCATTTGCACTCACCAGAACATTCGGGGAACTCAGGAGAAATGTTGTCCACTACATGCAGAGCAGGTAGAGCAGATCCTGCAAAAGAAATAAGGATGTTTAATTAAATTAAAAAAGAAAAAAAATCTTATTACACCATCTAGTTGCTAAATAATAATAATAATAATAATAATAATAATAATAATAATAATAATAATAATAATAATAATAATAATAATAATAATAGAAACGTACGCCTTTCATGTGGTAAGCCTTCTATAAATGACCTGAGTGCTCCCTCCGGCAACTCAGGACGCACATCAGCAAAAATTACTGGTTCTGCATTATGTGCTAGTCAGCCTGCTGCAGTGAACATTTCCGGCGTGAAGTGCTCCATGCATAAATACCTTAACCTTGAGAGAAATTCCCAAGGGCAAAATGCCAAGATTGGGTCAATTGCCTTTAGCCATTTCATACACCTGTAATAAAATTAGTAATGTATTATTGAGCTATTATAGTTATATCAAAATCACCTTAATGTTATAGCTATTATAACTTATCAATTACATGATTATTAAAGCAAACAGTGTTTTCATGACTTTACTACATTCGATTTTCATAATAATTGTAAATGTTTACAATAACCTGACATATAATTACATTATTTAAATTAATTTCATGTACTATTTAGTGACATAGTTAATTTACTATATCACTAAATAGTACATTAAATAATTTTAATGGAACCATGCTAAGCATTTCAAATCGCTTACCTTCCAGGATCTGTTGGAAACCTGAAGAATTGCCGCCCACTCCTTATGTTTTTGTTGTTTGGGCAATTGGGTACCCAACAACGCCTAAATTGGGGCATTTCGAGTTTACAGCACAGAACATCGTCTCAGAAACTCAGAACCACACAAACGCAAAAACGATCACCGGACATCGTTACGTTTACGCACAAAGCATGTGAATAATTGCCGGGTGCGGCCTGTAGATTTCGCGCACAGCGCCTTTGCACCCTTCGACGCTATTGGCCCACCAAGGGGCCAAGATGGCGGAATTCAAATTCAAATACAATTCAAATAAGAACAGACCCTGGCCTATCTAGTGGCAGGGGACTAGTGTGGTCAAACGTCCCCCTCCCAACCCGCAATAGAGGCCACAGTTGTTAGCACGTGACCTTTGGTATTCCCAATCCTACTGAAAGAAGAGGTGTTCAAAGGAGGCGAGTTTTGGGAGACGGCATACAGAAGCATTTGAAGGCTATCTCGTGGCTCAAGAGAGATGTCGCTCACCTTTCATTAAGGACGTCCGGGTTCGATTCCCGTCGATTTCCGGACAATCTCATGTGAAATTTGTTTAAACAAAACGAGGTTAGCTGCTTCACAAGGGCTTGTCCAACCCCTGTGGAGTGTCCTTAACCCTACTCCTATCCTAATTCCTTCCCAATTCTGGCCGGTGAGTAGTAACGCAGGAGCGCGCAAGAGAGAGGCGGGTACGCGGAGATGCTACCTGGCATTCCTCTTCACGACTAACGGGCTTACGGACTACATAATGGAAAATTACTCCCAAAAGGCAGTGACTTAAGAAAAAAGTAACAGAAGATTATTCCTAAGCGCTCAACGCCCAACGAGACGCGTTGCGTCATGACGAAGGCGCAACAAATTAAAAAAAAATCGCTAATGAGAGATGCGAGATACGACAGTGAGCGTCGGATCACCGGCGTCCGAAACCATGCAGCTTCCACACAGCACATGTTGAGAGTTCAATTACTTCGGAAACGAAGCGCAGCTGTTGGAAGGATGTTTCTCGACCAGTCACACCACGACCGACAGTTTCACAACTGACGGTTGTGACGCCTACCAGTCTACCTACCAGAAAGCGCGTGAGGAAAAACGCAAAGTAAATAGGAACAGAGATATATATTTGAATAAAATACTAACATTGTAGTCTCGACTCTGCCCTTCTGGTACAACAGACCAACACTATGCAGCGAGATTAAGCACGCAAACCAACAATTAAAACTGCAGCTGAGAGAAACAAATGTCACACTTTTTGAAATGAATTTCCTCTCAGCAAAACACTTCACCTGCCAGGTGAATGTGGTCTTCACATGAACCTTGCTGGAAAACATGCAGTCGGTAACAAGCTTGCACAATACATCATTAATTCCAGTCCTACGCAGTCTCCTGCCAAAAATCCATCCCTTTCACCTTCCTTACGTTCCCCCCATCCTTATTGCGAACCCTGTTGCCTCTTCCTCTGAACCTACTCCCGTTTCTCCCATTCCCACTACCAATTCATCTACACCATCTTCCTCACAACCTGTCACTGCCGGGACACACTACAACCTTCGACCACGCACTCGAAGTAAAAATGGAGTAAATATATAGCAACTACAGTCAGATGCAGCAGAAAAACATTCGTGTAGGTCTTCTTCTTATCTTCAAGTATTTAGGCATGATGCCTGTTACGCCGCTTAGTACTGGTCCTTCCAACGCATTCTTGGACGTCCTATGTTTCTCTTTCCTCTTGGTTGATAATTTGCCATTTGCTTAGGAATGCGGTCGTTGTTCATTCGCAATAGATGTTCTTGCCAAGAGTGTCTGTAGTTAGTGACTTTCTCTATGAGACATTCTACATTTAGCTCATTTCGGATTTTTGTGTTCCTTTGTCTATCTAGGAGACTATATCCCGCTACCGCTGTAAGAAATCTCATTTCTGCTGCTTGCAGTCTTGAGATATCTTTTTTTGTCATTGTCCACACTTCACTCCCATATAAGCAAGTTGGTATTGACATAACTTTATAAAATTTGATGAGAGTGTCTCTTCTCACTTTTGAAATGAGTGTTCTTCTTATGGTACCATTCATTTGATTGAATCGTTCTATTTTCTTATTTATGTCGATTTCGCCATAAAATGATATGTCTGCTCCCAGGAATGTGAAGTGCTGTATCTGTTCAACAGTTTTATTATTTACTACAATTTTTGAGCGTACCGGGTATCGTCCTTGGAATGCCATCACTTTCGTTTTGGTGTCCGATATTTCCAGATTATATTCTGACATTATCCGCTGCAGTTCATGAGTTGCTTTTTGTAATATATCTTTGCCTTCGGCTATTATTGCTTGGTCATCTGCAAAAAGTATTGTCCATAATTTTGTTCTCGTTAAGTCTAAACTATAAAATTTTAATCTGGTCTTCCACTCGCGAAGAGCTTCGTCTATGTAGATATCAAACAGAATCGGTGAAAGACTGCATCCTTGTCGTAAGCCTTGGTCCACTTTCGCTTTTCGATCTGGTTTCCAAGTAATACATATTTCGGATTCATTATACATACTTTCAATTACAAGAATCAGATGTTCAGGTATTCCTTTCTTTCTTAGTACTTCAAAGAGGGTATGCCTGGCTACAGTGTCAAAAGCTTTCTTGTAATCTACAAACAAGATGAGGGTTTCTTTGTTATATTCTCTGTGTTTCTCTAGAATTTGTTTCAAGACAAATATATTGTCTATGCAAGACCTTCCTTGGCGAAAGCCACTTTGCTCTTCCATCAGCATTGTTTCTGCAATTTTCCTTAATCTAGAGGTCACAATTTTTGAGTATACCTTATACGCAACGTTTAGGAGACTTATACCTCTGTAGTTGTCACATATTGTTGGGTCTCCCTTTTTAAAAATGGGCAGGACTACAGCAAGTTTCCAATCAGTTGGTACTTTTCTTCTATTCCAGCATAGGTTGAAGTGGAGAAGCCTTGTTTTAAATTCTTTAATTGCACATTTAAGCATTTCTGCCTTAATGCCATCACTACCACTAGCTTTCCTATTTTTCATTTTAGCTAATGCCTCTTCCAGTTCCTCAAATTCTATCTGGTCTACGCTGTCTTCAATAAGATTTTCATTTTTGTCTACCTTCTCATTCTTATCACTCGTATTCTTATTTGTCCATAAGTTCTTATAATAAGAGAGCCATTCATCTGACTTAATTACCTGTATATCTGCTACATCCTTCTCTTGTCTATTAAGGTGCCTCATAATTTTATACGCGGATTTCTGCCGTCCATGTATGTCATTTTCAATATCAGCTATATATTTATCTCATGATTCCTGTTGGGCTTTTCTTGTTAGATACCTGACGTGGTTGGAAATTGTGGTATATTCCTTCTTAGTTTGTGGAGATTTATTGGATAAATATCTCAGGTATAATTTCTTTTTCTCATTAACAGCTTCTTCAATTTCTTCATTCCATATTTTAAGCCCTTTCTTCTTCGATCTCTTTGAAGTAAAACCTAGTGTTTCATATGCTGTTGCTTCCATTATAGTTTTCAAATTCCTCCACTCTTCTTCCACGTCATTACTAATTTCATATGTTTTGTTATGTTGCTCCAGACGTTGTTGGTATAGCAGTTTGACAGATTCTTCATTTAGTAAATATACTTTCCAAATCTTTTGGATGGGACAAGTTTGGCGATTATTGTTTTTAACCCATCTCTTCAGTAGTTTTAACTTTCCTAAGAGTGCGAAGTGATCGCTATCTATATCGTAACTCCTGTAGACTCTTACATCTGTGAAAAGTTTGCTTACTTTATCGTTTGCCATGATGTAATCAATAGCACTAATTTGACCACGTGCTGCCCATGTCATCTTATGAATACGTTTATGTTTATAAAAGGTGTTCATTATTTTCATATTATTAAAACATGCAAAATCTCTTAGCTTACGTCCATTTTTATTCAGGGCATCTTCGTTATTGGGGCCAATTATCTTATCAATAGTGTGACATACCGATATGTCACATGAAAATAAACAAACATTTACTTGTAGACTATATGGTGGAAAATGCATTAAGAGGTGGCTGGATGCCGAAAGTAGAAAATTTGGGATTGGGCGAAGAAGTTTAGACGATCGAAAGGTCAGCTACACCAAAATATAACGAACGTATGGATTGGCTGGGTGAGAGAAGGACGGTCAAATGTTATAAAAAAAAGAGGAAGTTAGTTTAATACGAAGTCTTCGAGGGGTGAATCATGCAGGAAGATTTCATTCTGACCGCCATCGCGTGTCTGAACTGATCGTAGGTTCGTGAGAGGGAGCGAGTGTAGTGCAGATAGTCAGAGTCGGGTTATCAGATCGTGAAATTTTAAGGACAGTAAATGATATTGCAGATATTGCACGTGGAAGTAATATTGATGCATAAATTGGGACTTTGTCGGGAGTGGTAATCGAGTTATAGATTTCGGGACTATGTCATAGGACGTAATCGGGACTGATAATTTTGATAGTTTGAGACCAGTTTGGATAGGGGCAGAAGAGGATTTCTTGGGACTTTGGACTACGACAAGCTCGCAAGATATTTCGACTGAGAAGTCTACGAGGGACATCAACGAAGAATAGATAAGTTAACCGCGGTATAAAACTGTAAATTCAAAGATACCTTGTTCCAAGGCACAACATAAAATCATTTTGTTAAATTCACTAAATTGTTTGCTAAAAAGGTAACAATAAACTTTGTTAAATTTTGTTCTTTAGAAAAGAAAGTGATCTTTCATTTAGTCAATCCAAACAGTAATGGACTAGGAATAGAATCATTCTATTTCAGATTCCCAGCAGCGCTGTATAGACTGCAGATCCTATAATCCATTATAAAGGTAATAAGGATTATAATATATCGTGACCCATTGACCCAGCAAGCCGGACGCTAAGATCTTTGCCAGAAATTAATGTAGAGAAATTTTGTATATCTCAATAGATACATTCCCAATTCTGGCATTGAGGTCTCCAGATATGACAATATAATCATTTTTATTTGTCTCATCGAGAGTTTTTTGTAGAGAATTGTAATTCCTCTGTAGCCAAAGTTTTCCCTTCTTCTGGGGCATACACACAAATGAAGCTTATATATCCTCTATCTACTTTAAAGCGAAGAGTGACAATTCTGTCAGATATCCAACTATAAGAATGAACTCGATTTTTCCATCTTCTGCTTATTAAGATTGCAACTCCTGACGCAGCTCTTTCATTGATATCAACACCACTATATATAAGAGCATAATCATCTAAATCCATTGAGCCTTTAGCTTTCTTCTTTGTTTCTGTTAACATGGCTATATCTACAAATTTTTCTTTTATTATATTGATTACACGTTGTTCTTTTCCTTTTAACGATCTAACATTCCAAGTCATTATCTGTAAATGTTCCGCTAAACCAGTATCATATCCTTTTCGTTGCCTTGTCGTATATGGGGCGTCCGGTTGTACTTGTTGCGATCTGTGAGAAATTTTAATTTTTGCCTGATAGGGTTTCTAGCCCATATGCAGGTTAGTTTGGTGATGGGTATGCCATCTCACTGCCTCCAAACTTGCAGGGCAATTTTTCGGGTTGCTCACCCTAGGTGCATCGCCTTCACTACGGCTTTGAGTTGCATCTACCCAGGACATCTTCGCCATCTTTTCACGCTAACGATGTTTTTGCATGATTCTTCTAGAGATTTCTTCTTGAAGTCCTCTTCTTGGCGTTTAGGCCCTCTTCTGGAGTACTTCTTCGTCTCACCCCTATCCTTTGACCTGTCCGGCAAGGGAGGCCCTACCAGTAGCAACGCTACCGCCGGCATAGCTCTCGGGGTCATGGGGGTACTCAAGCTCCGCCACCAACGACAAGGTCCTGTACTCCCTAGGCGGAGAGATTCGTGTAGGTACTTGCAAAAACTAAACATTCTTCACCATAATGTTCAATCGCTTTCAAATAAAACTGAGTTTATCGAGGCAGCTCTACAGAGCGATCTAAATCAAATGGATGTTCTTTGCTTTACAGAACATTGGTTATATCCTAATGAACTTAGCATTTTCGAAATTCCAAACTTTTACCTCGCAGGCTTTTATTGCAGAGAGAGAGAGGGAGAGCATCGCATAAAGGTGGGGGTTCTTGTATTTACGTTAGAAATAATATTGATTCTATCCCCTTGGTGGAATTAAATGTGTATTCCATTGAAAATATTTTCGAAATTTCTGTTGTACATCTTACTTCACTAAAAGTGATAATACTTTGCATCTACAGATCTCCAACAAAGAGAACTGCAGATTATATTTTGTTCTTAGAAAACCTGGAGATAACACTTAACAAAGTCAACAATCGCTCTTTTGAAACCATTGTTGTATGCGGAGATTTTAACATTGATTTTCTGGTCGAATCTTGCGAGGAAGAAAAGTTTCTCAATTTAATTAATTCCTTCAATTTAGATATTACAATTAATGTACCTACACAGATCACACAAAATTCGATGAAGGCAATTGATCAAATTATAATTAACAAAACGACTACTCGATATGAAGTTGAAACAAAAGATTTAGGATACAGTGACCATGATGCACAAATTCTTACCAATATAAGAAATGCATTCACTGACACAATAAATAATACACGTATGACTAGATTGTTTACAAAAAGTAAAATAAAATTATTCATTGATTACTTGATGCAGGAGTCATGGGAAGCGGTTTATAATACTGTTGATACAAACGACAAATATAATTTTTTTTCAACTCTTTAATTTCATTTTAACACTTGCTTTCCTCTTTAAAAAAGAAAATTAAATATTTCACGGAAAAGCAATTCTAGGATAACACAAGGGATTAGGACATCTTGTAAAAACAAACGAATTCTTTCATTTCTAAACGTCATAACGTATCTCAAGATTTCCTTATCTACTTTAAAAAATACAAAACATTGTTACGAAAAGTCATAAGGCAGGCTAAAATCATGAAACACGATCAGGATATTTTGAACTCAAATAACAAAACAAAAGCAGTGTGGAATATAATAAAAAATACTAGCAAATCAACTAGAAACCCCGTAGAGAATGTTGTTTTAAAATATAACGATATAAATGTGAACGATCCGGCAACAGTGGCTAGTCTCTTTAACCAATACTTTTCGAGAATTGCTGCCGATCTCACTAAGGGTCTTCAGCCACAAAATTCAATAAACAGACAGTTCACCCAAAATTTTAGACACGATGTTCGTTTCCGAAACTTCTTCCTATGAAATTCTCAAAATAATCGGTAAACTAAAAAATAAATATTCGTCCGGTTTAGATGAATTCCCGGATTCTTTGTTAAAGACCTGTGCGTATGCCATTATACACCCGTTAACTCACATATTTAATTCATCGTTATGCACTGGAACGTTTCCAGATATTTTCAAAACAGCTAAAATTAAGCCGCTCTTCAAAAAAGGCAACAAAAATGAAATTCAAAATTATCGGCCCATTTCTCTTCTATCAGTTTTTTCAAAAATATTAGAGAGACTTTTTTACGTACAAATGGAAACCTTTCTCACTAAACACGACGCGCTTTCAGATTGCCAACATGGATTTAGAAAATCAAAATCAACGGAAACAGCTATATTTTCTTTTCTTAAAGATGTCGCCTCATCATTGGATCAAAACGAGGCACCTATTGGATTATTTTTAGATCTCTCAAAAGCTTTCGACGTCATTGATCATGATATTTTACTTTCAAAATTACCTTCATATGGAATCCGTGGTATTGTTCTAGATTAGTTATATTTGTACCTTAAACAACGATCTCAGAGAGTGGAAATACCTTACTGGATTGATGGAACATTACGTACGCACCTTTCCGACACTTTGCCCGTTGCATGTGGAGTTCCTCAAGGATCGATTTTAGGCCCTATTCTGTTCCTACTTTACGTAAATGATATGCCCTCGACGATTCGAAACGGAAGAACGGATCTCTTTGCGGATGATAGAACATCCTTTGCAATAAAGAAACCGTAAATAGTACAATATCAGATGTTTCAAATGGGTTCCGAAATAACAAATTAATAGTAAACGAATAGAAAACGGTTTTAATGCAGTTTTCCATTTCAAATAAACAATTCTGTGCTCCACTGAAAATGAACGGTGTACCATTGACTGATGGTAAGGCAACCAAATTTTTAGGTCTCTCAATTCAGTCAAACCTTAAATGGAACGTCCATTTAAATGAATTGAACACAAAATTAAGTTCATTATGCTATGCGTTCAGAATTCTTGCAAATTCAGTCAGCCTTCATACTGCTCGTGTATATTTCGCGAATGTTCATTCCCGACTGAGATATGGCATAATATTCTGGGGAAATACATCTTATAGCTCCCAGACTTTTAGATTACAAAAACGAATTGTACGAATAATAACCAAATCCCATCCACGTGATTTATGTAAGCCTCTCTTCATTAATCTAGAAATTTTACCATTACCGTGTCTGTTGATTTACGAATCAGTGTTTTTTGTCAAAAATGACTTGCTTAAGGGCGGAAATATATTTTCAGAAAATGCCGATGTCTATTACTATAACACTCGACGTAGAAATCATATTCATCAGGTGACAGTATCAACAGCTCATTACAAAACATGCACCTACAATACGTGTACATTATTTTACAACACTTTTCCAGATGACATTAAACGATTAAATTCAATAAAAAAGTTTAAATCCAAAGTGAAATCGTTTCTGCTGCATAATTGTTTCTATACAATTAGAGACTATACTGAGCATCACAACAAAAGTAACATTAATTTTAACAATGATACATAATGCATTATTTACCATTTGGTCTGTATAAATGTGTATAAACAACCTGTAACAAGTATTGTTCTACAACCTCCGGGTCAATGACCCCCATATCTATCAGGTTTTTCGTCCAGTTTCCCTGATCCATTGAGCAAATGCTGAGATGGTCCCTTGTTTTGCTTCTCGACATAAATGTAACTTCATTTTCTGTGCACGTCTTCTATAATTTAGTGGGAAATACAATTATTCAAATTATCGTTCCCATGTTGTCGCTGCAGGAAGTATTATTCCGAAGGACAACATGGATGAGAGCCAAAATTTATTTCTTATTTATCCTTGAAAATAGATTTTATTACTTGGGAGGTTTTTTTACATTTCTGTTTTCAAAATGAAAGTAGTATACGACTTAATGTAGGGATATCAGAATTTTGAAATTGTGCACACAATTCACTTTTCCCCATAGCACGTTATACGGAGTTTTAACTGTTTTTTGACTTAAAATAAATAAATAAGTAATAAATAAAAAAAAAAATTGAAGAGTTCTTAACGACCATATATGAAATATTTGCAGGTAGGTTAACGGGGCTTGGTCAGAAAAATTTACACTAGTTGTTTGCCAACGTTCCGGAAACTTTTATTTCCATCATCAGGGCTTGCAACATCGAGAACAACTCAACACCATTCACTGCACCATCCTCCATTTCGGGCACCTCACACACAATTAGGGACACAACATCACCCTCACCACACCAACACACAGCATGACTGATATTCTACTGATACCAGTATTAAGTAAATTAATTCTTTTAAAGCAAATACAACTCAAATTCAACATTTAAGCATCGTCTCACTGAGTGCGGTGTGTGAAATATATTCAAACTATATGCGTATTTTGATGTACTGGGAATTAATAACACAGATGACTCTTTCTAAAATAAAAATAGAGATATATTTACGCAATAATTTACAAGTTGAATTTACTAAACGAAAAATCTCTGGCAACCTTTCTATTCCCTTAGCCGCGAAACCCCGCGACCGTCCCCAGGCCTAGCCCAGCACCACTGCTCTAAAGCAGGCGAGCAACACCTGGTGCGAAGCTGTCGGACACTGCGTTCATTAACCACCGTTTTCACATGGCCTGACGCCAAACCGGTCTTCGCCTGGAAGGCCGCGTGCTAGGACAGCACCGGAGATATCACTCAGTCTTTCGACCCTCCACATATCCTGCGTGGGCGCCGTCGATTAAGTACCCTGATGGCTCGACCCCTCCCCTTGGCGCTCCCATGCCGGCGGGCGTCACGAAAGTTCGGCGGCCAGCTTCCTCTAGGTTCTTGCGACATCGTTCCTGCCTCGCACCCTAACCTTTCTCTATAGTTATTTTCGAGCGGGGCTTCCCTGCCCCATCCCCTTGGCCTATTCAGCACGTCCTCGGCCCGGCGCGTGCCAACCGCCCCCAACCCGCATCCGGCTTAAGCGTGGGGGTGTAACGGTTTTTCCCGGCCCGGCTCGCTGCACGACGCCACAGTATCTACGACTAAAACTACGGTGCAACTTATTACGTGCTCATCGTAACTTACTCAACACACACACACACACACACACACACACACACTCATACACACACACTCATACACACACACACGCACGCGCAAATACATTCGACTATAATATTGATTTTATATGACAATTTATATATTATTTTTATTGGACAATTTTATTGATCATAGACGTACTGTAACATTACGATTAAATAATTTAATCTGTTTTTTAATTTAATTCAATAATTATTTTAATTAATTAACTTATTAATTCTCTAATTTAATAATTTAATCTGATGTATCTTTCCATTCATGTGAACCAATAATGACAAGAATTCTAAGAATTTCAAACTGATGTGTCACGGCGTTGCCACTGTTTTGCGGACCGGTAGCTAGTCAAACGAAGCGCGGGAAATACAATTTCGAAGATATACAAAATGCCTTATCAAAAATATAATGTAAAACGTCTTCAGCATTTTAGAAGATAGAGATATATTTTTTAATACAATCTATCCCTCAATACTATTAGATCCTTACATATTTTATGCTACACTATTAGTACAATGTGCCACAATAGTAGTTTTTTGTAATTTTAGTTTTGTGGTTACAACGTGTTATAATCATCGCTACTTTAAGAATTTATTATTGCATATTCAGCACGCAAGGATCTGTGGCGTAGGGATCAGGGTAGGCGGAAGGATCTCTGACTTGAGAAGAGATTCTGACCGCGTGGTTTGCTATCTACATTGGACGTGCTTAATTATACTAACGTAGGCCGATTAACACAAATGAAATTATTAATGATTCTATCGGTCGTGTGTCGTTCAATATTTTTTCGTAATATAATCTCAGGGATGCCCAAAGAAAATAAGAGGCCTGGGACAGTAGCTCCACGAGGGACCCTTACTTCAAACAAAAGTTCCGCCTCTCAATACGTAAACTGAATTATTTGTCCATATAACAGAAATAACATTTAGCGATTAAGTTGAATTAGAACTAAATAAATTTTTAATGAAAAAAATCGGGGCCCCAATTATGTCGGGGCATGGTGCGTACACTGTTCTGGGTTGGTTGATTCCGGGTGCGTCAACTGTTAAGGTTATTAGTCCCGTACGTTTAGTGCATATGTCATTGCGGGAAGTAGCGGTGATTTTCCCCGCTGGATGGTGACATCCGGTGTCGATCTATCGTCGGCTACCGGGGATCCCCAACAAGGTATCTCTCACCAGCGGGGCATCGCCCCAGCCAGGACAAGCTCTTAGCTCCCAACCGGATACTCGGCATGTGTGTTGGTTTAGTGCATGTAACAGGATGGCCAGCGAACCTGGAATTCCTGAAAACCGAAAATAACGGGAATTTGAAAAAGTCTGGAAGCACTGGAAAAAACTGGGAATTTTATTTAAAAACCGTGAGTTTTCGTTATTTTCAGATTTATCGCCAATTTTTAGGACAATTTCACATACGTCCTCGTATTCAGCAAAATGTGCATGCAAGTGATGGTGTACAAATTGACAGGGAGCACGAAGAAAATTAACATGTGGAGATCTGACGATGATGCCGCAAGGAAACGCGAGTGCACCCTATTCTCAGCCAATGATTTGGGAGGTAGTAACCCTAAATCAAAGACATTGGCACACTATGTTATCAATGTGCGGTAAGTTCCAGTGTTAACGCTGATTTCAGTAAGTTTCGTTAAATTATTATTGAGGTTCGTCATTTTCACGAATGGCAAATTTTTGACGCTTGCTTACTTTTTACCGACACTTTTGCAGTAGAAATGACGCTCCGTCTGCTTTGACGATTCGAATGTACGTACGTTCATTTATCTTCCTCGTACAGAGGTTTACTGCAATGTCACAACGCAATTCTACAGTGGCAACTGAATACTAATGACGTATGATCTACACTATTTCATGTTAATTGACATTGTTGGCACATTGAAGGAGAAATACATTTTTCATTTTCCGAATCGTTCAAATTCATTCCCCTCGGAGACTAATATAACGCCACACGTGTGCAGTCTCTCGTCCAACAGAAAAGTTCGCTATTCTAAACTAGTAGCGCTACCAAATAGCACAGACTCGCACAGGTTAGGTAGTTTTCTCAATCTTTTTATATGAGGCTAATTTTCCAGTATTGTCCCACTCTCTTCCCAGCTGCTACCTTTTGGCGCCAAAACGAAATATTTCCACGTTTTCTCAATTTTTTCAGTCCCCTTTTAGTATAATTGAAATATGTCTTTAAGAATATTTCAGAGCAGCAAATTAGTCCTATGTATTTGCAAATTTTTGGTGCTGTCTCGTAGCACATCAGATGTAAAATGGTAAAATGATAATATTATTTTACTATCATATATAGTATACTGCCGATCTCTGGCAAGCCTTCATCAAAACCCTTGAAGTACAGCACACACTGTTCAATAAATCGTCAATATTCTAAGACATATCAATTTCATAACAGTTCTTGAGGAAAAGTTATTTAAGCAATTTTATAAAGATCAATTTTTACTGAGCATGTGTAAAATCAAATAAGATTTATTCTTGTTTCTTGTTGTCTAGTCTCATGCTACGTTAACTCTTATAATTAACAAGTGAAGAAACTACATAAACGATCGTGGTATTCATTTTCATTGTGTTCATTAGAGATCACTGTTATAGTCTGAACTCATGAATTCATTAAATCATTTGATACAGTCCTAAGTTATGTTCTATTAGTCGGGAAGTTCGAAAACATTTAAACATTTTAATACTAAATAATAATAATAATAATAATAGTTTTTTACGAGGGAGACTGTGAGAATCCATCATGAGAGACGAGGTTACGCACTCATCGGGTACTGTGAGACTTACTCCCTAAACTCACAAACCCTATCCAATCAACATACTTCCACCCCGGGACCGCGTTAGCATTACTTCAGCGTGGTGTTGATTCTTTTTGTCTTTTCTAGCTTCTATCTGTTTGTCCATTTTTGTAACGGGCGAGCGAGTTTAGCTCAGGTCAAACTCATCACCATCTCTTTTCTTCTGTCTCAGGGTTGTCTCAATGTATTCTGTCGTTGCGTTCCATGTCTGACTGTTTTTCAGCATTAAGGGAATGATGTTCTCCGTAGTTATCTTATCAGATCTGCATTTTATTTCCAGGCTTAGTCTATCTTCTTCCCATGTTTCACAGGAAAAAATGTGTTCGGCGTCATCCGATTTTTTCGCAGTAAAGGCGTGTGGGACTCTTAACCTTTGTGTAGAGATATAGTATTTCCGGACGTATTTGTGAACACTGCGTGAAGTAATAGTTGACCGCGCCGTGCGTTAGGTCCATTCAATAGTTCAAATTGTGGGATAAGCTTTGCGGCCACTTACCGCGCCGTCCGTTAGGTCCATTCAATAGTTCAAATCGTGGGATAAGCTTTGCGGCCGCTTACCGGTGGTTGTCTGGTCCCATCGTACTTGCCATTTCTGTCTCAATTCCACACGGCTTTCTTGGCCTCTACCCGACTTTGTTATATTTGTGTGTGCCAGATCTCCTGTCGCTCTAAAGCAAGTAAGTCTATTGGCGGCGTATTTGCTAATACATGAACGGCGGCCTCGAGACTATGCGATATGCACACGTAATTCTGAGTGCGCCGCGTCTCTATATTGCTGCCATTTTCTTCCGGTACGATTTCTTGTTTAGCGCTCCGGCCCATATCTCTTCTCCGTAGAGGAGTATTGATAGAGTCACTGACATTAACAAACGCCGTTTGCTTGGTTTGGGGCCGTTGGTGTTGGCCATTAGCCTACTCGGGGCAGTCGTTGTTTGTGTAGATTTGTCTGCTGCTTTTTGTAGATGCGACCAAAAGTTGAGTTTCGTATCCAAAGTTACTCCCAGGTTCTTGGCACTGTTGACTGTTTCGATATCACTGTCTCTTACTCTAATTGTCATTTTCGTGGGAATGTTTTTCCGTGTTAGCATGACTAAATAGTCAAAAAATCACAACATATGCTCCGCTGGTTGAAAGTCTCAAGAGACAGTGGCATATGGACTATGTGAGAATCATCCCTATTTTCATCTCTAGCATCGCAGTAATTCCGAAGACACCGCTTAAAAGTTTGAATATCTGATAAGATATAATGATCAGAATATTCATATGAATATTTATAAGATCATGCAGAAGGCTCTGCTCATCTCAGCAACTGGAATAGCTCAAATGTTTATGGGGGTAGGAAAGATGTGAATTCGTAACAGAAATATTATTATTATTATAATTATTATTATATACCTTTAACGTATAATAAGTATGGCGTAAGATCTTTAAAATACATAGTACTTAAATTATATAATGAAATTACATTTCATTTAGATACTCCAATGTTTGAAAACAAATTGTTTACGAATTTCTTTAAAAATGTCTTTATTTCATACAAAAATATGCCGAAACTACTCATTTTCAAAAAAAAAGAAAATAATCTTATTTAAACATCCAAATTTGAAGATGAAATATCATTAAAGAAAAATCTATCAATTTTGTAATTGTAGACGTCGAAAAATTGTTAACTTTTGCAATTTTCGAAAATTGAAATATATGGTACCTGCGCTATTTTTATAAGCGTACTTTGCTCTATTCGCCATGAAATGTTTGAAGCCTTCTTTGAGAAAATTCTGAAAATATTGTAACGGATATTGCTTCATCTGCTGGTGCCTTTCCGAACTAGATGGTTACGAGGTATGCGCGGATTGGGACATCTGCCGGCGGGCGCCCGAAATAGATGGTCCCGGAGTGTTCGCGATGTTTATCGCAAGTTCCAGAAAATTCTAGGCGGTCTCCAGCCGAGTATAAATACGCGGCGGTCGGCAACCGCGAGTCAGTCTGAAGTGGAAGCTGAGTTGTGATGTGTGTGCATCGTGGTGTATATCAGTGCAGTGGATTGTGCTCAGTGACGTGAACCGTTTTAGATTGCTCTAGATTGGTTATGTTCGTACCTTAAACAACAATCTTAGAGAGTGGAAATACCTTACTGGATTGATGGAACATTACGTACGCACCTTTCCGACTCTTTGCTCATTGCACGTGGAGTTCCTCAAGGATCGATTTTAGGCCCTAGTGTATAAACGATATGCCCTCATATCGTATGTAAACGATATGCCTCGACGATTCGAAACGGAAGAACGGTTTTCTTTGCGGATGATACGAACATCCATTGCAATAAAGAAACCGTAAATAGTACAATATCAGATGTTTCAAATTGGTTCCGAAATAACACATTAATCGTAAACGAAAAGAAAACTGTTTTAATTCAGTTTTCCATTTCAAATAAACAATTCTGTGCTCCATTGAAAATGAACGGTGTACCATTGACTGATGTTAAGGCAACACATTTTTAGGTCTCTCAATTCAGTCAAACCTTAAATGAAACGTCCATTTAAATGAATTGAACGCAAAATTAAGTTCATTATGCTACGCGTTCAGAATTCTTGCAAATTCAGTCAGCCTTCATACTGCTCGTGTATATTTCGCGAATGTTCATTCCCGACTGAGATATGGCATAATATTCTGGGGAAATACATCTTATAGCTCCCAGACTTTTAGATTACAAAAAAGAATTGTACGAATAATAACCAAATCCTACCCACGTGATTCTTGTAAGTCTCTCTTCATTAATGTAGGAATTTTACCATACCTTGTCTGTTGATTTACGAATCAGTGGTTTTTGTAAAAAATGACTTGCTTAAGGGCGGGAATATATTTTCAGAAAATGCCGAAGTCTATTACTGTAACACTCGACATAGAAATCATATTCATCAGGTGACAGTATCAACAGCTCATTTCAAAAAATTCACATACAATACATGTACATTATTTTACAACACTTTGCCAGATGACATTAAACGATTAAATTCGATAAAAAAGTTTAAATCCCAAGTGAAATCGTTTCTGCTGCATAACTGTTTCTATACAATTAGAGACCATACTGAGCATCAAAAGAAAAGTAACATTAATTTTAACAATGATACATAATGCATTATTTACCATTTGGACTGTATAAACAACCTGTAACAAGTATTGTACTGCAGCCTCCGGGTCAGTGACCCCAATCTCGATCAGGATTTTCGTCCAGTTTCCCTGATACATTGAGCTGAGATGCTGACATGCTGAGATGGCCCCTTGTTTTGCTTCTGGACATAAATGTAACTTCATTATCTGCGCTCGTCTTCTAGAATTCAGTGGGAAATATAGTTATTCAAATTATCGTTTCCATGTTGTTGCGGCAGGAAGTATTATTCCTTCACGAAGGACATCATGGATAAGAGCCCAAAATTTATTGCTTATTTATCCTTGAAAATAGATTTTATTACATGGGAGTTTTTTTCCCATTCAAAATTCATGTAGTATATGACAGTGTATGGATCACAGAATTTTGAAAATGTGCACAGAAATTACTTCTCCCCATAGCATGTCATACGCAGTTTTAACTGTTTTTGACGTAAAAGAAATAAATAAATAATAAATAAATTGGCCAGCGCCGTGAACTGTGGTCAGTGCAGTGGACTGTGGTCAGTGCATCGTACTGTGCGACAGTACAAAAGTGAACAGTGAAAATAAATAATCAAGAGAAGTGTAGTGAAAATAAAGAGAAACTGTGCCGAATCTATAAATAATCAAATGAAGACTATCTGGACATAAATAAAGTATTTTTAGCCTACCTGTAAGAAACCAAATAAACGTTTTTGTTAGAATAATATCCGTGTTTTAATTCACGACATAGAATCGTAGCAATATCGTTGATGTTTCATATGAAGTATTCCTAAAATTCAAAATATTATTTTCAAATTAGCAAGGCCTCTAGTTCGGCCAGATCAATCTAGGATTATCAGTTGATCTTGGCCATGAAGGGACTAGAAAGGTCGAAAATAGGCAGGCAAATAGGCACTTACAAACTTAAAATAGGCAGGCAAATAGGCATTAGAGTAATATAGTAATAGGGAGACACTTTGGAAGTGAAAACTTAAAAATAGGCAGGAAAATGGAGATTATAGTTGAATAATATTAAAATGACGTAATACATACTTTATAAAAGATTAAAACAAATCGAATTTCTTGGATTATCAGAACATATAGCGGAGTTAGATAATATTTCCTAAGAGTTGACTCGTTTGGAATTTTATATTTTGTAGAAGGGTGAATATCGTTTCTGAAGTATCCAATAAAAGACAAGGATCCTTAAAATGATTTTATTCAATACCAGGTACAATTGCTGAAGTGCCGAATCACTAGTAGAATGTACCGTAAGCGAAGCCGTGTTGTCATAAACCAGAGGAAGTTCCAAAATCTGCCAAGTCATCGAATATCCGTAGGAGAGTTCCAAGTTCGTAGCACGAGTCATCGTAGTAGTCGCACTCCACACTGCTAACACCAAAACACTCGCCAGGATACACTCGCTAACACGGCCTCTCGCTGTCTGCCTTGGCGTTGAGTCGGGGCCCTTCTTATAGCCCGGCGGGGCTGTGGGCCCGCCGACTAGCTGCGGAGTAGGGGCGGGGCCGAGTCTCTAACCGCCTGCTCGAGCGTGACGGCCGCGCGCAGCCGGGCTGGGCCGGCTCGCACCGGTTGTCTCCTTCTGTCGCGGTAACGCCCCGCTGACGTCACTCGGCGGCGGCTCTTTCAACTGTGCGCGGCCGGTCACGACAGTTTCTCACATTTTTCGCATTTTTCATGCGTGCAATGCTTTTATGTTGAAGCATGTATTTTTGGCACAATTCACCACCTTTTCACAACATGAAAAAAAATTACATTTACGTCCTTCGTGATTCTTCTTCTCTACAAATCCACTCATTTAGCAATGCACTTCTTGATACTTTCTCTTTTGGCATAGTTGCAAGCATGATGCACATCAACTGATCTGACCGGGAGCGGTAGCTCAGTGCATCAACTGATGTCACTGCAGCGCTTCTGACCGGGAGGTCCTAGATTCGAGTCCTGACGAGAAAAAATATGCACTACACTTACGGGACTAATGGCCAGAGCAGTTGACGCGCCCGGAAACACGAAAAAATCAATCAATCAACTTATCTGGCACGCACCAGAATTCGAAACCAATACAAAATTCTTATCGAAGAAAACTGCGCCTATCTTGTTTCTACCTTCTAAAAGCGAAAGACGAGGGAGTGAGACGAAGAGAGTTGTGTTGTTGGTAGGGAACAGATAGCCCACTAATCGTTGCGAATAAAATCCAACATAAAACATCAACTCATACCAACACCTAACTTCAATGAAATAGAAGTAATTGCACTGAATGCTGAAATATTACAACAATCTTGGACAATCATAACCATTTATACACTTCCAGATCATAAATTAAACATTAACAGAGAAAGAGATTTATATTGTCCGAAGCAGTGGGAAAGAACAATTTTAAATTTTGGTTTAAAAGAGAGCGTAACGGACAAACTTGCTTTTGAACGCGTTCAAAGACTTCTAATACTTATTTGCTTTATAAATCAACTTAGATTTTCGTAAAGGTTTAAGCTAGTGAAAGTGTTGTGATAATTGTGGAAAACATCAAAATTCAAAGTTTCGCCTATAACAGTATCGGAAAAACAAACTTTGTGTTTTCAAATTCTTAAATATAAAAGTGGTGAATTTTGAGGCCTTTCAATAGGTAAAATCTAATTGTATTTATTAGTTTGCAGCGTAGGTTTATTAACGTAAACTCATTGAACTCTTTTCACAATTAATAACACTTTAATACTAATTAAAATGACATTATTTTTAAAATAAATAATTAAATACACTTAAATTAAAAAGATAATTTAGGAAGTATTTTTACATTATAGTCTGAATTCTCATCTATTTATTTATTTATTCCCATATTTACCACGCACTTTGATACGCATTCGTGAAAAGACTACTATTCGCTATACACTTTCTACTCTGTACAATCTCAAAGCCGACCTTCTGAAAGTATTCACACACACATAAACAGTAATTTAAATGAACATATCCGAAGATTTGGAAAGGTCGTGCAAAATACAGACGGTTGGGCAACAATAGGTAACACCGCAGAAACTTCCAACTGTCAATCCGCGAAAGCAAACTACCAATCACGACTGAAATAAGATTTTCTGTGTTAGATTATGACAATGAGTTTCCTTGTCTTCCCAATCCTCACTACCCCCTCCCACCCTCGACACGCCTACCAACAAACCGACGCAAACAAGGCTAGCAAACGCAAAGAAACCAAGACACGTAGAGTGGCGCAACCTGGCCCACAAGTAAACAAGGTCATTCCCACTGAGCTCACGAAAAGATGCTAATTTTAACTGATAGCCATGGGAAGCAAATTTTCCGTAGACAATTTGCATTTTTCATAATAATATGAATACAGCAGACGTACAAAATATCTGCGTGTAACAAGAACTGCCAAACACCAACGTATGATGGGTTGCATACCAATCAGGGACACCAAAAGGGATAGCCATGGGCGACAAATCTCCTCCCTGTTCAGTGGGAAACTCCCATCCAATTTCTGTTACAGGTGTGTTTAAACCTAACGGGAGTTTTGCCGACGTGACCAGTGAGTTGGACACCCTAACAAAAACTCTAACCAAACAGTATATAGTCATCATTGATGTCATTCAGCTTTATTCAGCATCCTCCTATGAGGGCAGAATGACATCAATTTGGGTGGTCACTTTACACCTGAGCATTATGTTGACAAACTACAACATGCCACCGAAAACACGAACATTGTAGTCTCGACTCTGCCCTTCTGATACAATAAACCAACACTGTGCAAAGAAATGAGACACGCGAACAACCAATTGAAACCGCATCTGAGAGGCATACATGTTAAATTATTTCAGCTTAACTTTCTCTCAGAAAAACACTTCACCCAGCATGGTCTTCACTTGAACCTTGTCGGAAAACATGCACTCGGTGGCGAGCTTGCAAAACACATCCTTACACATCCTCAGCAGTGTCTTGCCCAAGACTCATCCCACCTACATTTCTTAGTACTCGTCCATCCTTCGGCACCCCTCTGGACCCAATTACCTTATCCCCTGAACCTAATCCTTGTACTACCTCTCCCATTATTCATTCCTCTACATCCGTCTCCTCTCCTTTCTCAACTCCTGTCACTGCTGGGACACGATACTTCCTTCGACCACGCACTCGAGGTAAAAATGAAATAAATAAATAGCAACTATTGGCAAATACAGCAGAGAATCATCCATGTAGGTACATGCAAAAGATTCAAATAATACCTCATAACGTGCAATCTCTTTCAAATCAAATGAATTTATCGAGGCAGCATTACAGTGTGATCTGAGTCAAATAGATGTTTTTTCCTTTACAGAACATTACTTGTCTAATAATGATCTAAACACATCCCAAATTCCTAGTTTTTACCTTGCAGGATCTTGTTATAGAGCGAGGGAATCAAATAAGAGGCCTGCTTACTGAGGTTCGTGTATTTACGTAAGAAATAATATTGATTCTACCTTCTTGTCAGAATTCAATTTATATGCGGTAGAAAAAGTTTTTGAAATAACAGTCGTACATCTTACTACGCTCAAAATTATCTTGCTTTGTATCTCCAGACCTCCAGTAAAGCGAGCTTTAGATTATTTCAATATCTTAGAAAATCTAGAGATAACTCTAATCAAAATTAGTAATCTGCCGGCCCGGTGGCCGAGATCGCTAAGGCAGTAGTGTCGTAGTGATCTCGGACCGAAGGGTCGCGGGTTCGAGTCCCGCCTCGGGCATGGTTGTATTTGTGTTCGTCCTTTCACCCCTTATCATCAATCACCATATCGTTTCATCCACATAGTTACCATACCGTTAACAGCAATAGTGGTCGCTAATGACCTTAGATGTTGATGCGACCTTAAATAACAAAAAAAAAAAAAAAAAAAAATAGTAATCTCTCTTTTGAGTCCATTGTATATGGAGATTTCAATATTGATTTTCTGAGCGAATCCCACGAAAAAGAACAGTTTCTCAATTTACTTTATTCTTTTAATTTAGATATTACAGTGAACGGAATACTTTTAAATCACAAGCGGCAATAGATCAAATTATAATTAACAAAACCACAACTAGATACGAAATAAAATCGAATAATCTAGGTTACAGTGTACACGTTGCACAAATTCTTACAATTACTAATAACATGTATACAGACACAATAAATAATACACGCATGTGTAGAGCATTTACTAAAGTTATCATAAAAGTATCTGCGAGTTACTTGCTGAAGAAATCACTGGACGCTGTTTATAACGCTGTTGACATAAATGAAAAATATAATTTATTTTTCTCAAAGCTTTCATTTCACTTTTAACGCGTGCTTTACTCTTCAAAAATAAATAAATAAATAAAAAATTAAACATTTCACGAAAAAGTAACACTTGTATC
Source organism: Teleogryllus occipitalis (assembly GCA_011170035.1). Classification (NCBI taxonomy): domain Eukaryota; kingdom Metazoa; phylum Arthropoda; class Insecta; order Orthoptera; family Gryllidae; genus Teleogryllus; species Teleogryllus occipitalis. The sequence goes on along the minus strand of BLKR01000634.1, from coordinate 235,009 downwards.
ACACAAGGAATTAGAACATTGTGTAAAAACAAACGTACGCTTTACTTCACTTCTAAACATCATAACGTATCACCCTGTTTCCATGTCTACTTCCGAGAATACAAAAGAATTTTAAGGAAAGTAATAATTCAGGCAAAAATAATGACAAATAACCTGGATATTTTGAACGCTAGTAACAAAACTAAAGCAATCTCTTAAAACATACGACGTCATCACGATACTTCATGGCAATTGTTGTTTTAAAGGATACTGAAAGCGAAGCAAGTAATCCAGAAAAAGTTGCGAATCTCTTCAACAAGTTCATTATGGTGCGCATTTAGAATTCTTTCAAATTCTTTCAGCCTTCATGCAGCTCGTTGCGTGTATTTTGCAAATGTACATTCGCGCCAGAGATATTGCATAATATCCTGGGGAAGCTCATCCTTTCGTATCCACACATGTAGATTGTAAAAGAAAATTATCCGAATAATGAAAAAATACCGTACACGTGATCCATGCAAGCCTCCTTTCATTGAGCCTGGAATCTTACCATTGCCTTGCCTATTTATTTACGAATATGTAGTAATTGTCAAAACTGACTTACTTAACGGCGGGAACATATTTTCATGTAATAATGATATTTATAACTACAACGCACGTCGTAGAAATCATGTTCATCAATCGTCAATATCAACAGCTTACTACAAGAAATCCACATACAATGCATGTACGTTACTTTACAACGCATTGCCAGATGAGATTAAACAATTCAAATCGATTCACAAATTTAAGTTAAAAGTAAAATATTTTCTGCTGCATAACTGTTTCTATACAATTAGAGACTATACTGATCATCAAAAAGAAAAATAATGTTTATTTTCACAAAATAATGATATAGTGTAATGAATTCGTATAATAAAAAAAAGACTTAACTTGCCCGTAACAAATAATGTTCTTCAGCTTTCGGGTCAATGACCTCCATCTCAATTTGGTTTTTGTCCAGTTTCCCTGATCCATTGAGCAAATGCTGAGATGGCCTCTTGATTTGCTTCTGGACGTAAATGAATCTTTACTATGCGCACGTTTTTTTGAGTTCTTTCTTTGCTTGTGGTGGTAATAGAGCTTAGGGTTAATTACTGTTTTGTTAGCAATGCAGAAAAATCAAATCTGCAGTTCGTTTGTCGTTACAAATAAGATTTCTATAACTCTAGAACGAAAATTATTAAAATTTATGTGTTAATCTCGTGGTTTTTAAAATATAATAATAATAATAATAATAATTATTATTATTATTATTATTATTAACATTATCCGATTTTTTCACTCTCTGCACTGTGTGCAGGAACATTCATCTGACCATTGCTGGTCTAAACTCGGTCGATCTCGCAGTGTCAAGACACGAACGAATGTTACTCTTCAGACATTTCACTCAATTGTTTCCGAATCAGTAGTACATCTCAGGAATTCTCTGACTATTCTGCAGCTGTCCAGTATTTATACTTTCTGCATTTGATCTATGCATGAAAATGGTAATTCCAACACTGGAATTGCATGCACTGTGTGTTTTGGGATTAATTCTGTGGTGGACATGATTATCGGTTGTATGTCGATATTCTGAAGTCTCCATTGATGACGAAGCTCTTGAGTCAGCGGTACATATTTCTGAATTTGCATGTGAAATACAGATTCTAGATTGTTATCTTTGTGCTGCTTACGACTGCAAAATCGATTGTCATAGCTGTTTTCTTGAGCTTGTTTAGAACTATTATATCTAGCCTGTTGTTCGAAATTGTGGTGTCTATAATTATGCTTCTATCCCAGCATAGCTTCCATTCATTTCCCAAGACTGTTGAAGGGTGATATTTATAATATGAGACATTACAGGACTCAAATCCGTATTATTTAGTAAGCGTCCATTAATTATTTTACCCATATTATCGTGCCTAACTTTATAGGGGGTTGATGCCAACACACTACAACCGCCAAGGATGTGCACCGCTGTGCATGCTGTGCATGCACACTGTGCATGCTGTGCGGTGCATTCTGTGCACCGCATCTTCTGCATTCATCACTTACTCTTGAGGGGTCTCTTAGTATATAGCGTAAGTAATTTGTTGTTGCAATAACCTCGTCTTGAATGGCTATCATAAAACCTTCTGTTTCTGGGTACAGTAAACCACGTGTCTGTTAGAAACTTTAAAATTTATGTTCTGACCTGATAGTTCATTGGGATGTCTGCCATGTAACTCTTTTCGACACCACTGTTGCATCAGGCTTTCATTGCTTGTGTACTCTGGTTGAAACTGAGCATTTGCAAGATTTAAGGGGGTGAGACTGAAATTAGCCCCTACTATAGCCTTGTACAATGTCGATGTTTCTGCCCTCTCAAGGAAGTACTTTCTCATTGGAGATATTTGGTTGGCATTACTGTTAGTTATATTTGTAATGCCTCGACCTCCTTTTTCACGTGGTAGATTAATCCTCTCGACAGCAGATTTAGAATGATGATATTGGGTCATTTGGGTTCTTACATGTCTGTCCATTGCTTCAAGGTCTGTCTGACTCCATTTTATTAAGCCCATTGAGTAGATGATCACAGGAATAGCGTATGTATTCATTGCAGTGGCAATATTTAGCTAATTCGAAGATGTTTTAAAAACATTTGTGAGTCGGTTCTTGAATTCTGCGGTCATACATTTCTTCACTTCCGAATGGGCTACTGTTCGAGACTGCTCTATACCAAGATACTTATACAGTTCATCTTGTTCTAATGATTTAATAAGATCGCTACTTAGCGTCTCATATTCCAGTCCCCTCGTCAATTTACCACGTACTACATTAACCGTTCTACACTATCTATACCAAAACACATTCCGACATCTTCAGAGAAAGTTTCGGTGATATTAAGGAGCTGCTTCAACGAACTAGCTGTTGATGCATACAGCTTTATTTAACCTACATACATACCAGATGGGAAAGACTGTATGAGGAGTGCTGACTCTTTGTCTCATAGCCGTATTTACTACTGTTGAGGATGATATACTGCGGGTTCAGAGCCAAGAAAAACCAAAATGGGCTCAAAGAATCTCCTTGGAAGTTACAACGGTTGATGTTAATTTTATTTGTGATAATGTTCACTTCCTTGGTTTTTAATACAATTTCTGTCTTCCACATTGTTGGTAGGGTTGCACAAAAGTTTATCAACTTGGGATGGATTTTGTATACTTTTAGCTCGTCTATAAGCCAGTCATGTGGGACCGAATCATAAGCTTTCTGGTAACTATGTACGCTGCAAATAGATTTCTTAGCTTATTACTTGCTTGTTCCAAGACTACTGAGTCAATAATTAGTGGATCTTTACAGCCTAGCGATTCTTTCTTACATCCTTTTTGATGTTCTGCTAGGATATTGTTACCATTACAGTGATCTTCCAGGATCTTGGACACATGATGCTAAGAGTTTGTAGAACGTGTTCGAACACGTTATAGGCCTATACCTTGCTGGATTACGACTCCTGGAGCCCTTCAGTATGAGATACGTCACACCTGTGGCCAGATGATGCGGAATTCTGTGTGGTTCTTCAATAAAAGCATTTATACGTTCAACGAACGTACTGTTCAAAGCTAATAAATTACGCTCCACACGTGCGCTGCGCGCTGGAGGCTGGGGGGGGGGACAAACAGCCGCGGGTGCTTGTTAAAGAGCGCCCGAAGAAAAGCGGCGCGAATACCGAGCGCGTTCATGAGGAGCTCTGAGCAGCGTCAACAGGCGTCGTGCAACTTCAGCGGCCTTTCGCGCGAGTCTTACGCAAATCCCAGCTTCACTCCCAGATACATGCATTTCTCCACTTAACGAAGGCAAACAACTGGCTCGCGTGCAGTTGTAATCAGCTCCCTTGAGTTATGTTGATTCTGTTTATTCACCGACTACAAAAACTTACTCCAAAAAGGACTACACTTCTTCAGTATAATAAGTCGTGTTACGCAATAATCTTCGTCGTAAATAATGTTTATGATTTTTCAAAATGGACATTTAATTTCTTGAGTTTTCTTGCCTAAATTGAGCCTTCTTTCCCAAAGAGTTTGTTGTATATTATTTAAGGTCGCATCAACATTTAAGTCATTAGCGACCATTATTGGCGTTAACGTTATGGTAACTGTAAAGATGAAATGATATGGTGATGATAAAGGTTGAAAGGACAAACACAAATACAATCATGCCCGAGGCGGGACTCAAACCCACAATCCTTCGATCCGAAATCGCTACAACACTACTACTACCTTAGCAATCTCGGCCACCGGATCGGCTATCCTAAAGAATTACTTTGTTCTCTGTAACTAAACCAAACACTTTTTAGATCGCGTTCTACTTCTGACACAACCCTTGAGAAGTATATTTTAATTCAACAACTTTTTACTAACGTGTAAAGTTGAATTCTTTCATTCCCCCCCCCCCTGCTTTTTAAACACGCCCATGGAGATGAGTATGTAAATACCAAAATGTTTTCTTCAATTGTTTCATTTAATCCTTAATTCAAATTTCTCCTTGCATATAAGATTTTCTTCTCTATGAAAATTGGCAATAAAACGAGACGACTTAGGAATAACTTCCAACAGAGTCCAGATCCTTTTATCGCAGTTCGTCATAAACTGGGGCAAAAATAACCCCACGAGTATGCATAAAACTTCCACACTCGAAGCCCTTTCACGGCACAGAATGGTACGAACGCTTCAGTCGTGCGACTCATGCGTTTTAAACGAAACCGAAATGCAATCCACGTGGGCATTCATTCGCGTCGCCGCGCCGCGCCGCGCCGCGCCGGCACCGCCGCGCCACTCTCCAGAAGCAATTCGCGGGGGCGCGCGTTCGGCCGCCAGTCGGAGACGAGCGCTGGGCACAAAGCGGCGGCGCCTGGCTGGAAAAAGTGTTTAACGAACGACCGGTCGACAGACGGCGCGCAGCGGCCGGCGCGGCGGGGGCGGGGCCGGAGCGCCTCGGAGGCGGGGAAAGGGCGGGGCCGGAGCGCACCGGACGCGGCGGGAGAGAGGCCGAGCAGGGGTGAGGCGCGTCGGATGCGGCGGGGGAGGGGTGGGGAGGAGTCGGGCAGGGTGGAGCGGAGAGGCGGTGGATCGGGGGTGCGGCGGGGGCGAGGCGCCTGGAATGGGCGGGAGATGCGGTGGGATGGCGATGGAAAGGCAGACAGTGAGATGAATGGCGGGAAAGGGAAGAGAATGGCGGAAGACGAGGGGTTTGACGCACGGAGGGGTCGACGGAGGGAGGGGAATGGCATGAGACAAAAAGGTTGACGAGGGAAGGAGGTGAAAGGCGGAGGAGGATGGGGTTGACGAGGGAGGGACGGAGGGAAATGGCATGGGACGAGGAGGTTGACGAGGGAAGGAGGGGAAAGGCGGAGGAGGATGGGATTGACGAGGGAGGGACGGAGGGGAAAGGCATGGTACGATGGAGTTGACGACGGGGAGGGGAATTGCGGAGAGGGCTGACAAGGCATGAGGGGGGAGAGAAAGTGAGGGGAGGGGGGAATGGCGAGGAAGCGTCGGGGGCCGGGCAGCCAGCGGGCAATATATCGCCGCGCGAGAAGGGCATCGGGACAAAGACAAATGTACACGCGCGCAGAAGAGCCCCATTTCGCGGGAATAACACGGAGATGATAAAGTATGAATGGGAGGCGAAGATAACATATGGGCGAAGCGATGGGGGCCGAAGCGGCTCGACCAGGCTGAGCGGAGTTGGACGAGCTGGCAACGCGGGGGGTGGGGGAGGATGGCGGGAGAAGGGGGGCCAGATGAAAATCGTGGAGTGGGCGAGGCTTGGCCAGGAGAGGAGACGCGCAGTGTGGAGTGACGCGCGCGCGATGTGATCGGGTTGTGCATGGGAGATGTCGACGTGGATTCCAATCGAATCGCAGGTGGGTTGTAAACTGGGGCAGACGTGAGTCCCCTGTGAACGATCTTGACGTGTTCGGGTTTTATTAGCGTCTTTGGCGAAGTAATAAAAAGAGAGGAAATACCGCTGGTGGAACTCCTTCCGAAACCACTTCTATTACCAAGTACAAATAATACATGCAGACACAAGCTACTAGGAAACATTTGAACTTACTTGCTTTTCTCAAATAAGCTGCTCAGCATTATCCATTAATGCTATCTAACGAAGGTGGCCATGCTGGAGAGTGGGGAAATTCATGTACAGAAAAGTTACACAAAGTAACTGAATGTCGTATCATAGAATACGCGAACATAGACTACAAAGTGAGAGTGGAGAGTAACTAACGAAATAAAGAGCAGAATAAAGAGAGGAATAAGAAGAGTAAATATTGAAAAAAGTTGAGATTTAACCAGGGACGCCCAATTAAAACAAGACGCTTCATATATATTTAATTATTTCAAATGTACGTTTTAAAGATTATTATACTTCAAATACTTCAATAACAGTTAAAAAATATTATTTTTCTTCACAAACAGATTACTGAAGAAAATATGTTTTTATAAATGTTTTAATTATATTTTAAACGGTTAACTTAAAACAATTTATTACAACTTTGAGTACTCGTTTTACAAAACATCCGACTGTTTGCATCAGACATTAGTGAGAATAATTTGAATTAAAAGTAAATAAGCACACATTTTACATGTTTTAAATTTTACAAATTTTGAGGCCCGAATTGTGTCGACCACTGAAGCAAGTTGCTCCAGCTTCCCCCTCTGCTGAACTCCATGGGACATACCATAAGAACTGAAACAGACGTTGTAGAAACCTGGTGGAATTGACGAACGCGGAAGCGAGAATCGCTGAGGCAGGGGAAGAGGAAGGGGCGGGGACGGCGGAAGGGAGGGGGAAGGGGAGGGGGCTGAGCGAAGAGGCGCGGGAGCGGAAGCGCGCGTGGCGCGCGCATGGACGCGGGCCACGCGCGGGGAGCAGGGGCGTGGAGCAGGGGCGTGGAGCAGGGGGGAGCAGGGGCGGGGTGTCGCCGCGGAGCGCGTAAGTGGAAACGAGAGCCTCGCGCTGGCCGCCATTAGCGGTGAACCTAATCCGCGCGCGCTCTCTCCGGGACGTATTTCACGCCGACGCGGGTCGACACCGCCGCGCCTCGCGCCTCGTGGACGCACCACGCCCTTGCCCCCCCCCCCGAGCCCGGGCTTCATTGCCATTTGCACATCCCCCACTGCCCATCGCCCGCTGCCCATCGCCTGTTGCCCATCGCCCGCTGCCCATCGCCCGCTGCCCATCGCCCCACTGCCCATCGCCCCACTGCCCATCGCCCCACTGCCCATCGCCCCACTGCCCATCGCCCCACTGCCCATCGCCCCACTGCCCATCGCCCCACTGCTCATCGCTCCACTGCCCATCGCTCCACTGCCCATCGCCCCACTGCCCATCGCCCCACTGCCCATCGCTCCACTGCCCATCGCCCATCGCTCACCATCGACGAATTCCAGTCGTTCGAAAGCGAAAGCTGATGCCACGCGAACCTTGACAGCCCGTGCGATATTCCTGCGGGCAAATTCATAGGGGAAACACTCATTTCTTGCATGATGTCGAACATCTGTTACGTAAAACGTATCATTCATCCCTTAAGTTATATAGTCTCAGTTAAAATAGCAGTAATGCACAAAATCTATTTTCCAGTACGAAGTGGGGTTTAAGACATTTGTTACAATTGTAACCATTCTTGGTAAGCAGAGAGAAGTTTAATAAGAACTAATGCAATCAATTAATAAACGAGAATAAAGAGAACTTCCAATGCGAATGAAATCCTTTTTATCTTCTCTTCTCGGAATTATTGCAAATAGGGGCCTTTAATATGAAAGAAAAGCAAGAGGCAGTAACACGCATAAATATTCATGACCATGCGCCAGCCGACCCGACGGCGACGCAAGGCGCGCGCAACGCGCAAAACGCGGCCGATGGCTCCGCGCGCCGCAAACGGCCCAAAGAGAGCGGGCGTCGATGGCCATAACAGTTCCCGGCAGCCGCCAGCGCCTCCGAAGACGCAATTCCATCCGCGGAACGCCGCCTTGCGCGGAAACGGCCGGCGGCGATACCCTCCCTCCCCCCCCGCCCCCCGGGCCGCCGCCGCGCCCCCCAGCGGGCGACATTACAGGACTGCCTTCGCTCCGCCGCCCTCCTCCCGGCCCGTCTCTGTCCCTCCTTAGCTGCTCGCCGGTTTCTGTACATGTCGCTCTCCTCATTGGTTTCGGTTCCCGGGTGTCTGTCTATCCAGTTTCACATTTCCATCTTTCTCACCCTGCGTCCTTCAGAAGGCTAATTTATATCTTTCTCCGCCGTCCTTTCTGTTTTTCAAGCCCTCTTCTCTTCCCCTGTTTTCCCTTCCACGCCTTTATCCACCGATTTTTATTTCGTCACTTCTTTTCCTCACATCCCCACTTATATTCTTCCTGACGTTCCTTGACCTAGACTCACTCTTTCTCCTTTCTTTGCAACATTGCTCTCTAATTCTCCTTGCTCCATGGAATAAATGCGTTAAGAGTCTACAGTCCAATATCATATTCTGCTATAGTTGATCACAAATTTCCCAATCCTTCCTTATCCTTCATCTCTCTTTGACGTGTGCATACCTCTCCCTTTTCTCTTTCCCAGATCTCTTCCTGCCGTTCATTCTTTCCCACCTCCCCTCATGTAATTCTCTTTAGAAGTTTTTTCGGGTATTTTTTTCTATGGTAACTTTATGTTTTCTTCATGTCGCTTTTCTACCTACGCATCTTCGAATTCTTGTCCTAGCCCGGTTTCGTTGGCGTTTCCACCAACACCTCTCGGCACGCCCCAATCTCCGACTTGGTTCAGGGCGACAATTGATGTCACTGCAATGCCTCTGACCGGCAGGTCCTAAGGTCCCGCGGTGGCAAGAATTTCAACACATATATAGCTAGGACGAATTCAGCCGCTGGATGGAGGCCAATTGTAGGGGCCGGCTTCTCTGATCGGTAGTTTTCCGTAGTTTCTCCGATCAACACGATGTGAATTTCGAAGCAGTACCTTAACAAACAGGCCACGGACCGCGCGCAATCTCTCCTTCCTCCACCTTGTCCAATCGTCACCCCTCACTTACAAACACGCTTGCATTATCTACACTGCCACGCATGTTAGGAAACCAGTCGGGAGCTTAGAGCTCGCTCCGGCTGGGGCGGTGCATAGCCGATGTGAGACACCTGGTTGGGGAAAATCCTCGCAAGTCGACGGGCAGGCGCCGGACCATGCCATCTAGAGAGGGAAATAACCACCTCCGGCGATAAAAACATGCACTACACCTACGGAACTAATGCCATCAGCAATGGATCACCAATCAATCCAACCTTGCCTCCACTGCGGCATCAGCACACGTCTGCCGCCGCGTCACCCTCTCCTTTCCTTTTCTGTCCTCTCCTCTCCTCTCTTTTCCTCTCCTCTCCACTCCACTCTCTTATCCTCTCCTCTTATCCTCTCCTCTCTTTTCCTCTCCTCTCTTTCCTCTCCTCTTTCCTCTCCTCTCTTTTCCTCTTCCTCTCTTTCCTCCTCTTTTCCTCTCCTCTTTCCTCTCCTCTCTTTTCCTCTCTCCTTTCCCTCTCTCCTTTTCCTCTCCTCTCTTTCCTCTCCTCTCTTTTCCTCTCCTCTCTCTTTTCCTCTCCTTTTCCTCTCCTCTTTCCTCTCCTCTCTTTCCTCTCCTCTTTATCCTCTCCTCTCTTATCCCTCTCCTTCTTATCCCTCCTCTTATCCTCTCCTCTCTCTTATCCCTCTCCTCTCTTATCCTCTCCCTCTCTTATCCTCTCCTCTCATCCCTCCTCTTTTCCTCTCTCCTCTCTTTCCTCTCCTCTCCTATCCTCTCCTCTCCTATCCTCTCCTCTCCTATCCTCTCCTCTCCTATCCTCTCCTCTCCTCTCCTCTTCACTCCTCTCCTCTCCACTCCTCTCCTGTCCTCCCTGTCCGTCGCGTGGCTGCGCGGCGCAAGTGAGGCGGCGGGAAGCGACCCGCGAACCAGAGCGATTATCGATCGCGGGGGCGCGTGCCCCGACCGCCACCGGTGGAGCGGCCGCCGCAAAAATCTGCGGCGCGGCAGAATCGATGGGCAGCGAGTGCGAAGGCCGCGCGGTGCCGCCCCAGGCGTCGCCCGCCCACGCGCTGCCCCCTTCGTTGGTTTTCGGAAAAAGATAGATGAAAGTTTCTTTGGTATTCTTGCGTAGAGAATCTTAATCACATCATATCAGGATCTTGTATTTAAGGAACTTGAATATTTGTCAGAAACTAAAATAAGAAATAATACCCTTGTTCTAATTTTTGTAAAGAATATAAAACTCCTTGGTGTAATTTTTATGAATACGTCATAATCATAATTATTGCAACATAATCTTAATATAATAAAAATAATGTTATTCGGCTCACTGATATTCGGAATTTGAAGAGAAAAAATGTGTCTGTCGTAGATGTCGTTCTATGTGATCAGAACGACGTAACCAAGGAGGAAGGAAAACATCAACCAGATGAGAGGTATACAAACACGGATCGTACTGATAGCCATTTGACCTTCGTAATACGTTTTGCATAATCTGTGTAAGAATTTTTCTACATTCTCAGGACATTCAAAATGCTAAGAAACGTCGCTATATTGGGAACAGTCCGTATTTTGCTCCAATTATTGTAGACGCACCCGCAGTTATTGAAGGCGCTCCTTAGAATGGTGTTTCGAATGTGGAAAAAAAATTATTTATTTTTGCATACAAATGACATCAACCATCTCAATGGGAAATTTAGAGGACGACGATATTAACAGTATTAACTCTACAACGATCTGAAACCAGATATTTGGGTGGAAGAATCCAGGCAGATCGCAGACCAGATGGACCCACAATCTGCGGAAAGCAGTAGGTTCACTTTGTTCTGGACTGGCACGAAGTTGTAGGTTGCAACGGGACTTAATCAGTGTTTCTCATTAACTACATGTTCATAAAACTAGTGTAGTCTTTCTTGTATACAACCCTAAGTACATAGTATTATCTGTGAAGTGTTTGTAGTGGTCCTTGAACTATCGTATGTTGGTTGCATCGTGTCAGGATTTGGAAAACAATTTGTTGGTTTAAACTAGGGTAACCAACGAAGATTTTCACCCCGCATGAAGTGCGAGGCCTTGGTCCTTAATTGAATGTGCACAGGCTATAATAATAATAATAATAATAATAATAATAATAATAATAATAATAATAATAATAATAATAATAATAACAATAATAATAATAATATTAATAATAATAATAATAATAATAATAATAATAATAATATTAATATTATTAATAATAATAATAGTAATAATAGTAATAATAATAATAATAATAATAATAATAATAATAATAATAATAATAATAGTAATAATAATAATAATGAGCCGGTGACGGCAGCCGTCATCTTCGTCGAGGAGGCGGCAGGTTCGAATCCTCCGTAGGCATGGTCGTATTTGTACCTTCACCCCTCATTATCATCCTTTCACATGATAATTCATAATTCAAAGCTCAACAATCTTGTCTTACCGAGGGATACAGCCGAAAAGCTGATCCCCGTAATGACACACATTAATCTCCTTCTGGAACTGACTATAACTGAGCTTCGGATGAGAACATGTAACGTTGTCAGAAATAGCCTTTAAGCAAATAATAATACTAATACTAATACTAATACTAATACTAATAATAATAACAATAATAATAATAATAATAATAATAATAATAATAATAGAAAAGAATTCAGGAACACTATCAAAAAACATACATTTTACACCGAAAGCAAGAAGAGGCCAGGATGTAAATGGACAGCAGAGCGGAAGAAACAACACAGTGAACACATGAAGAAAATATGGGCCCAGAGAAAACACAAACAATCATCATAAAGGAATTCAAGTTCAAACGCTCTCTTTAAATGGGAATAATCGTGAATAATAATAATAATAATAATAATAATAATAATAATAATAATAATAATAATAATAATAATAATAACAATAATAATAACAATAATAATAACAATAATAATAATAATAATAATAATAATAATAATAATAATAATAATAATAATTACATTGTTCAATTACTATACTTTTAGTCTGAATTCCCTATATTTAATTCCAGGTGGAATAAATGTTCCTTCCCTCCCCTAAAAAGCGCGCGTCCCTTGGCCACTAGCCACGCCGTGTGGCGCCAGCCGCGCTCGTTCCCGCACCGCCCGCGCGTCGCGTCGCGTCGCGCCGGGCGCGGCCCGTCACGTTCGCGCGGGGCTCTCACTCGCCGGACAAACAATGGGACGCGCGGCCCGTGGCCCGAATTTTCAATCCGGCGGCCGCGGCGCGGCGCGGGTCGCCAGCGCGCGGGGGGCGTGGCCGGCGAGAACGCGGCGAATGGCTGGGGGGAGAGGACCGTCATCGCTATTTTTTTCTTACGTTCTTACGAGAAACGATGAAGGCTAACGTTTCTCTAAAATTATGATTGTTATTATTAATGTTAACGATTTGTTTTCTGTAGGTTTTCTTTGTAGGTGGTTCTTGTATTGTACTATCTTTTGTTAATGTAGTTGTAGTTTCTTTTATTGTGTTTATTTAAATTTGTATTTCTATTATATACCTGTGAACTTATGATTACCACTTGGCAATCAATCAGCTAATCGATACCATTATTATTATTATTATTATTATTATTATTATTATTATTATTATTATTATTATTATTATTATTATTATTATTATTATTATCATTATTATTGAATAACGTTCGAAGAATAGTTGTGTCGTAAAAAACAATTAATTCGCGATCCCCAAAAGATGAGTAACGTCCAAATTACGCGCACTTGATATAGTGTACAAATAATATTCAAGATTCTCCCTCATTATTAGACCTTACTGCTATGCAAATACTTAAGTATAATAATATAATAATTATCAGACAAAACACACAAAGGTACAAGAAGCTTTGCTGATAACTTCCCCTCTCCATGTTGTTCTCCTATCTTGAAGTAATTACGTACCAATGTGTTCAATAGGTAGTAAAATCATTATTGTCGACGAAACAGTAAATAAGATCGTTGAAAAATCGAAGACATCGTACAAGATTTTGAAAATACAAATATTATTAGCAAACGTACTAGTACGAGTAAGACTGGGCCTTTCTGTAGCACCTTTAGTTCTTGTACTGTTCCAAAACTATAGCGATTTACGAATCCCTTTACGTATAAATGTCATCACCTATAATATCATAAGCCTCTTATTGTTGTTCCGAAAACAATTTAGAATCGTACTGTAAATATAGATTCTACTTGAGTATTTGAATATTTACTATAAAACTTAATACTTAATACTTAATCTTAATACTTACTATAAAACAAGTTTTATCACACATATGCTACATGAGAATAATAGAGGTTTTAGCAGAAGTGCATCTACGCCTTCGCCATATGCATTAAGCTACGTCTGGCTGCGTTTTCTGTGAAGATTTATAATGTATCACATTGATTGATGGATGCAGGCACTTCTCCCGGATTCCCTCTTCTCTCACACATATGCATTCCTCCGAACCATTTTTCTTCACTAACGTTTCTCCGAGTCCTTAGCGCTGAATGAGTACGTGCACAAACAATAATATAGACGATTTAGTAACATTTGACACTCAGAAACGAAAAGTAATACGAAAGTATTTGTACTACATCGGATAGTTACTGGAATTCTTGACATTGTCATCTCACTTGGTATCATTCTGACCCACAATAATTAATGTTCCCATTGCAGCAATGAACATAACGAAATTTACCAGTGTGGAAAAACCTCAATCGCGAAACGTTTTAACAACTTACCGGACTGACAACAGTTTTGGCGGACAATTAGAGAAAGAAACAATTTTATTACGGAGAATTACAAGGAAGAAAGAACAGCAATCCATGAAGATTGTATTTACGATTAATGTAATGCACGTTTTTCAATGTAATAAGTTGAGTATAATATTTTAACTCCCATGCTTACTTTTAAAATTTACTCATACTTAATGCATGCGAAACGTCTTGCAGGTCTGATATTGTATTGGTTGTACAGCAGGTAGCCAATTTCCCAGCAATATGGCATTTTGAACCCCCCAAAAGTGTTTGCACGCTGGATGGCTCTCTAGAGAGGTTAATTCTCAAGGACTACTCATCTATGTTATTTACGGGATTGCTATTGGCTTTGAAAATGGGAAGGATGTTAAACAACAAATATTAATTTTTTATTATGACACTATTTCCAAGTAGGATCGATTACTAGAAGAGTCGAATAAAGAAACAAACAAACAAAAAAGATAAAGAAAGAGAAACAAGGAAAGAAAAAAGAAAGAAAGGTCACAGTAGATTGCTAGGGAGTTGGACCGGTTATGTTGTTGATGTCGACTGCCCATCATGAGTAATCGATTATCCTTCGAGACCAATTTTAAAAATCGATCTCACTCAGGTTCCATTACGCGTCAAGCGTGTCTGCTTGTATTAGTTGCACTATCGCGAGATGCTCTGGGCTGAACCCTTCTCCTTGTTTCACGCTGGGTCTGCAACGCGTTATACTCTCGCGTGCGGCGCGTTGCCTACACGTGCTGCGCCTCTCCGCAGGGGCAGCTGCACCGGCGCGGCCGCCGACCCCGCCGCGCTCCGCTCCGCGCCACGGAGATGAAGTCGAGTTATCGAGCAAGGGGTCGAGGGAGAAGGCTACGCGGAAGCGGCAAGAGGGAAGCGAGATTCAACTGAGAAAAGGATCTTCCCTCAGTTGGACGTCATTATTCCTTGCTGCTAATGATGAAACGCGTCGTTTGACCTCGATGTGGGCCAGGTTTGGGCTCAACTTTTCTGCGTTTCCTGCGTGATTGGTGATGTGACTATATAAATATTTACAAAATTTCTACTCAATGAATGAGTGAAAGTATTTTGGAGACTAGTTATAAAAGGAAAGCTTCATGCGCTAAAATATATTGAAAGTTTTGAACAACTATTTTATTTACAATGCAGAATTCCTTCCATTTTTCTTATTCTAAGACAATGAGGCCTTCAATGAACAGCCTACATGTTCACCAATGAATGTTCATGAAAATACACTAGGTAAAGCATGTTTCATATTATTATTATTATTATTATTATTATTATTATTATTATTATTATTATTATTATTATTATTATTATTATTATTATTATTATTATTATTATTATTATTATTATTATTATTATTATTATTGGTAAAAAAATGACCTTCATTTATATACTCGTAAAAGTTCCCTGGCACACACAAATACACATACCCGCAAGAGTGTACGGGTGGAAGAACGAATGTGAATAAGGATGGGTGATGACCTGAAAGCAAACCACACAATATGCAGAGCGAAATTTCACATAAAAATATCTGAAGATCTAGCATGAGTACTAAAGAGATAATTCCACTTTACTCAAATCATCTTCAGCACACAAAAACTCGTTTAAGTTAATTGGTGTTAAGAGAACCCTAATAGAATTAAAGCTCCTCAATAACTATCCAATTCCCTCTTGACCTCAGGGACGCTCAGCAAAATCAACGATGAGACGAAAGCAAACCACAAGTGGCCGGTGGCCAAGGGGGGGAGTGGAAGGGGTGCACGAATGAGATAGAACAATGTTTTCAACAACGTCCGACATGGGGATGAGAACGAATGGAGATGGAAGTGCAAGGTAATTGACATAAATATGACGAAAACGCCGGGAAGAAAAAGAGCGATAGAAAGCAGAGGTATAGAACGGGGAAAGAAGAGTGAAAAGAGAAAGTGGAGGAAATAACAGATGTGGGAGATGCCAGGGGAAACACAACAGGGAAACGCCACGTAGACGGGAGACGGCGGATTGGACGGGACGGGACACGCCGGATGGGATGGGACTGGCCGAACGGGACGTGCCACACAGAAGAGGACACGCTGGACGGGACAGATCAGTCGGGACACGCAGGTCGGGACACGCAGGTCGGGACACGCAGGTCGGGACACGCAGGTCGGGACACGCAGGTCGGGACACGCAGGTCGGGACACGCAGGACGGCACTCGCAAGATGGCACACGCAGGACGGGACGCGCCGGACGGGACACGCAGGACGGAACACGCAGGACGGGACACGCCGGACGGGACACGCAGGATGGGACACGCAGGATGGGACACGCAGGACGGGACACGCAGGGCGGGAAACGCCGAACGGGACACGCCGAACGGGACACGCCGAACGGGACACGCCGGGTGGTAGATGGCTGGGGGGAAAGGGGGCGGAAGCATGCGAGGGCTGAGTGAAGCGAAGCGGGCCGGCTGCGGCCAAGAGCCACCACTTGTGTGATTGCTCGCTTGTTGCCGCAGGTAAACAGAGGGCGCTCGAGTGTCCCGGCGGGGGGAGCAATCTCTCACGCGCCCGCAACCCTTCCCCCCCCTCCGGCGATCTTTCGCCCGTATTTCATTACCCAGGGGCGCGACCGCCCGCGGGGTGCACCGCCGCCGCGTGCGCTCCGCCTGCGCCTCTCGGTCCGCTGGCTGCGCGAGCGCTCCGGCATTCCGAAGCTCTGTCCCAATCACAGAATGCTTTGAGCGGTATTGCGTCGCCCCCCCCCCCAGGCAAGTTCCAAGGTTCTGAAGAGGAAACTTTACACTCGGAGAGAATGCCCGTTCATGCTAATCAAACCTACTTCTCTGCATTTTCGCTGGAACTGAATTTTCGAAAAAAAGCACTTAAAAGAAAAGCTCATGAATGTAAGCATGTTCACTCTCCTGTTTTTGCGTAGTTGGGTTATTTGTGTATATCCACAAAACGTTTCACTGCTTTATTTATTTATGTAAAACACGTAACAACATGTGACTTTGTAACATGCAAAATACGTGTTCTCTTTAGAAGAAAAACAACGTATTATCTTAGCTTTTACCAATTTCTTCGCCTGAAACGTTACTTACCACGAAACCTGTGCTTCAAAACCTGTGTATGGTATTTATTGACTCAGAAACTACAAATGCGATGAAAATATTTATTAACCTAGTAAAACACGGATACAATGATAATATGCAAGTTTTGTAGCATTTGTAGCCTCGATTTAAGTACTAATAATTTATTTTACATTGTTATACTTCCAAGACACAAAGAGTGTACGTTGTTATTAAACATTACCTTTCAATGACAAGAACATCATCAGAGTGATTTTTTTCTAACAGAGCAGGTTTTACAGGAAAACATGTTTTTATTGTTTACTAGTTCATTGCTGTGTGTTTACGGACCTCAAACAAAACACGTAACGGTATTCTTAATACCTTTGCCGATCTTTCTTATACGTTATACCCTCGGTCCTTTTGAATACTTTATGTTCCGATCTAATACCAACATAACACAACATTTTTATGAATTCAATTTATTAAAGTTACGATGCAAGCAAATACAATACATTAATAGCATAATGCTCAAATAAGTAAAATAACTCGTTATAAACCTTATTTTGCTTAATTCATATGAAAATTGTAATTTTGGAATGTTCCCGTGAATACACAATGGTCATCAGTCACTCATATTTCACTGTTATTCATCACCTTTTTTTAAAGACATAGTATGTGCTTTTTGAGTAGCAGTACTGCTCATAGTAATAAGATGTATAAGGCTAACATTCTCGAAATGTTATTTTTTTCGTGTTGTGTTATATTCCAAATTCCTTTTGGCAATAGAAGCAAATAACCTAAAAGTACCGTTTCATCAACGCAATTTACACTGTTATTCGCACTTCTATATAACTTAAATACTCCATAAACATTTTCACACATTTCTCAACATTTTACTGGAAACCATTGTCCTTAGTTTTGTTACCTTTCGCGAGAATTTCCACAGGAAATTCACAACATTCTTTCATTTTTACAAACAAATCAGTCCAATAACGATTATGAAATAGTAATTGGATACACACACTGTTTTGTTTATCTGACGTCGTATTGGCAAATGACTATTACAATGCATTTTTTCACTTAAGACACAACAAAAATCATAAAATGTTTCGAATTCTCGTTTAATTCAGCAACGAACTAGTAAACAATAAAGTTTTTTGTGCAATACGGGCGTTACTAGCTGTTTGTGCCCCTCAAGCGACTTCCAAACCCTCGAGCCAGAGGCCCTTGGGATTGGAAGTCGCCCTCGGCACAAAAACATCAACTTAACTCCCTTGATACATAAATAAATATTAATACCAGGCTGACATCATTTACTAACGAGTTCATGAACCAGAAAATTAAACCAACTGTCCGACTTAAAGTTATGAAAATAAAAGGAATAATGGCAAAACTTTATCATTTTAAAATTCACTTCAGCACATTACTCAAATAGTAAATTACGTAAATTACTTTCTTAAATTAAAACAAAATGTTCTTCCCTATAAAAGTCTTATTTCTTTTTATTATGGTGAAAATTTAATCCAAAATTCAATAATTTTTAATTTTTTCAGTCTCACTATTACTCATAAATTGATCATGTTACATACTTAGTCAGAATATCTACGATAATATTTTCGTGATCATAATACCTTGTTATTATCTTCAGCTAAGGAGAATTTGGAATAACTCAAATATATGACACAATTATTGGTGAATAACTGAGACATACAGATGTGTACGTTCTTGGGCCAAACAGTTTTCCGCGACGAAACGTGGGGGGAGGGGGGAAGGTGTCCTCTCCCCACCACAGGCGCGCGGGCTAATTGCCGGGTGCCCCGGGGCGCCACGGGCGCTTTGCGTGCCCCCCTGCGCCGCAAAAAGCCCCCAAGGACTCGCGCCAATTAGCTGGCAGCGCGTTCGTTAGACCTCCCACCGCCGCGGGGCACCCCCCCCCATCGCCCGGCCTCGTTCCGTCCCGCCAAACCACTCTCAGAGAGCAACCCATCCCTTTGCGCTCCCAGTCCTCCTCCACCTTTACTCCACACCCGTCCCCTCATTCTTATCAGTATCCCGTTCATTCCCATCATTCCTCCAAAAACTCCTCGCCCTCATCTTCACCTCGCCCTCATCTTCACCTCGCTCTCATCTTCACCTCGCTCTCATCTTCACCTCGCTCTCATCTTCACCTCGCTCTCATCTTCACCTCGCTCTCATCTTCACCTCGCTCTAATCTTCACCTCGCTCTCATCTTCACCTCGCTCTCATCTTCACCTCGCTCTCATCTTCACCTCGCTCTCATCTTCACCTCGCTCTCATCTTCACCTCGCTCTCATCTTCACCTTACCTATAACTTCAAGGGAAGAACGATAAGGGGCCAAGAGCCATGGTCTAGGTGAAGAACTTTGGAGTGGGTTCGCGGTGCACGAAGCGCGGAAAACCAACGTCGTAAAGAACTTGTGGCTCCCGGCTTCGCACCCTCCGCGCTCCTTCCACTGGGAGGCGCTGGGCGCAGCTGCAGCGAGCAGCGCCTTTCCTCCGCACCACCCTGCCACGCCCCTTCCCACCGACGCCCATGCAGAGTTCGCCCAAACTACATCTGACGTACCTGTAATGTGTTCACAGACTTCCGAAACACATGCAACAATTTTACTTCCTCGCATACTACTTCCTAATATAGCAGCAGCGAAAAATGACGATTTTTTTTTCACAGAAAAGCTCGTTTTGTGGATCCCTTAAAATGAAAAAGTGGATGATTCTTGATTCTATATAAAGTACATTACTTCCTCTAATACACTGTGTAGTAAAGATTCATGTTTTGCTGCTCATTGATAAGGAAACATTACACATTGATGTATTGGTTTTCGGCAAAATGTCCGTCCGTCCGTCCGCCCGGGAACAATGATAGCGGTAAGCTGTAGGAAGGGTTTTCGAGAACATTGATGTTCTTCAATCCATCTGGCTGATGACGTGACCTCTTGAAGTGGAAACGGATATTTTGATTTCCGGAGGTATTTTATGATTTTTACAGGAGACATGATTTATATGATTTCGGAGGTATTTTACATGGTGATTATTCAGTGTCATTTTAAAACTTTTCCCAAAAAAGACTGATTATTTTTTATTAAATAGAACAAGGCATGCTCATGAAAATGCCTGGACCTTTTTCTCGAAAATGAGAGAACGCGTTCAGAAAAACTCTAAAAAATAACTGAAGGTTATCGATAAATTTAGTAATAGGGATTATAAATATGAATGAAATAGCAATAAAGAATAAGAGGAAGAGTTCATGTATGAATGGCATCGCTAGTAGGGCAATAAATGATATAATGAAGTGCCTGAGAAAAGATCCCCAAAAGGTGTATCAGAATGGATGAAGCGGATATTAAAGATAAAATATAAGAACGCATAGGTTCATCCATATATAGTAATTGATGGGGCGATTTTATCACAAAAATATCCCCAAAATTGGCACATCTAGAACTTCTTTCGTGTTAGTCTTTAGTTCATTGGCATTCTTTCTTCATTCCCTTAAGTATATCTGTATAGCAGTTTATAAAGCTCCCCCTTATTTTGAGTAAGTCAGTATTGCATTTTATAACGCTCTCACTTTGTTACTTTGCATTCATCCTCAATTCCCAGCCCCTATCTATTCTTACATCCCTCTCACCCCCATGATTCGTATGACCCACTTTCTATTCTAGTCTCTTCCATCTCACGCACTCGCTCGCGCTCTCCGCTTGAGCAATGCACAAACTGGCAACACCAGCTGCTTTTATGTTGTTGCTTTTTTCGCTCGACGCGTGTCCATTTCACGTCCAAGTGGCTTGTCCTAATCCTAATTGCATCAGCGGGGCGTAGTTTGGGGTCGAGGCGAAGAGCGGAAGGGAGGGAAAGGTGAGGGAGGGAGCGACACTCGCCCCCGCGATTATACGTTTCGCTAATGCCCCGGAGGCGAATCCTCTCCGCCGCCGGCTTGCGAGCTTCACCCTCCCACGCGCCTATTTCAACCCCTTATACACTACCGCCCCAGCCCTCAATCACGCCCCTGAGTCCTCACACCCCTCAGTTCCCGCGCCCCCGGACCCAAGTCCCCCCGCGCCCCCAGTCCCCCCGCGCCCCCAGTCCCCCGCGCCCCCAGTCCCCCGCGCCCCCAGTCCCCCCGCGCCCCCAGTCCCCCCGCGCCCCCAGTCCCCCGCGCCCCCAGTCCCCCCGCGCCCCCAGTCCCCCGCGCCCCCAGTCCCCCGCGCCCCCGGAGTCCCCCGCGCCCCCAGCCCCCCGCCCCTCCCCCGCGCCCCCAGTCAGTCCCCCGCGCCCCCAGTCCCCCGCGCCCCTAGTTCCCACGCCCCCAGTTCCCACGCCCCCAGTCCCCCCGCCCCCCAGTCCCCCCGCCCCCCAGTCCCCACGCCCCCAGTCCCCACACCCCACCTCATTTTCCGAATACCCACGCCTCCCTCATTTCAGGGCTAGGAGGAGAGGGAAAGCTAATGCCATAGTGATCTCCGCTTTCCCATGCAAACTGTTCAATGCTGATTGGCCAATTTCACTGAAAGTCAGCGGAGTGTCCATGTAGAAAGAATGATGAAAAGAAATTAAAAGGATGATATTCCAATTGTATACTTGTGATACTACAAAGCAAACCACACGCACATGTTTTAAAACTCCTGTGGGCCTCAAACCCGCAGTCTTGGACTCTACGAACTTTGTTGCTTCTCCAAGCGCCTTCAACGCCGGCAAACACTATCAGGCGCGTCGAAACTTCCGCGTCGTGAGAATAAACCCCTGAGGGGCACCGAACGAGAAAGAGAAGGACGAGCTGCCAGAGACGCCCAATGCTACGGGCGCTGACGTAGGGCCGCATCGCGTGAGAGGATGGTCACGTGGTCACGCGGACGACGACCCCGAAAGTTGCTGGGGAGGAAGGGGGCTGTGGATCATTTATTATCTATTTTGGGGTATGCGGCTAATAATACACGATGTGATTACCTAGGCTAGAGGCCCCCTGAACCATCCCCGGCCACCGGTAGGTAACAACAGGAAGAAAATTAAAGTGAAGGCCTCAGTTTGAGATGTGCTGTAGGTAAAATAACTCATTTTAATGAACATTTTCACTTTTGTTCAGAATGAATACTGAACGTTGAATACTGATTTACAAATCATAAATGTAATAATTTTTAAGGTAACCATGAAATGTTACGCGCATAATATATAAGAGTGTGTGTGTGTGTGTGTGTGTGTGTGTGTGTGTGTGTGTGTGTGTGTGTGTGTGTGTGTGTGTGTGTGTAGATGTACGCTTCCCGATATACGTTAATGAAATTTTGACTGTTAAGGAGATGCCGAGACGTAGGCATGGTTGCCAACGTTTCGCTCGTCATACAACGGCCTCCTTGAGGGTTGGCAACCATCCCTAGGTCGCGTCGTCTGCAATAGAGCCAACATTCCAGTAACTTACGGTGCTTTCTTATTAATTTATATTACTGAAACAGATTATAATTTCACTCTTTCGGCTGATTTACGGCTATACGGCGCTATTCAATAATTATTCGTCGATGAATGACGATGAGGAATGGATATTAATGAATACAGAGTATTTGCCTCTCCAGTTACTTCACAATCCTAGTTTTAAAATGCCCACCAGCATAGCGGAGGTGCCCGCTACCCAGACTATCGCCGCCTAAACACAATGATGGGGGCAGAGGGGCAGAACGACAAGAATTGTGACGTAGCAGCCAGAGGAGAAGCAGATAGCACCGTCCGCGAGGAGATACAAGCGCCACGCACGGAAGGATCTTGTTTGCGCTCCGATACTATATAGGCCGGACATGTTTACTCTGGCCTCCGAACCCGGTTTCTCTCTCTCGTAGAAACTGCGACTTACTCTCTCGATTTTGGACTTGGATTCCGGGATAATTGAATATCGTTTTGTTTCGGTTGAGTATTGTTGGCAATTTTGCCATGCCAGTTTGAAGTCACAACATTTACGCTCTGTACACGGAAGTCGCAGTAAGTATAATCCTTATTGGAAAGTTATTTGACCCAATATTTGATGTTCATAAAATTTAGTCACTTTCACGAATAAAGAACATAGTTGAGAGAACACAGTGTTCCTTGCCATTTCAGATCTTCTTTAATATTTTTAATTTCATTGCATTCATTCTCACTGTGCAAAATTAGTGGAAAGTTAGGCAGTTGGTGCATGTTTTTTAATGAGTATTTTTGTATTTCTAAGTAAATGATATGAAAATACAGTGCGTTCATCTTAAAAATTTCAAAATAGTGTTTCACAATTTCTGTTTTTTAGTTTCACACCGTTGATGTGCAAAACAAATACGCTTATTTATACTAATTATTAATTCAAATGAAAATATCATTTATAACATTAAGTTTACATCTGTAGCGGTGAAAGTTTAGACAAATTCTTAGGGTTCGAACAAACAGAAATTGGGGAATCGATTCCGAATAAATGCAACAATTTTATTAATGTGTTTGTAAGTGAGTTAGTGGCGCCTGCCAGAATTGAATTCGTTGGACGAATCCTCTGATCAGTGGTATCAATGGTTTACGTGGTTTCCTCGATCACTTCCTAGCGAATACCGAAGAAGCATTCTACACAATGAGTCACGCACGATGTTTCCTCTCCTCCAACCTCTTTCCATCATTAGCATCATTATTCTATTACTTATTCCAATCAGGACCGTGGTGCCGTAAGGGCCCTCATGCCTTCGCAAACACTGAAACGGTGAGAGAGTAACACTGGGAAAAGAGAACAGTCACAAGTTAGTAAATAAGTTTCGAAAAATGTCTATTTTTACTCAAAGTCAACAGTTCTCCAACATTTTTACTGTTTACACTGTTTTCTATTTTCAATTCACTTTCACCCTTTCTTCTGAGGTTCTTCCCCAAAATCATATACATATCATAATGAGATCAATCAGATCAATATCAATCGATATTCGTGTTATTAATAGTGAGCGTCATGATTGCTCATCGATCATTAGAAGTAATTCATGATATATTCCATTCTTCCCCACTCGGTACACAACCCTCAGAATTTCAAATCACATTTCTTTCACAATGGTGACATCTTCACAACATAACTTTCGTTTTCGATGCTTTCTTGGGGGCTTCACATACTCCTCTTCCCACCGCCCCTTCCCATCAATTCTCCTGCATTCCTCCTCCTCCCCCTCTCCCACCCTTTGCCACGCAGTACCCCAGGTTCCTGCGGGCAGCGCTGCGGCCTCCTCCCCGCAAATAATAAAATTACGGGCGCGAGCGGCGAGGTCCCTTCGGCCCCGCCCCCGGCCCCGCCCCCGGCCACGCCGCCCCGCGCCGCCCATCCCCGCGCCGCCCATCCCCGCGCCGCCCATCCCCGCGCCGCCCATCCCCGCGCCGCCCCGCGCAACGGGCGTGTTCAATTTGCAAAGAACTTCTCCCTTTGAGCGGCCGCGCGGGGGCCGCGGGAGCGCTCTGGGGGCCGAACTGATCGGAATACGAATCGGAAGAGGGGGACGGACGCAGGGGCGGGGGGACGCCGGGGGAGGAGGAGGAGGATACGAGGCGGCCTGGCTACGTAAGTGACGGGGACGGTGCGGACAATGAAGGGGCAGTAGGGCCAGGAGCGATCACAAGCAGCGGAGGTGAGTAACAGCGGGGACAATCGACAGCGGGAGCAGGCAAAGAGGGGAATAACAGCGGGGACGACAACGGAGTGGGGTTTCAACGGGGACAAGAAACAGCGGGCGGACAGCAGACAAGCAACAGCGGGGGCAACAGCGAGGACAGCGAGGACGGGCGACAGCGAGGACGGGCAATACCGAGGACGGGCAACAGCTAGAACGGGCAACAGCGAGGTTCACAGCGGGGACAGCGAGGACGGGCAACAGCGAGGACGGGCAACAGCAGAGCGAAGCAACAGCGGGGGCAACAGCGAGGTCGGGCGACAGCGAGGACGGGCGACAGCGAGGACGGGCAATACCGAGGACGGGCAACAGCTAGAACGGGCAACAGCGAGGTCGGGCGACAGCGAGGACGGGCAACAGCGAGGACGGGCAACAGCGAGGACGGGCGACAGCGAAGACGGGCGACAGCGAGGACGGGCGACAGCGAAGACGGGCGACAGCGAAGACGGGCGACAGCGAGGTCGGGCAACAGCGACGACGGGCAACAGCGAGGACGGGCAACAGCGAGGACGGGCAACAGCGAGGACGGGCAACAGCGAGGACGGGCAACAGCGAGGACGGGCAACAGCGAGGACGGGCAACAGCGAGGACGGGCAACAGCGAGGACGGGCAACAGCGAGGACGGGCAACAGCGAGGACGGGCAACAGCGAGGTCGGGCGACAGCGAGGACGGGCGACAGCGAGGACGGGCAACAGCGAGGACGGGCAACAGCGAGGACGGGCAACAGCGAGGACGGGCAACAGCGAGGACGGGCATCAACGAGGACGGGTAAAAGCAGGGGTGATGCGAGTGGAGAGGATACTGGACAGCGAGGGCGGGTGCAGGCGGTATGCCGATGGGGAGAAGGTCGTGAGGCAACGACCGCGGCGGAGGTGGCAAGGGTCTGCGAGAGAGGCACGAGACAGACACGAGGATACGACTGACAGAGGAGGTGGAGAAGGCAGGGGGCGTGGCGGGTGGGGGCGCGGCTGACGCTGCACGAAGGCGGCTGCCGCCCCGGATTACCGTCCGGCCGCCCACCGCCCGCGCACGTCCCACGAGCGCTGAGCCGAGAACCGCAGGATAAAAGGAATATTCAGGGAAAACACACACACGCGCACACGCACGCGTGCGCACGCCCACGGAAACGCGCGCTCGCCGACGCGATCTCAGCGCCCGCTGCGGCCGACTCGATAACAGAAAGCTATTACGTTGGCGGCGGCGGGGGCGTGGAAATAATCGGGGAGCGAGGCGGGGGCGGGGGCGGGGGCGGGGCCGGCCGGTGCTGATATACGGCCGGCGCATACTCGGTTCCTCGTGAGTGGCCGGCCGGTGCGCCGCCGGCCTGCGTGGCGATCCCTGGAGTGGCTTGGAATATATTTTTCCGTTGATGGAATATCGGTGCTCTTCACCTCTGCCGCTCACAGAGGTGCACTTGGCAGAAAGCTATTTCCGAAATTGTACCGTAGATGCCAACAAAATCCCCGCACATGCGTTGGAAAATACGGAGATTATTCAGACATAAATTACATTCCAAAGAATGCTTCTTAGAAAAGTATGAAAAGAGACTGTGTTGTCTGCAAAATGTCTGCGAAAAACATATATGCTTTTACTAAAAAACATTGAAAACGTTAAGGAAAACTTTATTTTAATATGAAGACAAAAGTTGTGGGCAGGTAGGTAAAAACAAAAATGCTGAAGTTTTTGGACTTCAATGATAACGGGACGAAGAAAGCGGAGACAGAAATGATAGTACGTTTTTCAAATTGTTGCTTGTTAAATTTTTAATGGACCACTTAGTTCTGTGAGTCCACATTTTCTTTTTAGAAATCACATAACTCGAAGATAAAAAAAAGAATTTATTTTCTTTTGGCTTAGTACCCTCACATCACATATTTCAATATGGCATCATTCGACACGAAACCACAGAGAGATGGCAAGTGAGTAGAAATTCTGCGATTGAAGCTTCTTTTTGTGAAATGAGAATAAAAATAAACGAAAAATAAATAAATTTTGAAACTATCTGAACCACTGCGTATTCATCGCACAAAAGGAAGAAGGGTAGAAAAGTTACAACTAGAAAATACTAGAGATATGCATTACATGGAAGATTGAAAATGCCAAAAATATTGTTGCACTTAGCTATCATTCTCCGAAACCGATGACATGAGGGACTTGAAATATTGAGGAGTAAGATAATCACTACACTTTGGGAACACAGAGAGAGGTAGATTTCAGAAAATATAATTCAAATGTACTCCTCAAATATTTACCTAAATGTGTACATGTATGTTTATTTATTTATTTATTTAACGTCAAAAAACAGTTCAAACTGCGTATAACATGCTATGGGGAAAAATGAATTGTGTGCACATTTTCAAAATTCTGTGATCCCTACACTAAGTCATATACTACTTAAATTTAAAAAAAAACGAACGAACAACAACAACCCTCCCATGTAATAAAATCTATTTTCAAGGATAAATAAGCAATAAATTTTGGCTCTTATCCATGTTGTCCTTCGGAATAATACTTCCTGCCGCGACAACATGGAAACGAAAATTTGAATAATTGTATTTCCCACACAATTCTAGAAGACGTGCACAGAAAATGAAGTTACATTATGTTGTAGTGTGCTATTGTAGGATATACTGCTATCCTTCTTAACTTAAAAGCCAAATAAAATGTTTGTAAAGGGGCACGTGTGTCAGACGATTGCTGAACATTGCGTTTATTTATACACACTCACTAACATTCGCAGTTGGAAACAAACTTCAAACTTAAAACACTATCTTCGCTTTGTCAACTAAGATCTCGTGTTACAAGGATATCCTTATATTGCTCCGTAATGGCATTGTGGTTGATCTTTAAAATGACGGCATATAGGCGTTCTTTCTATTAATTTTAATATATTATTAAAATTTAATGTGTTAGCTATAAAATCAGAAAAAAGAGCAAGTAAAAACACATTAAGGATCCACTACCTTTCATTTGAAGAAAAAATCATGAAATTTAGTTGAGTAGAAAACTTAAATTCAGTTTTAAACCACAACCTTTAGTATTTTAATTATAGAAACTATCGAGTCAATTGTGGGATGCAGAGTGAGGTAAAACAGAAAACATGATCAATATCAAAGAGCCAGCTCCAAATATGATTTTTACACTAGAGGTTGTGAACTGACGAGTCATAAAATATTAAGTTACTTATAGTGTTAAATGTCTGACTAAAGTCACGGGTCCCAAAATTTCGAAAACAATGGTCCACGATACAACTCCATCAGAAAACTATCCTATGAATTCACCACATACGCTTTTCACACCAGGGATTTTGTACCGAAGAGTCAAAAAAAAAAGTTTTAGAAGTGTTAATTGTGTGACTAAATTCACAGGCCCCAATAAATCGAAGAAAAAGGTTCATAACACAACTCGAGCAGAGAGCTATCCGATGAGTTTACCCACATCTTTAAAACGTCTGAAATCCAGCAGCAAAAACGGAAGAATACGGAAGGGCCGAGCGGGAGCAGCTGCAGAGCGTGTTTGTCCTCACGGTCGCGCGGGCGAGCGCCGGGGGCCCAGAAGCAGAAGGCCAGTTACCTTCATCGCGAGGGTCGCACTCAGGAGGACGAGGGAGGGGGAGGAGCCCACTTAGGAGATTGCGCTGTTTCGCGGCGCCAAACGAGCTGGCGACAACCACGCCCCCGCCGCCTCCGCTTCACAGCCGTCGCGACACGCTTTTATTAAAACATTTCGCGAAATTAAAGAATTTGTAAATGGAACACAAAGGTCACATAGAGTCTGAGGAAGGAGAAAATGTATTCAGCAAAATGTGGCAACGATATTTTTGTTGGCGACTGTTTTAATTGAACTTAACAAACATAGTGAATGGTTTGTAGGTGATATTCACAGAAGCCACCTGTACTGTTATTACTAATGGCAACTCTCACACGACCATAATCCACAACCTTCTACTAATACCTTTCATAAGTTTAACACCTCAAAATATATACAATCATTTTTCCAAGAATTATATTTAATGAAATGCCAAGAAGTTATATATGGATAATACTTCATTTTTTCTATAATAGCATTATTACTTATTTATTTATTTATTCATTAATTCATTCATTCATTCATTCATCTCAATTTTGTAATACAACACTTCCAGTATCTCCTCGCCATCTGAACCCACGTTAACCATCAGTAACAACAGTAATACATCTTAATTTTGACATGTGCGCCAAGTTACAGATTAATAAAACTTTAACACAGATTTTACAAGCTATAATTTGATATCACACTGTCAAAAATATTCCAATTACTTTCCTCTCTATACTACACAAGTTCTAGTATAGAAGAATAAAGTAAAAATACTTGTTTGAAATTATGTACTTTTTCTTATTGTTATTTCTCATGCTCCTTGATTTACATTGCACTTCATTGCAGAGAATAATACATTAGAGTACTTTTTTACACGAAGAGACTTCTTTGTTCAGCAATTTATACGTGTTTTTCTTCCCCCATCATAGCCAAACCCACTGCACTGCTCCTATTTTGTCAAAGACACCTGCGCCCGTCTCGCATCTGCCATCTCCGGCCCGGAGGAGACGCGGAACGACTCCGGCGCCGTTCCCTCGCCAGGAGCAGGGCCACGAGGGCCTGCGGCGCTGCAGAGAGCGCCCAGCGCACCACCTGCCGAGGGGCACTTTGGGCGAGCACTGGCCCGCTTGCACCGCCTGCCCCCAGCACAGGCCGGGCGACGCGGCAGGACACAAGCCACTCGCATGCTCTCAGATAAGCGCTCATTACCTCAAGTACATTGCGCAATTTCGCGTACTTTTTTTTTCAGAAAGAAAAGAGAATCGAGTAATTATTGAGCATGGTGCGGAAGAGAGAAGCAGTGTACGTACAGAAGTCTAGCCGAAGTACCATACGCTACATGGAAAATTATTAGTCACAATTATCCAATATGTGTATAGGAAAAGGAATTTTTGTTTTTGTTAATCCACGCCCCAGCCTCCCTGTCCCGGCCCTTCTCCATCATGCTCCTTCTCACCTACCCTTCCTCTGCTTGCCTTGCCCCGACTCCCACAGACTCGTCTGGCTTCCTCATGCCATGCCACGCCACACTCAACTCAACATCCCACTCCACCAAGTCCTGACATTTTTTTCTACGATTGCCACCGCTATGGCCAGCTGAACACAGCTGCAAAGTTACATATTCCCGGAAAACATTCAGTAACACATTTGATCTTCAATAATTCTGAGTCTAATTGCGCTAGTGGAATGAATAAAAATGCTTTTAATAGAAAATGTAATGGGCTTTTAGAAACATATTTACTTCGATGAATGTCCTTGCCATTTTTTACATATTCGTGAAATTCTAAATGAGCGCACACTTATTTTTTTAAGATATAGGATAAGGAAATGGGTAATACAACGTAGGCAGAAACTATTATTATGTCTTGAAGTTGGTATGTACACAATTTCATGAAACTCCAAATAAAACTATAGATTTGAAAGCAAAAGGAAACGTATAAATATTATTCTTTAGGTAATACAAAATAATTATTAGAAAAAAGTAGTCCACTTTTTACCGAACAAAATACTCTTCCTTTCAGAGCAAATCACAACAAAATCGCTTTGGCAGCTCTCGAGAAATGGTCTCTGGACTAACCAGCAGACAGACAAAAATTGATAAAACAATTTAATGGATTTTATATCATAAAAATAACGAGATTAAATATGAGATTAAATAACGGCAATTATTTTGAAATCACACATTAATTATATTTAATAGATTCTCTTTAAAAAGGAAAGTTAGAAAGACTTCGTTTTAATATCACCAATCATTGTTTTGTAGAAGCAGAAACAACAAAGCATAATTAAAATAGTATCATCTCGGTCCTGGACCTGTCTATTGTCACTCATACCTCATCCAGGTGCTTGAACCATAGTTCCGAGTGGAAGGACCCGGTACAATTTTGCAACAAACTGCTTACAGATCTCACCCACAGTTTCCAAGGATTCGGGGGAATGACTATGGTAGAGAAATAATAAACGTGGGAATGCCCTCCACGACACAACCACCACTGAAAACATATCTTACGTGGGGGTCGAATCCTTGTCCTTTGCGGCCGCGCACCCAAGCACTCTTTCCTAAATCCTTACAATGCCATCTGTCCCCCTCACTTATGCCTTGTTTGTATCGGTTGAACGTCATTATACTGTTAAAAAAATTACCAACCAAGTCTTATTTGTGTTTTCGATTGAGTATCGTTCAATACTTTTCGTAATACCATCTTCTTATAACAAAATAGATATTTATAGCACCAATGGGGTTATAAGGGCTTCCAATTATCGGGCGTCGACAAAAATCCTGAGAGCTTTTTGTCGCCGCTCAATCATTAGAACCAGTTAACACCCGTGGAGGGAACAAGATATGATTCAGATTTACTTCTTTAGTAATTGACTAGATGTTCATTTGACTCGGTTTGTCTTTTCATATTTCCCTGCTTAATTCCTTTTATAACTCCCTCCGCAAGACAACGTGTAGCATCATTCCATATTTCCCTGGTAACTACGTACAATCCTCTAGATCCACGTAAATTGTGTAGCATATATCGAGGTCTTTATCAAAGGCAATAACGTGTGTGTATGTATGTATGTATATATATATATATATATATATATATATATATATATATATATATATATACAAGCAATAACGTATCAGTAAAAAATAAAATAATACAAACAGAGGAAGAAAGACAAAGACAGAGAGAGGCAGTCAGAGACTGAGGTTTGAAAAAACCTTTTTTCGGTATCAGGAGATACCAAAATGTATTTCCGTTAAAATCTCGACATCTATTTTCCACTGCATTACATAACTTTCTCTATACCACTTAAACGAGACATAATCTGACAAAGCGTGTGTGCGACATTAATTAAATATTTTGCAAGGTAGTACAAAAAATAATAGTAAGGATTTTGCAAATAAAAATTAAAATTCACAAAATATAAGAAAAAAAATAAAGTTCTACATATGAGCTAAATTTGTACCTACCTTTGTATGTATAACTACTTTTCAATCAGTTATCAACAAAGTTCCCATCTGTTAAAAATCGCATGGCAAGAACTGCTTTCAAGATCGTAGTGTGGAAAGCTAATCAGTTTAGTGCGAAAGAGACCGCATTAATGCTCTTCCTCACACGCAAGCGCCACGTGGTTTCAGTCTCGGACCTCCGCGAAGCCCACACGCCCCGCAACTGCGGCCCCGAGCGATTATTCGGCACGAGGGGCGTGGGGCGGGGCGGGCTCCGGGGGTGGGGATGGGGAGGAGCGCGTGGAGGCGGCGGTGGGGGCGGGGCGGGAGGGCGTTGTTGTCGGGGCACGGGGCGGGGGCTTAGCGCGGTGGGCGAGGCTGGGCGAGGCGGGGCGAGGCGAGGCGGGGCAGGGCGGAGCGGGGCGGAGCGGGGCGAGGCGGGGTGAGGCGGGGTGAGGCGAGGCGGGGCGAGGCGGGACGAGGCTAGGCGGGGAGAGGCGGGGCGCGGAGAGCGGGGCGCGGTGGGCGGGGCGCGGTGGGCGGGGCGCGGTGGGCGGGGCGCGGAGGGCGGGGCGCGGAGGGCAGGGCGGGGCGGAGCGGAAGTGGGTGGCGCGAGAGCGGAGGCTGTCGAGGGAGTAGCGTGGGGACGGATTTCGGATGGCGGGGGCGGGGTTGGGGCGCAAGGGGCGGGGCGTGGGGGAGGGGCGGCGCCACAGCCAATCGGACTCTTGGCGGCGGCGGCGGCGGCGGAGCGAGTTATGCGGTGCGTAGCTTATTTGCATTTAATAAACTTGGCCCGGCCGCGGCCACGAGGCAGCCGCCCTCTGGGGTCCGCGGGGACTCATAACGGCGCGGGCGCTGGCGCACACGCTTCTTGGCGGACGCTGCCCCCCCCCTTCCCCTCTGCTCCCTCACCGCACAACCGTCTCTGCCTGCACGGCTACAGTGGCGCTGCAATTAAAGGCGTTCCAGTTCCACACCTCTTCGCAGAACATCCGAGGTCAACTTCTGCCATTTATTCAAGCCATCCAATACCAATACTGTTCAACCCATTTATTTGTTTGAATATTCATTAATCATATTGTGTACTTATGGAATTTCCTTACTTTCTGTAATCCTTCGATTTCGATACTCTTCAGTGACGTTCGTTACCAACAGAAAATATCATTTTCTGCAACACTTATATAACGAATACTATTAATCATGGCTACATAAAAATTCGTGGATGTTCTTTCAAAATAATACAATGGTTCTCAGGTAAATACAACATAATGTACGTAATGACAACTTCATGTGTAAAATGACAGATATAGTATACTTTTGGGAGATTCCAATACTTGTAATTCCATAACACCAGCGTATGAGTTTTTTAACGAAGAAGGTGACGCTATGCAATGAGTAAAGAACTCTATTAAGTTATAGTTTATTAAGGCAATATGAGTAGTTTCAAGAAAAATTAAAGTCATAAAGGATTTAAATACTACCTATGGACTATTAAACTCGCTGAATAATTTATATCGAAAGTAGTCCTTATACAGCAATAGGAACGTCTGTTGCATCTGACATCCATCAAAAAGCAGATAAGTTGTGCCTCCTATACGAAGATTTAGGGCCATTTTACCTCGAACACAATGAAGCAAACACAATTTGTACATGCCCAGGCATTTTATTTCCCGAAAGATATTCAATATATCCCCTGACAAGTTTTGAATAATGTCAATACATTAGATCTATGGTTACTTTTAAGTATTTTACTCTCATACATACCTTTCTAATGACTAAAAAATTAAGTATCATCTTTATATAAAAAAAGAGATTTTTTTTTAGAAATAAGTTTGGTCTTCGTACTCCACCAAATTTGTTTTCTTTAATGGAAGGTAGTGGAGTCTGTATTTGATATCATTAGTTCTTATTAGTCGTTAATACAGTATAAACATTACATCACTATCTTAAAATTAATCGAACAAACTCAACTATCATTATTTGTTCATTAATACACTGTGCAAGGTATAATCAATCTATTAAAAGCTTTTTCTGCTAAAATTTTATCTTTTTGCCCGTTCATACATGTGCGTGTGAGATTATGGAAAAGAAAACAGCGATTTTCTTTTCTTTCTAAGTTTTTAAATAGAAAAATTGATGAGGGTACATGGTCGTAATGTTCGGAAATCGTCTGACACACAATTTCCTTCACAAACATTTCAGTGATTATACTATATGACGGATTGCATTAAGTTAAGGTGGGCAGCTAAAATTTGCTATCGTTCACTACAACATACAAGAACAGATATTGGTAAAAAAATCAATTAAATTTTCAGAAACATAATTAACCCTGTGTTCACTGTGAATAGTGACTGCACTGCTTCAGAATTTGTAAAGCTCCTTCACTTTAGAATAAGTACTCAACAGCATCAAACTTTTTTTAGGGTGTCGATTTTCCATACACTG
The DNA here is from genome assembly GCA_011170035.1 of Teleogryllus occipitalis. NCBI lineage: Eukaryota > Metazoa > Arthropoda > Insecta > Orthoptera > Gryllidae > Teleogryllus > Teleogryllus occipitalis. The sequence continues at coordinate 200,983 of BLKR01000634.1, read as the reverse complement.
AAAATGTAGTATTTTTCTAACTTACTACTTTGCTTCCTTTTGGGCGTTGTGGCCGCAAGGGTTCATATAGTAACATTTAAACAAAAGCACGGAATACTCGTGCCAGTACATCAAAAGGCGTAATACACTAGACTTTGCTTGTGAATTGAGCTCCTATAACTTCCTTTCAAATGCTTCACATGTAGCTCATATGTTGAACATTCCCCTTTAAGAAAGAAAAGTCTGGCGTCTTTCAGCACCTTTATTAGCGGTGTTCGATCCACCGGGCTAAGCATACTACGCGCCGGGGGCCGGGGCGGGGGCGGGGCGGGGGCGGGGGCGGGGGCGGGGGGGGGCGCTGATGGCGGAGTGCCGTGCGCGTGCGAGCGTTTCGTGACCTCGCTGCCTCCCACCCTCCCACCCTCCTCCCTCCCACCCTCTTTCTCTCGCGCGCTTAGGACTATTAAAACCCCAACGAAGATCCGCAGTGCTCTTAATGGCCGAAAAGTCAATTCAGAAATTGAAAGCCCCCTCTATATCCGTAGAGACCCTCGGCCTCTTGGCTGCCTTTGGCAAATGTTTTCATCCTCAACATTACTATACACAGGTGGTTCAGATTAAAGGTTTCAAACTCCTGGCCATGTAAAGGGGACAAATAACATCACTTTTTGTCAGCCTACTTGTGAAGGAGAATCTCACATTACGAAGTTACATCACAAGTACCTTTTATTTGACAGCGCAGCTCTGATTAGAGAGCAACTCACACTACACTGGTATGTGGTAGGTTTCTGAGCTGTCAATGAACGGCCTCCGCACTGGCAAAGACACTATTGAGACTTTTGTCTTTATTGATCATCTTTGGCTGTGAGAGATCTTGCACCGCCGTTACTATGGCTTTGTATCACCCTTACATCAAATCTCGTATCCGTCCGGAATTACTTGACCGGATTTACTTTCTCGGCATACGTTGTAAGAAGAGAAGGTGTAATAATTGTGGTCGGAAATCGGCGATTTTTCAACAGAAACCTTATTTACGAGCCCTGGTAACGAAGACGTAGAGTTTAGGAAGTGCAAAAGTCCAGGTTAGAAATAATATTCCTATAACAAAGAAATTACTATCTCTAGCACTTTGTGTCAGAATCCATGGTTGATAGGTCCACAATACCGAAAAATCGATTTACGGCAAAACGTCAGTCTGTCTGATCGTGTGTGTCCAACGCTAGCGTCTAAACCGTTCAGAAATTTTCTCCAAAATTGATTTTCCGTGATCGTTCAGAAAGAATTTAAGACCCTCCACATTTGAAACGGTTGTTTTGATTTTTGGGGGTACTTAACATGAAACCTCAACGTTTGCAAATTTCATTTCAAAAACCTCTCCTTATTTTTGGATTAAAATTCGTCCTCTGATAGCTTGAAGAGCTCTTAAAAAACCCGATTGTCTCATTTTCTTTGAAATATTCAATTCTTTGAAAATTCCAAAAGTTCATTTTTTTCTACGCGTTCTACAACTACAATAATGAAGACAAAAATTTTAATCCTTATGAAATCTTTTCATCAAAAAACATATCTTACAATAAAATCATGTACAATGTTTCAAAAATATGAGTAATTTTCGCGTAATTTTGCGTAAAATATAGGCAACTTTCCAACAATTATTTTCTCAAAAACTTTTTCTTTAAATGTTTCCTCGTATGCAATAAATGACGGTAAAAATTGATGTAAGTTCCTCTTTCGTCGATCTCTTAGAATTTTAAAAAAAAATGTTCTTACAAACGGCTATAATCTTTCCTTTTAATTTTTTAAACAAATAGCAAAGAATGCTTAGAAAATGAGGCAGCTCTCATTTTTGTACAACTCGTATTTTCGAAAATTGCACGTTAAAATTATTGCAAAAAGTTATGAGTTGTTGTAGCACGACTAGTTTAATCTAGCAATATACAATAAGAGCGACAAAATAATTGTGGTTCACATAAATTACGGAGCAGTGAAAAAAAGAAAGCTGAGTCATCTGACTTCACAGAAGACCCAAATTGCAGTATTATCAACTTCGTATATTTTTTTGAAAGTGATTGGTAAGTCGCGTGGAATGTAAAGTTTTCTTAACACTGTCTCATGCTGACCAAGCTCGACCACGTGGTTACGCCCTGCCATTTCTGCACATCTTTACATGGTTATGCTTACAGTTTTTTTTTTCGATTTTAATGGCATAGTGCACTATGAATTCTTGCCAAAAGGTCAGGCAATTAATAAGGAGTACTACCTCCAAGTTCAACGCCGTTTGCGGGAAGCAATCCGAAAAAAACGCCCGAATTTTTGGCGAAACAATTCATGGCTTTTGCATCACGATAATGCACCTGCGCACACGTCATTGCTTGTTCGTGAATTTTTGGCAAGAAACAACACTTATGATGCCCTAGCCTCCATATTCGCCAGATTTGGCCCCGTGCAACTATTTCCTTTTCCCAAAAATAAAAAGAACCTTAAAGGGCCGTCGTTTTGCAAGCATAGATGAGATTAAAAGCGCATCGCTGAAAGAGTTAAATGCTATCCCACAGATCGAGTTCCAGAAGTGTTTCGGCGATTGAAAGAAGCGCTGGCATAAGTGTATATTATCCACTGGTGACTACTTTGAAGGTGACAACATTGCTGTTGACGAATAAATTACAGTGTTTCTAAAAAATTAAAATTCCCGTTTCTTTTTGAACACACCTTGTACACTAACTCGCTTGGGAGGGTACCAGTAGATCAACGTCTGTCTGTAGATCGTACGTTCCAATCCCAATTTAACAGAAAGGCGCGAAGGATATTTTTTCAGAAAATGCCGAAGTCTATTACTATAACACTCGACGTAGAAATCATATTCATCAGGTGACAGTATCAACAGCTTATTACAAAAAATTCACATACAATACATGTACATTATTTTACAACACTTTGCCAGATGACATTAAACGATTAAATTCAATAGAAAAGTTTAAATCCCAAGTGAAATCGTTTCTGCTGCATAACTGTTTCTATACAATTAGAGACTATACTGAGCATCACAAGAAAAGTAACATTAATTTTAACAATGATACATAATGCATTATTTACCATTTGGACTGTATAAATGAGTATAAATAACCTGTAACAACTATTGTACAACAGCTTCCGGGTCAATGACCCCCATCTCGATCAGGTTTTTCGTCCAGTTTCCCTGATCCATTGAGCAAATGCTGAGATGGCCCCTTGTTTTGCTTCTGGACATAAATGTAACTTCATTTTCTGTGCACGTCTTCTAGAATTCAGTGGGAAATACAATTATTCAAATTATCGTGTCCATGTTGTCGCGGCAGGAAGTAATAAGAGCCAAAATTTATTGCTTATTTATGTTTGAAAATAGATTTTATTACATGGGAGTTTTTTTGTTGTTTTTTTCTCCCTTTCAAAATTCAAAATTTATTGCTTATTTACCCTTGAAAATAGATTTTTACATGGGAGTTTTTTTGTTTTTTTTTCTCCCTTTCAAAATTCAAAATTTATTGCTTGTTTATCCTTGAAAATAGATTTTATTACATGGGAGTTTTTTTTTTTCCCTTTCAAAAATTCAAAATTTAAGTAGTATATGACTTAGTGTAGGGATCACAGAATTTTGAAAATGTGCACACAATTCACTTTTCCCCATAGCACGTCATACGCAGTTTCTAACTGTTTTTTTGACGTAAAATAAAATAAATAAATAAAAATAAATAAATAAGGTCGAAGGCGCAGGACACTCTCCATTCAAACCTGCTGTAGGTCTTTGTTCCTTTCGCTAGGGACGCGGGGCGAGGTCGCCACGCTCAGGAAGGTCACCCGCCGTCCTTCACCTCGCTCGACGCCGACGTATCATCGCCGCCTTGGCGCTTCCCCGCCACGATGGCGCCCTCCCCTCGCAGCGACGCGCGAACCGCAGCCCCCGCCTCCCCGCCCCGACGCCCGGCCCCGGCGGTAGGGCGGACGGCAGAGGGAGAAGGTGGGAGATGGAAAAGAGTCAGGAAGGAGAGGACGAGGAAACAATTAATGGATTGATTGGTTAGTGATCCCGGGTGCATCGAGTGCTAAGGTGGTTATTCTCGTAAGTGTACTGTTTCCGGGCGCGTCAACTGCTCTGGTCATTAGTCCCGTTAGTGTAGTGCATGCTTTTTTCTCGGGAGATAGCAGTGATCATCACCCGCTGGATGGCGAGATCCGGCGCCGACCTACCGTCGGCTAGTGGGGTTTCCCCCTAACCAGGACTCTCCCACCAGCGGGGCACCGCCCCAGCCGGGACAAGCTCTAAGCTCCCGACCGATCTCCCCGAATATGTGGTAGTGTAGTGCATGTTAGTGTGTGTGTGTGTAAGGGGAGAGGATAGGACAAGGAATAGGAAGGACAGATCGCGCACGGGCCGTGACCCATTTGTTAGAGTACTGCTCTGGCATTCGCCTGGTGTTGATCGGAGAAACCACGGAAAACTACCGATTAGAGCAGCCGGCCGCTACAATTCTCCTCCAGACAACGACTGAATTCGACCTAGCTGGAAAGCTAGTGTCGAAAATCCTACCATCGTGGGGAGTGTAACCTAGGACCTCCCGGTCAGAGACGCTGCAGTGACATCAGTTGATGCACTGAGCTACCGCTCCCGGTCGTAAGCGTACTGCATGATTTTATTGCAGGTGGCGACGATGATCTTCCCCCGCTGGATGGTGAGATCCGGCGCCCACATACAAGGCTTGTGGGGCAGGGGTCCCAGTCAGGTATCTCCCACCAGTGGGTCACAGCCCCAACCGGTACAAACTCTAAGATACCGACTCCTTTCCCGCCATGTAAGGTAGTGTAGTGGATGTGAACGTGTGTGTGTATGTAAGGGTGAGGTTAGGAAGAGGAAGGAAAGATCCATGCGGTCCGTGGCCCGTTTGTTAGGGTACTGCTTCGGCATTAACCTGATATTGGTCGAAAAAACACGAAAAACTACCCATCAGATCAGCTATAATTTTCCTTTATACAGCGACTGAATACGATTTAGTCTTTTCAGCTAGTTTCGAAAATGTCACCGTCGGGCCACGAATCCTGGACCTCCCGGTCAGAGGTAATGCAGCGACATAAATTGGGGCCCTGAGCTGTCGAAGCCGGTGAGAGAATGGAGAAGAGACTAAGGCAAGATCGTGATGAAGGTAGTCGGGGAAAGGAGAAAACGAGAAAGTGGGGATGTATGAGTTCGGAGCGCAGGAGGCGGGGCGGAGAACAGAACGGAGGTGAGGAGGAAGGAACGGTGGAGGAATGAAAGCGATGGGTGAAAGGGTGGCGGGCGCTGGAGACCGCGTCACAGTCGGTGGAGACACCCCCCCCCCGCCGCCGCAGCCCCGACTCCCGCGCTCGAAACCTCCCCAAACCGAGGGCACTCGTTTTCTAAGCCTAAAACTTGCTCTGCGGACCCAATAAAATACATGCCCTTACCCGCACAGCCATGCTCTTGAGGCGACAGCCAAAAACCACGTTCCCAGTGAGTCCGCCCCTGTGCTCTTGTATTCCTGTGTCCCCGCGAGCCTTCCATACACACCCCTCCTCTACCCCACAACTAGCTGCATGTTGCAGAGTACCAAAAGACGTACACAACATTTTCTCAAAACGTCTCCATATTACATCGTACCAAGAAAGGAAAAATAAGGTGTTGGGTCCAATACACTCACGGTAATTGCCTGCCTCCAGATCAGTTTTATTCGTAATTTCCTCCCCCTTTTGCACTCTTCCTGTCCTGTAATCTCTTTAAACACAATATTATGTATTACTTTCCTTCTCTGTGATCACTTCTTTCGCTTTGCGCCTCCCTTATCTACCATCCTCTTCTTTGCACCAATAGCCCAGCACGGCAACGGTTTTATTTCGGTTCATTTCTTCCTCTCTGGCGACCATTCCATCCGTTCTTTTCGAGCGCCGCCTCCGCTGCATACCTCCCCCCCCCCCCGCCAACGCAACGTCGACCTCCGCTCGGCCGTCCGCTGCCAACTGCGCTTTTTCCTGCGACGCTGACGGATCTACATTTCCGCGAATAATTATAATTGGAATAATAAAATACTTCCGCACAATCCTCGGCCGCGTTCGCTTTTCCGCCATTATCCTACTACAAAAGCCGCGGCGCGTGAAATAAAAGCGAGGGGATGAACGCGTGGCACAATGCCCCGGGCGCCCTCTCCCCTCGCAGCGGCCCCCCCCCCCCCCCCCCCCGCCCACGTCACACGCACGCCGCACCCGGGGTGTTTTATTTATTTTCATTCCGGTTGGCACTTCAGTGCGTAGTTAAATATAAAATAACAAACTGATCATTTTCCCCACACGATCGCTTTTAAATTCTGTAAATATTTTATTAAATGCAAAATAGCTGAAGTGTCTAATCAACATGACTTAAATAAATTCATGTTCATATGGTACGAAGTTCCTCTTTTTCTTAGTAATATCACATTTATATTCCGTTAATTTAATGAAAGTGTTCACAAAATAAAGTGTTTGTCCATTAGTCACATCCAATTGTAAAATAGGCTAGAATATTCAATCACAAAAATTTTCTAGAAATTATTTCATAATTTTCTTGTGATACGAGTCAATTTTGCATTATATAATCCCAATTATTTTTGAAATTGATTGAATAAGATTGCAAAATGTTCTAGAGAACTTTAACATCACATAAAAAAGAAGATGACCATCAACTCCAAGTCCAATTTCATTAAAACATCTTGAATCTTTTTAAACCATTGCTTCGCAATATTTTAAACATTTTAAAAAAACATTTTCATAATCATTTCAGATTAATTCTTTACTAATCTCTTGGCTGACACACCTCAGCCACCTTTTAATCCTCTAAAACTCCGAGAAGTTGTTAATCGGTCTTCAAAAGTTCGTGCGGCTGTAAAGAAGGTGTTTCAAAAGAGCACGAAAAATAAAAAGAATCGATCCATCAACTGCTTTCTAATAACGCCTATACAGCAGTGGTGTGTGTGTTAAAGTTAAGTTAAAAAGGGAACAATTGAAAACAAGACAATTCCACAACAAATGAAGGCACGGAAATGCGTAATATAGTAGGTTTTTTAGATGAGGCCAAAACATTTCAAAGAGGAGGCAGGAAAACTGTTCTTAACATTCAGTTAAACTGAACTTTTGGTTAATTGAACCAGCCTTGTCACGAAATGGTACAGACTGTATCTTATTAATTAGTTCACCTTTTCTTTGAGCCAGCACCACCTTTTTAGTTTCAACCCATTCCTTTCAGTCCAACATCTATCGGGACCCGAGGGACTTAGTAGAGGCCTTTTGTAGTAACTACCGCTGCCCTGGAGACAATTTTCTGTAAAGAGCGTCATCGCTCTCTGTCAACAACATGTCAAGATACTCCTTAGGCCTATCGCGCTTGTGAACCGTTAAATAAATTCACATGGTAGTCTGTAGTCCCATCTCGGTGCTTGTACTATTACTCTGGGTGTTGGAATCCAATTCTTTAATTACATACATGTAGGTTACGAACGTATAGAAGAAAGTTAAAGTATACGAAAACTGTTTGAAAAAATGCTGATAGAAAAGAACTTGTTCGTAGACTTCGTAATTTTTTTTTCGTGAAAATCCCACAGCTCCTGATGTAATGGATTTAAAACGTAAGAGAATGGGTACTCCTCAAAAAGTGAAATATTACTCCCCCTACATTCAGTGGTTGCAAGATTGTAATGCTGTTCTCGTTGAGCTACAATCTTATGAAACCTACAAGCCAATAAATACTACTCCCAGAGATTCTTTCCTTCGGCTGTCCATTCTGAAAAAATCATTCCGTGAAGTCAAGTTATCTCTTAGATTAATTTATTCGTTACCTCTCGATGCACTTTAAGGGACGCGGTAAGTAAGGGGACGCCTTAAGGGACGCGTATAACCAAGCAAATAAATACGAATATTAAATAATGTTAATAAAAATATTAGATAGAGCTTTGGTACATAAAAACGAGCATTTAGTTCTCAAGATATGTATATGATTCTTAGTTAAACAACTAGATATAATCAGTTAGCTCAGACACGAAACAACTTCTCTTCAATATATTTATCTATTCAGGTTCGGTTGGGTGGAAAATGTGCACTTGTAGGAACACTACGGGTGCAGGTACGTACCACTTTATAACGTAACTCGTATCTCACCGCTCTATTTATAATATTTATTACATGAAATAAAAATGTTACATAAACGTTACTAGATACTATGGCAATTGTTGCTTCCAATATTGCACAGTTCCTGGACTTGAATCTTTTATATGTTATAAAGATTATAACATATAAAGATTGAAATATATCTAATATTAGAAGTAGCCAGTTTAATCACACATTACCCAGATGGTGCAGATAAAGCTGCCTGAATGACGATAAACGAATCATTTCGTTCTTCATGCAACTAATGATGGCACGAGCAAGAGCACACTTGAAGTAAAATACTTTAAAGAGTGTGAAGCTTCTTAAGTTTGGAAGAAGTATTTTGGCACAAAAATACCTTGAGAATAATGCGTTGCACAGACCAAGGTTTCTTTACCTGGGTTTAAATCGCAAAGTCTGAAGGCCAGTGCCTTGTCTCTAACTCGATACTGTGAGGTTACGTTTGATGCATTCATTTAAATGGAAATGTTCGACTGATGCAGCGGAAATTGATACTACACACCTCCTTCTAGCCTCGGAAACATTCCATCAGCAATCTGATTCCTGTTTATCACATATATTCTATCCCACGTCACCGTGACCTTCCCCTACCCTATCCTACCCTACCCACCTGGTGTAGGCTAATGCCAACTTCATCCAGCTTAGGTCCGGAATACGCGTCGAAGCTGTTTCCAATTCGGATTTTATCTCTATTGAGATAAATATGAAAATGAACCAGCTACTTTGATAATTAGCCAGATTCGCATTTTATTCGTAACATACACATTATAACACTTACTGACAGTAAAATTATTTTTCAATAACTTTAAAACCGCCTACATCACACCCAAGGCGAAAATAGTTGTTTAGTTTTTTAATACAATAACAGTCAAAATTCGTTTTTTGGTACCAGAAAATGATACACAACAAAAAAGAAAAGAAGTCTTCTTCATCATAGTTGGTAAATTCTCGTACTTTAGCAACTGTCATGTAGAATATAATTCCATTAAGAAAAATATGGATTGAATGAGAAATGAAATTCTACAAGAACAGATTATGCACTCTCTTCACAACCGAAAAAAAATCATCAAGAGCTTAAGAAGTTGAAAATCTCAAAAAAACAAGCTCCCAAGACCAGCGATCAATGGAATCCTCCTGAAACGCTCATCTCGCCCCCACCCCAGCGCTAAGCGAACACCCCCTCCCCTTCCCCCCCCCCTCGCGCGCGGCTCAGAGCAGAGGCTGCACAGGGGGCGCTGGATCTCAAAGCGCCCGCGCAGGTTCTTTATTGGATCGGTGGTTGCGACAAGATATGAGCCGGTGCCTCCAACCGAAAACACACAAAAGGACGGCGCTCCCTCCTTTATTGCAGCCCGCGCCCCGCGGCTCAGCGACCCGCCCGCGCGCGGCGGGGCTTGCGGGCAACGCTGCGCCACCGGAAGAGCAGTGAACAAGTGCGAATGAAAAGAAGTTGTGCGTGGAGAAAGTGGACGAGCGTGTAGAGGGTGAGCGTACCTGTAAGATGGGCATGCGATTTGCAAGATAATAGATGTGCATGCGAAAGATCAGTGTGCATGCGAAAGATTTGTGTGCATACGAAAGATTTGTGTGCATGCGAAAGATTTGTGTGCATGCGAAAGATTTGTGTGCATGCGAAAGATTTGTGTGCATGCGAAAGATTTGTGTGCATGCGAAAGATTTGTGTGCATGCGAAAGATTTGTGTGCATGCGAAAGATTTTTGTGCATGCGAAAGATTTGTGTGCATGCGAAAGATTTGTGTACATGCGAAAGATTTGTGTACATGCGAAAGATTTGTGTACATGCGAAAGATTTGTGTGCATGCGAAAGATCTGTATGCATGCCAAAGATCTGTGTGCATGCGAAAGATTTGAGTGCATGCGAAAGATTTTTGTGCATGCGAAAGATTTGTGTGCATGCGAAAGATTTGTGTGCATGCGAAAGATTTGTGTGCATGCGAAAGATTTGTGTGCATGCGAAAGATTTGAGTGCATGCGAAAGATTTTTGTGCATGCGAAAGATTTGTGTGCATGCGAAAGATTTGTGTACATGCGAAAGATTTGTGTACATGCGAAAGATTTGTGTGCATGCGAAAGATTTGTGTGCATGCGAAAGATTTGTGTGCATGCGAAAGATTTGAGTGCATGCGAAAGATCTGTGTGTAAGCGAAAGCATTTGCAAATAGAAAATGTGCAAGTAGAAACTAGTAAAGTTGTAACAGCACATACTTTATGTGACTGGTAACGTTTACGAAGAAGTATTATATACCTTCTGTCCTACTGGCCCTTCAACTTTCACTCAAAAAATGTAGACTTTATGATTCAGAATTACACAAAAATGTATAAATATTTTTTAAAGTCACAGGACTATTGTACATTTACCGTAAGTACAGTTATTTGTTGTTTACAACCGAAGTAGTGGTGGCGGCGGTTACTGTCCCATTATGCGGTGTTGCCACACAACAATTATTTCACCCAAAGGGTGTATCGCAATACCACTAACTACTATTTCTGTAACCAATACAATTTTTAAAAAATTATTTCCTTCCCGTTCGGTCCTTCAGACCTTTCGGGGTTTATTCTTTACATAATACACATTACATGAACACATAACTGTCTACAAGTACTTCACTGACATTAGGGCACAAGTACATTTACTTGAGCTTATATTTTAATCTATACGTAGTTCCTACTTATATTTAATACAATAATATAGCATTGAGCTAATATCACACTTCTGAACTAGATATACAGTTATTATAATCACATAAAATGTTTAAATTTTAATCACCAGCAATTCATGGCGGCTTTAAGCGATCTTCAGGAACGCGTGATGACAGCATAAGTTGTACGGCCAAGGTCGAAGTTCTTTTTTTCTAGTACAAGCTTTCAGCCTTAGTTTATAATTTTATAAAAAGTTTATAATTTGTTTCTATAATCTTCATTGCAGATAATATTTAACTTATTTTATATTTTTGTATTAGGAAAAAAAGGGAGCTTCGCTAAGCAGTCTTAGGAATTTGTTTGATTGTTTCTAATCTATTTACGTGTGTTTGCAGTCCCTCTCCTCACTGAGCCTAGGTGAGATCGAAGGAAGAATTATTGATTTGTAAATTGTTGCTCCGTTTTCTATTCTTAATACAGAGTTTTTATTTATTAATGGGCTAATATCACTATTTTCATCGAGTTTGTTTGCAGTATCTATTGTATGGTTCTTCCAAGTAAATCTACCTACTTTGACTCCCAGATATTTGACAGGTTGGTTATTGTTAATCCAGAGAATCGGATTGTTACTGATTGTTAAAACTGGAGAGGTTACAAATATTTTTAAACGAGAAAATTTTAGCTTGTGATTTGTTTGGATGTATATGAATTCTCCATTTATGAGTCCATTTAGCTCAGGTGTTTACATAATTTTGTAGGTTTTCCACGGCGATAATCAATGTTTCATGTTATGACAGGATAGTAGTGTCATTTGCGAATAAGGCTACTTTAGCATCCATCAATTCTGGATAATCCTGAAGGTAAATCTTAAATATTGATGGTGACAATTGGGAGCCAAGTCTGTAGTATAGTCTCAGGAATTGTATTTTCTCTTATTTTTTACAGGAAATTCCTATGGTTTATCAATTCCCATTGTGTTGACGTTGTTATTCCATAGTATTTGGTTGATTTCTAATAGTTTTTCTTCTGTCCGATATTTTTAAATGAAAATAAAATTATGACTGAAGTATAATTATATAATGAACGTGGTTACAATTCACATACAGGGCAGAGTTCAGTTTATGTTATTTATCTACCCTAATAAAGATAATAATGATCAATTCCCTCTCTTACAAGAATTGGATAAGCAACAGCCGCCCGGGAAACACCGGGAAACCTGCTTGTGTTACATTAAAAGTCTCTAGGATTTCTCTGTTAACATTTAATGTCAGATATACTTTGAACATGCACATGTCTGCAAAACGGTTGGGGGGAAATTCATTGGTAGACAACGAGCACATTAAGCTACACTTGTGTTACGAGAACAGGTCGTAATACTCCCTCCTGTGCGTCGATATTTCTCCGCTGCAACCACCACGTGCTTGCCGGGAACGACTTCGTCTCGACCAATTTCCAGCTGTATAAATCCAGGGGAAAGGATTTCGTTCGCCCGCCCGAACATTTCGCGTAACCATATTTCGTCAGCTCCTGCGTTCCAGACGGCCTCCCTCCGCCGCTGTGGGAGCAGTGCGCGACCGGCGTGACTGGGGTTACTCGCTGGCTTTTACGACATCGCGCGGCGCATCTGGGAAACGAAACTGCCGGGCGGTACGCGTTACCGCCGCGTGCGCACGTACCAACGAAGACTTCCCCACGAGGCTTCCTTCCGCGCCAGCCGTCCTGCGAACCCACGTATTGCTTCTGGCGTGTCCCGGCGCTGGATCACGTCTTCCGCGCCTCCCGTACCAAGAATCGCGCAGCCTAGGTTTACATTTCACTTGGCCCACGCCCACATTCAATGGTTTACCCTTCGTTCACGCCGCACACCGCTCATTCACGTGGCCCATCCTCCAACGCGATGCCCGTCCCTATTTTCGTCGCCTCTTTTTCAATGTTCTCCTCCTAAGCGTCGCCCTCATTCACGACTCCCACCTCTCATTCACGTCGCTCCATCTCTGGTTGACGACGCCCACCCCGCGTTCATTATGTCCACTCCTCTTTCACGTCGCCCTCCCTCATTCACGTCGCCCTCCTCATTCACGTCGCCCTCCCCCATTCACACGTCGCCCTCCCCCTCATTCACGTCACCCCTCCTCATTCACGTCGCTCTCCTCATTCACGTCGCCCTCCCCTCATTCATCATCCACCCTCATTCGTGTTGCTCACCCCTCATTCACGTCCCCAACCCTCATCTTGTGTCCCCACCCCTTTCACGTCGCCCACCCCCTCCTTCACGTCACTCACCCCTCATTCACGTCGCCCACCCCTATTCACGTCGCCCACCCCTTTATTCACGTCGCCCACCCCTTATTCACGCCGCCCACCCCTTATTCGTCGCCCACCCCTTATTCACGTCGCTCACCCTTTACGTCGCCCACCCTTATTCACGTCGCCCACCCTTATTCACCGTCGCCCACCCTTTATCTGGCTTACGTCGCCCACCCTTATGCACGTCGCCCACCCTATGGCACGTCGCCCACCCCATGCACGTCGCCCTCATTCACGTCGCTCACCCTACACTCTCACGTCACCGACCCTTCCTTCACGTCGCCCACCCTCATTTACATCATCCACCCCCACCGTATCGCTCACCTCACCATGTCGCCCACCCCACAATCACGTCGCCCAACCCCTCATTCACGTCGCTCAACCCCTTATTCACGTCGCTCACTCCTTCATTCATGTAGTCTGCATGTAATAAGCTCAATAAGAATACCCAGACATCCCTTTGTAAAACAATTTCCGATTAGTGACTTTTTTAATTATCATTGCTATGATTTTTACATGTGATGCTACTACAGTGCTTGTTGTTGAGAAGTAATTAGCATTTGATTTGACTTGGCCCGATCGTGGTGGACCGACCCTTGGTGTAATTTTCTTTGTAACAATTAATATTAATGCATTTAGCTGTTGCACGGCACAGGAAGCTCAGTGTTTTTACATTTTAACTTCCTAACCACATAATGATTTAATAATGTATTATTATTATTATTATTATTATTATTATTATTATTATTATTGTATTATTTCGATAACATGAAATCAGACTCTCTTTAACAAAAATATCTGTCTCAAAGTCTGTCAAAAATATGTCAAAAAGTTTGAACAAAACCATCTCTCAAAACTATATTTCCTGCCGGTTTCACGGCTTCTATTGACACACCATTGAATTGTCCTCAGTTATGTTCCAGAGTACGATATGCGTGCGTGCTTCTACCATTTCGAGCAATATCATACTCGTATATCCTCTTCTAACTTTGCCGTGCAGTACCTTCTCCCCGCCATCAACTTCTTCGTGGGTTCTTTTGCGCTTCTGCGCCCCTCGCAATTCTTCCTCCCTCGCACCCTCGTCGTTCCTCGAGTTGCCTCTCGCGGCGCGTGCGACCAGAAATCGCGCCAATGGTCGTAACTGCTCTTGTTCTGCCTCCGGTGGGGGCGATATAATAAAATAAATAAAGAGAAAGAAAAACGGTTCTTTTCATCGCGAGGCGAGGAAACAACAAAGAGCAGGCGGCCGTGGACGGGGGGGGGCGTGGATGGGGTGAAATGGGAGGAAAGAGCTCCGACTGCTGTAGCTCCTTCCGCCCTTCCGGGCGTCTTGTCTCTTCGAACGGGACAGAATTTCACTCGCTACTTCAACAAAATAGTATAATTGAAGGAAAATAGAAACTCACCAAAATAACTTCATAGTTATTATGGATGAATGGATGCAATGAAATTATGACTTCTCAAACGAAGCTTCGTAGTTTGGCAGGTCATATTCAGGTCTACTTCACAAACCCACTGAGGCTTATTTCGAAACCTCCTAAGCTGCTGGTTCAACCACTACCTCTTGAGAATTCTAATCTAATCGTTGTTTCCAAGTTTTCTCAAGATCAATTCGTGACGGATTCTAGAGCAGAAACTCAAACGATCCATGGACTTTGCACGATCTTTCCTTCCTAATCATGCACCCGTTTCCATCCTCACGGTCGGGATGAATACGTATCCTCAATGACCTGGAAAGGCTCAGCAGTATTGCGTATAAGAGGCAGAGAGCTCCGACTTTGGTAGCAATAAAGGAAAATGGAAGATACAATAATATTGCCACCTTATTCCCTTTTGTGCAAATTGCCCTTATACATCCACAAAGTTTAGAAACAAATTTCTCTGGGTCCTGACAGAAAAAAGTATTTTGTCATTAGGTAAAATTTATCGTGATAAATCTATATCTATATCTATACTAATATATAAAGACAGAAGTGCGTTGTCTTCCAACGCGGTAATCTCTGAATCTACTGAACCAATGCCGATGAAACTTTTGTGCTAACTTCCTTGAAAAGTCTGGAGTGCTATAGGCTATGATTTACTACCATAAACCGTAGTATATTTACAAAATAATTACTTTTCTCGACATTTTTGGCATAGCTTTACATCACAGATTCAAGAGCGCATCAATGTCAATAGTTTAGGTGTGCGCCACCAGAGGATGACGTCTGAGATCTACTAATGGTTTCATCAATGTCCAGAATTATTACGAGATTCATTGGACTTTGAATAAGGTTATGTAATGTCCCTGTATGAACGGTGGTGATTTGTTAGTTCTGAACATTGGTGGAATATTTGGAAGAAATCGGTAACTAAAGTGGTAAAGATGACAAGGTACATGCATTATCCTTAATCCGTGGTATATACAAAGTGGCTATAAAACATTGGAGTTTGAATTTGTACAGAAATGAGGTAGGTTGAGACAGTGCAATGTACAATAATATATAGTACAGAATATACAGTAATCTACAATGTATTATATATAGATATCGTATACATTCTAAATAACCTCTTCTTTTACAGAAATTTGTAAACATTGAATTTCTTGAAACAATGCGAGTGTCAAGTTGTCAAAACAGATTAAACATGTGCGAATAGATGGGCAGTCTACAAACGTTTTGAAACGGCTATTAAGAGAAGTGCGACTTGCTGAAGTACTCACTCGCACTATTGAAAATAATACTGCAAGGAGGGATGCAAATGTAAATAATTCTCTACGTAGTAGGGTTGCTTTTCAATAGCACTCACAATTTGACTATTTACACAGTTCTCATGTTCAAATTGGTAAAATGTAAAATGTTTGTATGTTTTGGTTTTATCCAGTTGACTTTTTTCTTCATTATGTGCAGAAGATTTGTGCAGTAGTACTATGAAATTAAGCAATGATCACTTACATATAGAATAATCTGTGCTATTATTTTACATTGCAATTGCTCCCAACGCATGAATTGGTTTCTGTTATTCACATTTCAAGATCCTTAATATATAGCACTTCAGATCAAATAATGAAGCTAATATGGTTTTGTTCAGAAGATTGTCAATTTAGTGTGTACCCATAATGTACATGTTGATGGATCAGTATTGTTCTCATGCTTCAATGTTATGATTAATTGATTTACATAAAAAAATAAGTGTTATTCTACACGTAATTATAAATACTGGCAATTACGTTAAATATTGATACTTTCATTTACTTTTATGATTATGATTCTTCAATTACGTTTTTACATATACATTCATATTCCATATCTATCTTCTAGCGTCTCCGTGCGAGAACTCTGGCATGTTAAACTTCGCTTAAAACAGCCAGTTCCTTCAAGGTCACGATTTGACAGATCAATTTCAAATATTTGTTTATGAATACAAGAGAAGACAAAATATAAAAAAGAGTAAGTTTTACAATGTGACAATTTATTGACAGTATTGGAAGTAATATGTGAAACTCCACAAAAAAAACAACACAAAATATACGTGAGTCTACAAGTATTTTATTCTGTAGTTTAGGATTGTTTATTGTTTTTAGTTATAAAGTGAAGAAAGTTTAGGAGATGGAAGCCCAAATAAGAAAAATATAATTTTTTGTGAAAAAGTGAGCGAGGTAGACCGGAAATTTCCCAATGGGGGTGAAGAGAAGACAGGGCTATCGAAGCGTGGCCGTGCAGAGCATGGCAGGGAGGAGCAGGGAGGAGAAGGGATACAACATAAGAAGATAGTAGGCCCCACCACAGGGTATGAAAAAATGGAATTCCTCTCCCTGACTAATAATTTACTATAAACCCGAGCAACGCCGGGTACACCAGCTAGTAAAATATCCATTCAAATAACTGTTACAAATCAGGTGTATGGTTCTTACATTCATCAGGTGTACGATCCAACCGTTTGTGGCGCTTTAGAGATTCTTCAAGAGAAAAGTAACCTTCGCAAATTGTCGCACTTCAGACAATTCGCTCATAATGCGCGTGAATACAATGCATGGTTGCCTATCTGACAGGCGTCACGTATGCGTCCCAGATACATTTGTGGGCCCTTTTCGTATTATTTTTACTTGTTGCAAAGCAAACACATTTCATTGCACGAAATTTATGACTTCCTTATGTATTGTATGCATTTTCTTAATGTAGTCGCCGTGCTACTTAGATAAGAAACGTACATTTTCCTCGTATTCTAAAAATATTGCACAAAATTCACTGCTCTTTTAATATTTCCACCTACCTCCTTGCATGTAACTGCTAAAAAAAGTATGTTTCTAACCAATCAGCCACATGAGTTTAAACTTCCTTACGGACATTAGTCAGGCAAAGGCAGTTCTTGACATGGAAATCGCCGTACGTTTCGAGGAGAACAGTATGTGAAAGAAACTGTGTTCATTCGCCAACAAAGTTTAAAGTATCTCCGCATTCAAAAAGGCAGTGCATTATTCTTTTGGTGAACACCACTAAATTTAACGATTATAATTTTCACAGAGCAGTTTTTATTCAAAACATTAATGAACAAGAAATCGTGGGAACTCCTTTCAATAATTCGACGGTAAAGGCAACCTTCAAACAGGTACGTACAGTACAGTACTTCATGTCATAGTGATAGATAAAGGCTACTCAGCAGATTTGAAACATTTTCTCCAAATTTAGGAATTAACTATAGAAATGCTGTCATGCCTCGTCCTGGACCTAACTCTAAGAAAGATCGCAAATTTGCTCGCCAAATTGTATATACTAACCGCTTGCACATTCTCTAGTTGACTATTAGGAACCTGCAAATACCTCGATCGGAGGTCCACAACTCCACTTCAAGAAGCGTCTTCATTTACATTTCCTAAGTAGCTAAGTCCCCCACGTTGTCCGAGTATTTATCACAATCGCCTAATTTACATCCAATAAACAGAAAAAAATAATTCTGTCTATATCCCCGCCTTGACCTGTCTTCCCACGCACCGCACCCATCCTAGCCCGTCTCCACCCCACTTACACCCCCCTACCAAACTTCCAATGTCTCAGCACCGTCATGTTTCTTAGAAACACCGTAAGCTGTAAACAGATGCGTGGTTGCTCATTTCCAGCAAATTTCCACTAGCAATTGTGACCTGCAATTTTTCAAAGCTTAATGGCGCTAATGAAACGAATTAAAAAGCATTTAATAGGGAATCGTATGATCGTTATAACGTTTACTTTTTTTAATTTTCTCACCTTTTTTGAAATATTAACAAAATAAATTCTGAAAGAGTTTATATTTAAAGTTTGCTTCAAGGAATAAAAAAGTAGGGTATGCGGAAATTTTTACAAAATCTCATGCAGAAGGTAACTTTTTTCTTGTTTTTAAGCTCAAGTGTACAAAATTATATTAAGATTGGAATAAAACTGTAGATTTATATGAAAAATCATACAAAAAACAATCTTTGTTTGCGATAAAACAATGATTTGAAAAAAGCAGCCTAAGGTATGCCCGACAAAACACACTATCTTTAAGAGAAAACCGCTTCGAAATCGGTTTATCATTTCTAAAGATTACCCAACAAAAAAGATGGACATAAATAGATAAAAACACTGAAATAATTTTATATTACCTAAATAAACATGTGCGATTATAAAAGGTCAGTTATTCTGAAATCAAAGAGAGACATTCCAATTTTAATTATATAGATAAAAAGGCATTTTGTTTTAAGAAACAATCGGTTTTCTTCAAGAGTCAATTCCATTTTTCTCCTAGTGTACCTCTGAATATTCGGTCAAGGACCCCATACTGTTGTGTGCACAATTTTTCTCCCCACACGTAATCATCACAATTAACCCCGCAGCGCCTAATGAATGTGACTGACCCGGGCCCCGAAGCCGCGTCCTCGGCCGCGAGCAGAGGGCCGACAGCGCCCCAAACGCAGGCGCCTCCGCGCTGGCCCCCGGGGCCCCCAAATCACTCGGCGCCGCGCACCGTGCGCCTTCAAATGGAAATTTTACGGCGCCGGAGGCTTACAGCGAAGACGGAGGTCGTCGCGCGCCGGAAGAACAATCGCGGACGGCGCGAGGCAGCCGGGGGCGGAGGGCGGAGGGCGGATGGCGGAGCGCGGATGGTGGAGGGCGGAGGGCAATGGGCGCGGGGGGGGCGCGGGGGGGCGCGGGGGGGCGGGCGAAAGGTAGCGGTAGCAGGGAGAACAAAAGAGGGAGGGAGTAAAGGAAGGAGACACGGTGGTGAGTTAAGGCGGAGAGCCATGTGTAGGAGAGAGAGAGAGAGAGAAGGCAGAAGAGGGAGAGAAATAAGACAGGGGAAAGAGACCGAGAAAGAAAGAAAAAAAGAAGACACAAGAGAAAATAAAGGCAGGAGAGAGAGAAAGAAGGAGAAAGAGAGAAGTGAAAAGAGAGACGACAGGTGAGAGAAAAGGCAAGGAGAGGACGCAGAAGAGAGAAGGGAAGAGGAAAGGGGAACCAGGAATAGTGAACGCGAGAAATGGGGAACAAGAACAAGGTCATAGCGAAGAGAGCAGAGAGGAGAGGGTAGAGAGAAGAGTACACAGGAGACAGGGAAGAGAACAGAGGGAAAACGGTAGATGAGGGCAGAGCGATAAGGAAAGAGTGATGAAGGAAGGAAAGAAGAGTAGAAGGGAGGAGAGTTGAAGGGTAGGAGTGGAGGGGGAGGGGGAGGGATGGAGAACAGACAGACGGGTTGTAGATCGGCGGCAGAAGACGGATGAGTCAAGTGAAGAGTGCGTGTCAGAGACGAGAACGCGAAACGTCGGCCGGTGGACGGAGGGCAGCAGCTGTGGGGCAGTATGCAGAAAGGCGGGGCAAGCATGGCAGAGGGAACAGGGCGGTGTTAGGCAGAAGGAGGAAGACGGCATGGGCGAGTAGACTCTCACAGAGCTCTGCGGCGTCTGCGCTCTGTACCTGCGGAGCGTCTCGGCGCTGCGTCGCCACGCGGGGCGGGGCGGGGGCGGGGCGCCGGAACAGGCGCTCGCCTTTATTGCGCTATTCTTCACGCGGGCGGCCTTTCTAATAATGCGCGCGTCACACGCCGCCCCCGCCAGCAAGCGCCGCTCGGATAGCAATTATCGGGAAGTAAAGCGGCGGCCCCGGCAGATTTGTGGCCGCGCGGGGACGGCGCGCGCGGCGGCGGCGGCGATGGCGGCGAAGGCTGGAGGGCGTTCAGTCACAGGATGCACTTTCCATGCGGGGAGTTGATGATGACTGTGAATGTTTATTTAGTACGGCAACAGACCCTGAGGCTCATGGCCGTACCTGGAAATGGATGACTAATTTTGATGAAAAGGGGATTGTGAAGATGTGTAAGTAATGGGGAGGGAACAATGATGGAATAAGAAACAGAGGAAACTGGAGAACCCCAAGAAAATATCCAGTGAACCCGCTTGTTCTCCATGTAGTCCAAATGGATCCATCGGCACTTTTACCTCAGTCCAAGGAGTGGAAGACGAACAATTTCGTCCAAAGAAAGTGGCGTGGGTCTCTATTCCAGTTATGATACTTATAACACTTCAGTTTACCATTTTAGATTTCAAAACTATTTCCTCCTTTCAATTAGGTTAAATTTCACATCTATTGCCACTTAAGAGTTATTCATTTACATCCGCATGCTTTTGAATTTTCCCAAATCCTTTCACTGATGCTTCTTTTCAATCATTTTTAATTACAAAAATTAATGGAAAAATAACAATTAATTTGGTCCCTTACTGAGTCCCAAAATTCTTTCACAATTATGTCACATTTATTACAATTGCCGCAAAATTTCACTTTAATATCGAGGCTGTCGTCGAACTCTTTCAATTACAAATTAGCATTTCAAACAACACGTAACATATCAGTGCGTTAACAGATGTAGGCGCATGATCATCGCGTATGACTATAGTCTCTCCAGTAAATTTGCTGCAATCTTTATAATTGATTGCAATAGATCATACTAAATATAAGTTAAGCACAAGACTACTTCAACACAATAGAAACATAAAAGACCTGGCATGTAGACAAAATTCTGTAGCACGACACAGAATTACAACTTCCCATAACGTAAATTTCAGGAAATACGAATTTTAGCGCGCAAAAGTTTTTGTGTCCTAGAATAATATTAGAAACGTTATATATCGAAATATCTTGTTGTTAGAATACACCGGTGCAATCTAATAAATTTACTAGTCTATATGATGGATAATTAAGTAATTTTCCTCAAAATTAAGATATTTCTCTTACTAACTGTTAATTCACTTCTTTCTGTCTTATTTAATTTTGTAATGTTCCTCTCAACCTCTCTCTATCTACTTTCTTTCATACTGTTATATGATATTACTGAGATATTCAAAAGTTTTATTAAGGTGCGTTCTGTTGTGACTTGTGTACATTATTATGTATTTTGTCTGTTTATATGTCTATCTTACCATTGTTAAAATATAATATTTGTTTTGTCAAGTAAGCCTCACTGGAAATAATTATTGTCCGAAACGTTGCTGTATATCACATGTAATATATAATGATATGAAGCAGTAACCCTAAAACAATGTTCTGTCTTTAAAATAAAGAACCAAAAACATTCTGATACATGAAATTTTCTACATACAAACTATTTTCAGAAAAATAACTAATAATTTTAATGATGTTATTTAAAAAATAAATTTATAAAAATATTTTGAGATTTAATAATATCAATTGTCATTCCTTTCTGTATTCATTATGATGTATCCGAGATAATATACAAATTTATTTTTTAAATAACATGTAACATATCAACTCTTATTCTCGGGTCCTGGTAACAAAAAGGTGCATAAATCCTTTAGCTAAATATAGGGAAAACATTCCTCTAACACGTAGTGCAGCCAGAATCCCTGTTTTGTGGGTCCTTGATACCGAAAAATCGATTGACGGCAAAATGGCCGGCCGTGCACAACTGCAGCCAACGTCGGCTGGCGGGTTTTCCCCTTGTATGTCGCCAACGGGGCTCTGCCCAAACGGATGAACCCGATTCTTCCAACTGGTCTCCCGACATCAGCGATAGAGTAGTGCATGTAAGTGTGTGTTTGTTAAAGAAGAGGAGGGGCAAAGGTGAGGAAATAAGGACCGCGCGCAGTCCATGGCCAATCTTTGAAGGTACTACTCCGGCATTCACTTAGTATTGATCGTAGAAATCACTTAAAACTATCGATCACAGCAGCGGCCGCTACAATTCTCCTCCAGGAAGGGGTCAAACTATAGCTAGAGCCTAAAATTCGTCACCATCGGGCTTCGAACCCTAAGACCTTCGGGTTGTTGTCCTGGGTTCACTCATCCGGTGACTTGGTTTAGTGGTTAGTTATAGTTGACTCTTACATAATTGAAATGATTGAAGGCGTTGTCATTGTCAACAATACTGTTTATTTCAATAAAAGCAGCTTTCGATGGCTTAGCCATCATCATCAATTTTCTGCTGTCTGGAAGTCACAAAAACGGCTAAGCCATCGAAAGCTACTCTTATTGAAATAAATAGTATTGTTGACAATGACAACGCCGTCAATCATTTCAATCATCCGGTGACGGCGAACAATGAACCCTCCTAAATAGATTGTCATCCCTGTAGTGAGCATGAGACACCCCTCCCACAACGCAGGTGCTCTGGTATACTTTTATTTTTTAACGTGGTGCCTCGAAGTCACGAGCTAGAAGGAGAGAGAGACATTGCCATGCAATCGGTAACTCCATTCCAAAAATTTAAATCGTAACGAAGCTCCCGATTGAATGACACTGTCCCTCTCTTCGTCCAGTTCGTGGCCTTGAGACGCCACGTTAAATAAATCGGAGTATAGACGCACAGACCTCACCGTGCGCGCGTTCAGGTGGCAGCTTCCAATATTTCGCGGTGGTGGAGACGACTAAAGCTCAGCAGTGGATGCTTGTTGCATTGTCAAGTAAAAAAAGCAACTTATTCATAAATGTGTAGTAACTCGAATCTTAAGATCTCCCTTCGGCCGCTGTCTGAAGGAGAATTGTAGCGGCCGGCTGCAGGGAACGGTACTTTCGCGTGGTTTCTTCGATCAGTACCAGAAAAATGCCGGAGCAGTACCGTAACAATCGGGGACGGACACCGCGCGATCTTTCCTTCCTCTTTATTGGTCTATTCTCACCCCTTATTTACAGACTAACACTTCCGTGCACTACACTACCATATAAGTCGAGAGACCCGTCGGGAGTCTCTTCCGGCTGGGGTGGTGTTCCGCTCGGTGGAGACACCTAGGCATCTTAAGAACAATTTAAAAAAAGATTAGGAGGCTTTGCACTTGCTTCAAGCTCACAGAATAGTGAGTTTAAGACTTGTGGTGAGGAATAAAACGAAGATGATTTATTTTACATTTTGTTTCGGAATTTAAGGAATAAGTTCAAAATATCTTATTAATATTGGTATTGCATTAATGTAACATGAACTGTTACTTTCATAGACTTGAAGTATTTAAAAGAACAGGAAATGAAATATCTATTCGGAATTACTGAGTCACGTTTTCAACCATTGCCCCAATTTTGCAAGCTTCTAATATCCACTACTGGAATAAAATGAAGGTTTGAATATATATTAATAAAAAATATAATAAATTGAATATTGGTTAATTTTTAAGGCAGAGATCAATTCAGATTAAAGAATACTAATTACCTATCAAAAGATCTCACATGACGACTTTTTTACTGTAGACCAAGAATTTAAAGAAAACAACAACTTGCTTCTAATTGTGGGCACTGCTGGTGATTTTAGCCAACAACCTAATCGTGAGAATTCAATGAAGCGTGTACGTATCAAAGAAGCAACTCAGAGTGTTTGTTCTTCATACGATTGATCATTATATCAGACACAATCATTTTTTTTCTCTCCTTGTCATCCTCCCCTACAACTTCGATATTCAACCTAGGAAAACCATATAACCAACGCCGAAGAATCAAATCTATATTTCCAAAACATACATTTAATGTATGTATTTGGGATTTTGGGTCGGTAATCCGACTTTACCTGTCAGTTACGGGTGTGGCCCTTGCCTGGGTCTAGTTAAATTCCCATGCATAAGAGCGACATGAGGCAAACATGACGTATTCTCTTCACCGTAACTAGCAACATCCGCCTGCCTGAGCTTTTCTTCGTTTCACAGCTACAGAAACTGAGACGATTTTAAAGGAAAGCTACAACTCTATTTTTGCCTCGACCGGGAATCGAAGCCGGGGACCACAGCACGGGAAGCAAGTACGCTGCATATGAGCCATCCCAGAGGACTTACCATTCATTTAAACCGCCCTAAAAACAAAACGCGTGATTTCCCGAACTTACTTTCTGAAACTTCTTTTTCTTCCTGTAATTGTAATCTACCCTTTCGCATACAATAACTACTGATTATTGAGGTCTCCAGTGGGCGTATTCTCAATCTCCTTTTTGTAACTACGCATGCTACGTAGCAGTTTTATTCTCTCTTATAAAGCGCTTTCCTCGCTTTATGAAAAAAAGTAAAAAATAAAAATAAAATAAAAGCGCAAAGCATTAGTGGGAGGGGCAAGTGCCGCCTGCGCCTGCATTCGCCCTGTGTCCCCGCGCGCAGGTGCGCCGGACGGCGACCTCCGCGCCGCGCGTCGCCTGTGATGAAACCGATTCGTTTCCGCGCCGCCAAATGCAAATGCGCCGCGCCGTTGACGCGCGGATAATTAGAATTAATTTACGACGCTACTCCCGTTAATTTTGCGCGAGTCCTGTCCTTGCAAATGCTCTGAATGCGGCAGGAATTGCAGCCTCGCGCATCGAAGGGGCGACCTTCGACGTGTTGCATCTGTTGCGAGAGAGGGAGAGCGCGCTAAATTCACTCACTTCGTCGGGATTTACTCGTTTAGGAATAGTTTTTCTACTGTTTCGTGGTTTTTAAATGAAAAGTCGCAACATTTGCTGAAGATGTATGAAAAACGCTTCGGGTTTGAAATCTCACTACCGTTCGGGTTTATTCATACAACTTGAATTTAAAAAAGAAGCACCACATGATTATTTTGACAGTTTTAAAGCTAGAGTTTAATATTATTAAACTTCTCACTGCTAAGTTTCTTAAGAAGAAGGTAATAGAAAAAAGTTATCTGAATAGTATTATATTACGAATTGCTGGCGAATTACATTGATTGCAGGTTTTGAAGTCTAATACTTCCTATACTATTAGTACTGCGAGAGCGGTCTGAGGAATATGAGGTAAAATTTTATTAAGACCGAGGACTTGTAATCTAAATTATTCTAGTATTTGCATTAAACGTTTGTTTACTGGTGGAACAAACGCAAAGAAAAACACTTATCATTAGATGTAAACTCTTATAATATCAAATCAGCATTTACTAATGCTGAATTTATACATTTATAAATGAGTTTTGCATAATTGCTCCAATCAAAAATTTTCTCTCGGTCAAAACAGTGTTTAAAAACTATTGTTAATTCATTTATTGAACACTTTTCCTTTACTATGCCACCGAGTCTACGAAATATTCTGTAGCCAATTAACGTCAAAAATGTTCAGACTCTGAATAAATAAGTAACCATTTTATCTCTCGTCACACAGCCACAACTTTATCAGTGTAGTCGTGGTGTCTGATTGGCGGCAAGAAATGTGTATGAAAATAAAACTCATTTATCCCCATTCTTGTTCAATCAATTATTTGTTATATATTACATTCAAATGCAAACTTTTAGCTGTGAACAAACATAGAATTTACAATATGTTTCAAATATGTAAATTGTTGGAATCTAATTTTTCGTTATTAAAATTTATTTTTTACATACACAGTTATAATGAAACTCTAGGCTAAGCATGACAAGGTCACGAATAAGATAACTAGCTTTCTGATGTTTGGGGGTACCGCATCCAGAGCAACTCCCGTGAAGTTTAAAATGAAGACATTCATTCCGAGGTAGGGATACATCACTGGGAACTTGGCCCATGAGAGTTTTCTGGTGAAGTTGCCAATTTTTACCTCCAAAGCGACATTAATTTCCATTCCATCTGTTAAACAAAAAAATCCATTGAAATGAAGCACATCATTAATTCTCGTACATATCAATTGATAGTAAAATTTCCCATTTTGAAATTAAAGAATATTGATTTCGTTATCGCGTTTAGTTAGAATTGCATTATTTTCGTCCGTCCGTACGGGAAAGGTCGCTCAGTGCATGATATCACTGTAGTACTACTATCTGACCGGGAGGTCTTAGATTCGTGTGCTGACAGTGGCAAGATTTTCGACACTAGTTTGTCAGCTACTTCGGATTCAGCCGCTGCCTGGAGGAGAATTCTAGCGGCCGGCTGCTCTGATCGGCAGTTTTCCGTGGTTTCTCCGATTAACACTACGCGAATGCCGGAGCAGTACCGTAACAAACGAGCCACGGAGCGCGCGCAATCATTCCTTCCTCTTCCTCGCTTTATCCTCACCCCTTACACACACACACACAGTAACATGCACTACACTACCACATATTCCGGGAGACCGGTTGAGAGCTTAGAGCGTGACCCAGCTGGGGTGGTGCCTCGTAGTTGGGAGATACCTGATTAGGGTAAACCCCGCTAGCCGACGGTAGGTCAGCGCCGGATCTCACCATCCAACGGGGGAAGATCACCGCCACCTCCCGATGAAAAACATGCACTATATTTACGGGTCTAATGACACACGCCCGAAATCACTAACTAGCAACCAACCGTCCGTTCCTCCGTCCCTCGGTCTGTCTGGCAGTCGGTATACGTGGGAGAAACTCGAAAGCCTAAACAGTTCGCCAAAATTTTCACGAAATAGAGATTCCCCGATTCATTTGACTGATGTCACGGTCCCTTGCATTTGCAACATATTTTAATGTTGATGTATACTTCTTAACATTTACAATGACATTTTAGAAATTCTTTCAAAAGTTGTTCCAAATTTTTTCTTTGATTTTTTTTTTTTTTTTATAGAAGAATCTTCGCTAATAAAGGCCACGCAGAACAGTTTTCCACTGAAATTTCTGAGTTTTCGAAAATTAAACATTGTTGGACCTCAACCTACAACTACCTTATTTATAATATATATTTTTTTGCGGATGAAATTTGTTCTTCAAAATTATTTCTTTAATTAATGTGAACATTTGTTTCAAAATACGATTACATTGAGCATAATTTTGAATGAGATGACAAATTTTAAAAAGTCACAAACATGATGTTCTCAAAATCTGCTTCAATTCTTTTATGTTTATTCTTTTAATTCTGTTTTCTCAAATAGAGCAAATGTCAGCTCAATGATGTGGCGTAAGTTCAACTTCCACTAAAAACTATTGAATTTCGAAAATAGAAAAAGGTTTTTTTGTTTTTCAAACTCTTCCTTCAGTTTTAACATTGAAGATATAGATTTTTTATTGCAATCTATTCGTTGGAATAAGATCATTAAATTATTGAATCTAATCGTTTTGAAAATATTAGTAGTTTTGCGTAATTTTGTGTTATATGATTACAAAGTTAAATATTTTGCGAAGTTGTCTTCTATTCTTAATATTGAAGTTGAAAATATACTTTAATGCAAAGTATTTGTCAATATTAAATATTTAAATACCATGAACTTTCTTCAAAATATTAGTAATTTGTGCGTAATTTTATTTATATCGTGTAGTACATTTTCAAGTTATGGCTGAAGTGTTATTAGAATAGAAGGTGCAGGATAATATTGCGTAACCGTTACCAATAATACGAGAAAGTATTTGCTGTTGTTTTTAACTTTATCGCGTCTATGAAGTATTTAGGCTGGACAGAAGGATTGATGGGCAGGAGCAATTCTCTCAATGGTGCGGTTGCCTCAAAAACTGTATTTATTGTTTATGTTACAACAATATTTGAACACACCTTATATTTGGAAACCCGTAATGTTATACGAAGTCGCGGTATTGAGGGGAAAATTATTTTTCCGGAAGTTGAACAAGTATTTACTTTGTTCACTATAACCGATGTTGATTTTTCACTACGACCGAAACTTCTACTGTTTAATTGTTATGTTTGTTGACCGAGAACACTGACTTCATTCAGTTCACTACATCCCAAAGTTCACTATACGCAGAGTCAACTGTATTAAGTTATCTTAGAGAAAATTTAAAAATAGAAAACGAGATAAATTTACGAGGCGACAGGTATATATTTCAATTCTATGATTACGACCAACAATTATTATCGGACATTTTCCTCCACTAAAAACATCCAACGCAAATCCTCCAATGTAGTCGCTTGAGAATAAGTACTCTTTCGGTATACAAGTTCACTAAGAACTGATTTATCAATAGGAAAATCAAATGCGCCATCACCATGTGACTACTGATTATGAACAACCGTAGAAATCCGCAAGCAGAATGAGAATGCGTTAATTAAGATAGTATTGTTCATTTTAATTAGAGAAAATGAAATTACTTTGAATTGGGGCAGAAAGACGAGATGTACTTCATCCACTACAAAATAAAAAATTATTTGAATTTCGATTCTGCAAATGTTTCACGAGAGTGACATCCATCACACAGTTAAATAATTGTAAACGCCAACAATTCACCGAGTAAGCAATTGTAACAATGACAAAATACACTATAAAATTCGTCAAATGGTAAAGAATTGAGAAGACAAAGAAAATCATTAATTCACCAAACTACGAGTATTTCCAATAAATAAATGAACGGTTACGAAAGTTTTCAAATTAAAATTTCTTCAGGTACGCTGATAAACAATTGTTATTATTTTGCTATATTTTCTTCATAGAAGTTGAAAGTGACATTCACAGGTGTCGACATTACAGAACGAACGTTAGTTCCATTCTTAAAGGGAAAAGGGCCGTCCTTAACCTCGCGGCGGACGCCTGGCTTTCGTACTCACCGGTGCCGGTCGGCGTCCCTCGCGCGCGTCCACTGCAGGCAGCACGCGGCCGCACGCTGCAGCTGAGGCCCCGAAGTCGCGTCCGCCGCCCACCACGCTCCGCAGCGCACTGCAGCTAGTGCGCGCCCGCGCCGGCGGCGGCGCTGCGGCGCCCCACCCCCTGCCGCCGGCCGCGCCCGCGCCCGCGCCCGCGCACCGTCACACCCACCGGATTACGTCTTCTCAGCCGCGCGCGAGCGGCACTTTTCACAGCTCTATTTTTTTTTTATTTCTTTTTTTTTTTTTTTTTTTTTTTTGCTCTTCAACTCTTCAACCTATTAATCCCATTTATTAATGACGTCAGTGAAAAATTTAATTCATAATCAAATATTGTGATTTTATGTGATTAGTGTGAAGGGACTGCTCTTTACGCCGATGCTACAAATTCTATTTATTGATAACGTCGGCGAAAAAATGTAATTCATTGACAAAAATATTATGATTTTGTGTCATTATAGCAACGGGAATACGTTTTTTGTTGAAACTGTAAATTCAATTGGTATGTACTGGTAACGTCGGTGAAAAACATAATACATTGTCAAATACTATAATGATTTTGTGTGATTATAGTGACTTTATAGACTCATTAATATAGTTGAATATACATTAATTGGGAACTTTGTTCAAAAGTGTACTGATTGCAAATGAGGTTAGTGTTTAGCCGGATAGTTGTTTGAAACATGTAAGAAACCAACTTTCTGATTTCGAAATAAAACTTATTTGGCATATTTCGACAATTCAGAATACTAATACATAATTGAGCGTAAGTAACTCGCGTAATTTCACAAAAAACAAGTTTAAGAAAAGTCTACATTCAAACATTACTTACATAAATTTAGGCTTAGAACCCATGATAAGTATGCACACATCCAAAGCATATGGTTGCGGCTCAGGGCATGAGTTTTACTTTCTCCTCTACATACGTATATACGGAGTAGTATACGTAGTAAAGAGAAAGTTATGTAATGCTTCGGAAAATCGATTTAGAGATTTCAACGGAAAAACACGCTTTGGGGTCCCCTTATACCGAAAAAATTTTTTTTTCAAAACGTCCGTCCGTCAATCTGTCCGGTGTATGTGAACAACACTAGCGCCTAAACTTTACGTACGAGTTTTTCCAAACTGAGTAAACCCTTGTCAATCTCACCTGAGTCGAAGCTCTGAGATTTTGAAAAATATTTACTAATTTTTTGGGGTACTTTACATGAAGTCCCCCGGACATTTTCAAAATTTTTTCAAAAACGGCTCCAAATTTTTTCTTCAAATTTCTTGTCAGAATAGAGTAAATCACGCTTATAAAGGTGACATAGGTTACCTTTTAGAGCTTTTTCCTTCAAATGAAATTTGTTGTCCATAAATTGTTCTTTCATTAAGGTCATGTACGTTTTTTTTCGAAAATTAAGTAGTTCTCGTGCAATAGTGAGTTCAATATCTGCAATTTTTTAAAAAATAACAAAAACAATATTTTCTCAAAAACGGCTCCAAAGTTTTTCTTTACATGTTTGGTAGGGTTAGTACCAAATGAACCCTGTACGATGAATAAAACACCATATTACTCTATTTTGTTTTTTCAAAAATTACAAAAGTGTATTTTTTACTTGTCTCTCGCGTCGGTGATATTTACATTAGAGGCGAGTTCTTCACATTATTAGATGTAAAAGTACATGTGCTTTAAATAATGTCAGATAAAGTTTATCGAAAACTCAACAGTTTTCTGTGAAAATGAGCTGAAAATTCCGCATATTCAGAGACGCTCAAACGCCATTTTCTCAAAAATGGCTGCAATTTTTTTCTTCTCATTTTTTCAGTAAATAGTGCTAATTGCACTCTTTAATATGACGTGAAGTTTATTTTGGGTAGTTTCCGAAAACTCAAAAAATTCCTGAGGACAAGAGCTGCAAATTTCATATTTACAGTAACGTTTGATGCTATTTTCTTAAAAACGACTGCAAATTTTTCAATGAAAATTTCTATTTAAAACGAGGTTTTACTCTTGTTTAATATTCTTGAAGTAATATTTCGGTTGTACTATTAGGAAAGCAAGAAGTTAAGAAAATATCAAACAAATACTTTGGGCGACGATAGATGGCAGCTGGCCAGAGAATGGAGCAAGACCTTAAAGCCAGTCCACACTAAGAAAATTAGAATACGTTTCTACGAGAAAGTCTGTGCCATTCCTTAGCACCTCTAGTTTGTAATTGTTCTGCATCGAGACAATTGCAATCAAATGAATTCGTACAAAATAAAAACGGTCTAGGATTCCAAAAGGGAATTCAATGCCGGGAAGGAAGGGAATCTCCGATATAAGGCAATGTGAACAAGGAATGGCGGTGAAAGAAGAATAGTGAAGAACTAGTAGATTCTTCGCTGTCCGAGAGATGCTGCATCCTATACTTCGATTTATTTACAGCTGCCTCTGACAGATCATCAGCAGTTACGGTGTCATCCAATCGGGAGCTTTCCCGTCACTACAAAGACGTCACTATGGTGACGTTGAATCTTCTGATTGGATGACGCCGTAACCGCTGATTTACGCCAGGGGCAGCACTATATAAATCCAAGTATAGGCACAGGTGCCAACGTTTCTACCGTTATATTGCGACCTTCCTCGGAGAGCAATGCACGATGAAGAGCTGCGCACGGGTCTATACAGAGCGGAGTTACCTTTGAACATTTGCATCTTCGCAATTTTACTCGCTCGAGCGTCCCGTCTTCGAATACAGGACACTCGAGCACCACATTACTCGCGGGGCGGAAAGCCGTTATGGTAACGCTTTCAGGCATCGAAGAGAAAACGTCCATCCGACGTGTTTCATTTTTGAGCGGTAGAGGTTATGGTACAAAGTGCCCCTAGATAATATTACAATAATATACAAATGCACTTCACAAAATATATTTTTTCGAAAACAATACAAAATTTAAAAACTGAACTCCTGTATCTTCGAATGTATCAAAACAACATTGCAGACACGAATTGATGTTGACAGAAAGATATAAGAGTGACAAGACAAAAAACCTCATCCTAAATAGCAATTTTCATTGAAAACTTTTGAGACGTTTTTTAAAAAATAGCGATTCAGCATTACTGTAAATTCAAAATTTGAAGCTCTTTTTCACAGGAATCTATTGAGTTGTCAAAAACTTCATTTGAAGTCATTCGGAGAACTTCCATTCACAAAAACAATAGTGTATATAAATCCATTCAAATGTGCGTTTTAACGGCGTCAGAAATATTTTTAAAAAATTACATTTGTATAATTTTTTTTAAAGAGTACACCAAAATGAACTTTACGTCGTATTAACAAGTGCTATTATAAATATCCCTTGCAAAAGTTTGGAAAAAAATTGGAGCCATTTTTGAGAAAATGCTGTTTGAGCGTTTCTGAAAATGAGGGATTTTGAGTTCAATTTTATAGAAAACTGTTGTCTTTTTGAGAAACTTTATTTGACATTATTTAAAGCACATGTACTCATAAATATAATACTGTGAAGAAATCGCCTCTAAAGTAAGTATTACCGACGTGAGAGATGAGTCAAAAAAATTAATTTTTGTAAATTATGAAAAACAAAAGAATAGAGCAATGCTACCGTATTGTTATATTAACGTTTAGCACTAAACCTTAAAGGAAAAATTTGGAGCCTTTATTGAGAAAAGTTTGTTTTCGTAATTTTTTAAAATTGCAAATATTACACACACTATTGCACGAAAACTACTGGAATTTTTGAAAAAATTGACATGACCAATATGAAAGAACTATTTATGGACAACAAATTTCATTTGAAGAAAATATCTGTCTTCAATTTTTTAGTTGTAAGAAGACCCCGAAAAAAATTCAAATTATGGCAATTTTCGAAACTTCAGAGTTAACCGTGAAAATCGGACCTATGCCATGTTTAAAAGTGTATTTTACTCTATTCTTACAAGAAATTTAAAGAACAAATTTGGAGCAGTTTTTGAGAAAATTTTGAAAATGTTCCTAGGGCTTCATGTAAAGTACTCCCAAATTTTAAAGAATGTTTTTCAAAATCTCAAAGCTTCAACTAGAGCCAGATAGACAGGGCTTCTTCAATTAGGAAAAAATCGTACGTGTGGTTAAGGCGCTAGTAGTGTTCACAGATGGACGGACGGACAGATAGACACACTGACAGACGGACAGACGGACAGACGGGCAGATGGACAGACGTTTTGAAAAGAACCGCTTTATCGGTATCAGGGGACCCCAAAACGTTTTTCCGTTGAAATCTCGAAATCGATTTTCCGCAGCATTACCTAACATTCTCTATACTACGTACAAAATAAGGTGTTTATTACTCCGTTTACATGTATACGAGAAAGTAACTAGAAGTGCTACAGAATGGGTGAACTACAGGTGGGTAACTACAAATGGGTTACATTCAGGTGAACTTTCTCGTACCAAATTTTTCTAATTTCCTTGTTGTGGTCTGGTTTTAAGATAGTGTGCCATTCTCTGGCCAGCTGCCATCTATCGTCTCCCTAAGTACATTTTTTGACAATTTCTCAACTTTTTGCTTTCCTAGTAGTTCAACTGAATCATTACTTCGAGAATATTAAAGAAGAGAAAATCGTCATTAATAGAAGTTTTCATTGAAAAAGTCGTAGTCGTTTTTAAGAAAATGGTGATTAAGCATTACTGTAAATGTGAAATTTAAGCTCTTTTTCACAGGAATCTATAGAGTTTTCGAAAAAAATTCATTTGAAGTCATTTTAAGCACATCCACTCACAAATGTTATAATGCATACAAATCGATGGAAATATCTATATTAACGACGTGAGAGGTATTTCAAGAAAATTACATTTGCGTTTTTTTTTTAAAAAAAACACCAAAACGAACTATCTATTGGAAAAACTTGAAGAAAAAATGTGGAGCCTTTTTTGAGAAAATGGCGTTTGAGCGTTTCTGAGAATGCGGAATTTTGTGTTTTACAGAAAACTGTTGAGTTGTCGAGAAACATTATTTGACATTATTTAAAGCACATGTGCTCATAAATATAATAATGTAAAGAAATCGCTTCTAATGTACGTTTTACAGACGTGAGAGACAAGTAAAAAAAATTAATTTTTGTAATTTTTGAAAAAAACATAATACAGCAATATAGCGTTTATGCCACGGCATAGGGTTCGTTTGGCACTAAATTACCAAAAATTTAAAGAAAAAATGTGGAGCCGTTTTTGAGTAAATCTTGTTTTTGTTATTTTTTAAAATCGAAAATATTGCACGCACTTTTGCACAAAAAAATGCTAAAATTTCCAAAAAGATTTAAATCACCTAATTTAAAGAACTATTTATGCACAACAAATTTCATTAGAAGGGAAAACCCATGTCTTCAATTTTGTAGTTGTAGGAAGACGCCGGAAAAAATTCAAACTTTTGCAATTTTCAAAAATTCAGAGTTAACCGTAAATTCTGTTCTATGCCACCTTTATAAGTGTATTTTGCCCTTATTTTACAAGAAATTTAAAGAAAAAATTTGGAGAAATTTTTGAGAAAAGTTTGAAAATGTCTGGGATCTTCATGTAAAGTACAACCTAATTTTAAAGAATGTTTTTCAAAATTTCAAAGCTTCAACTAGAGCCAGATAGACGGAGAATTCTTCAATTTGGCGAAGATCATACGAATATTTTAGGCGCTTGTAGTGTTCACAGAGGAACGGACGGATGGACAGACGGACGGACGGACGTTTTGTTTCCAATTGGTTTTTCGGCATCAAGAACTTACAAAACTGGAATTCTGGCAACAGCACGTGTGAGATTATTCATTTCTCCTAATTTAGCAACTGGTTTTATGCAGTTTTTCGCCACCAGAGCCCGGCAATTAATTTTTTCCGCCGAAAATCCCCCGTTTTTTCGGGCATCAATACAAAACTTTCTCTATACTACGTATATTACTTCGTATATAGGGAGTAATATACATATACGAGAAAGTAAAAACCTATGTAATGCTGAGCGACAAAATGGCGAATTTTAGGCAGAATTTTTTTTTATTACAGGGCCCTGGTAACAAAGAAGTGGATTCAGTTGCTCAATTTAGAAAAAATCCTCTCACACGTGATGTAGCCAGAATCCATGTTTTGTGGATCCTTAATAGCGAAAATTCGACTGACGGCAAAACGTCCATCCGTCCGTCTGTCTGCCCGTCACAGTCTGTGAACAAAGCTAGCGGCAAAACCAATCAGTCGATTTTGTCCAAAACTGATATTCTCCAATAGATCTGGCTTTTGTCGCGGCCCCTTGGATTTGAGATATAATATTTTTTGGGGGGGGAATTACTTGAAGCCCATGGGACATTTCCCAAATTTTCAAAAAAAAAATGGCTCCATCGTTTATGACTAAATTTTGTTGTTGGATAGTATAAAGGACGCTTAAGAGAATGGCGTAGGTCTCATTTTCGTTAAAAACTCTGATTTTTCGAAAATTTCAAATATTCAAAAACAATAAATTCGCCGTCTTCTTACAACAAAAATATTAAATATAGAGATTTTCCCTTTATAAAACCTGTTCCTTAAAGCTAGATTTTTAAATAAGGTTATATACAGTTTTTCAAAAATTTTAGTATATTTTCCGTTATTTTGCGTGAATTATAGGCATTTTCAAATGTTTTAACAATATTTTTTCTCAAAAACGGCTACATCGCTGTGGATGATTTATTTTGGTTGGATAGTCTGAAAGACGTTTAAGACAATGGTGCAGGTCTAATGTTTGTTAAAAACCCTGACGTTTCGAAAATTGAAAAATTTTTTCGGCGTCTTCCTACAACTACAGTTATGAAGATACTTGTTTCAGATTGATATTTTTTAATTAAAAACAGGTGAGGTCAGGTCAATCAACAGGTGGAGGATCGTTGTACTTTTACATTTTTCATAAGAAAAGAGAATTGGTTGTAAATGCACATATCTCCACAACGTTGGCCAATTTTTCAATTCTGGTAGCAAAATCCTGTTTCAGATTTTTTTAAACTTTCACAAAATGCCCTCATTTACCCTATTCGGGCGAAAAATGTGCCCTCTAGAGACTTTTATTCAAACTAGTGTTATTTCAAAATTCCGAAAATACGGTCATTTTTGACTGGCTGTATCTCCTAAACTATTTGCTCTAGAACACTGAAATTTCCACAGCTGATTATGAGTACCTTGCCCTTGTAGTAGAAACTTTTTGAAAGCTTGTGGGAGTTCTCTTTCTTTTCAATGGATTCCAAGGGTTCTTTCTCAATAAATACCAAGGACAAGTTGCATCTTCGTTATTCTCCTTGTTTATATTTTATAATTATGTATTATTTTTAAGGCCGAAATACTATTTTCTACGGGTGCCATCGGAGCTGGTATTGTAGATATTAATGTAGCTAAACGGAAAATTTACTTAAATATGTAATCGATTTTTTCTTCTTTCCGAACTGTTGCGTAATTTCATGAAGATTTCTTGTGAAATTCTTGAAACGTTATCAGCGCCGTCGTGATCTTGCATTAAACCAGGGCGGCAAAAAATTAGAATTGTTTAAAACTTTCAGACAAATCAAACTTTGTAACTGCCTCTGACCGGGAGGTCCTAGGTTCGAGTCCTCACGGCGGCAGGATTTTCGACCCTAGCTTTTCAGCTAGGTCGAATTCAGTCGCTGTCTGGAGGAGAATTCTAGCGGCCGGCTGCTCTGATCGATAGTTTTCCGAGGTTTCTCCCATCAATACCAGGCGAATGCCGGAGCAGTACCCTAACAAACGGGCCACGGACCGCGTGCGATCTGTCCTTCCTCTTCCTTGTCCTATCCTCTCCCCTTACACACACACTTACACTAACATGCACTACACAACCACATATTCCGGGAGACCGGTCGGGAGCTTAGAGCTTGTCCCGGCTGGGGCGGTGCCCCGTTGGTGGGAGAGTCCTGGTTAGGGGGAAACCCCACTAGCCGACGGTAGGTCGGCGCCGGATCTCGCCATCCAGCGGGGGAAGATCACCGCCATCTCCCAGGAAAAAACATGCACTAGACTAACGGGACTAATGACCAAAGCAGTTAACGCGCCCGGAAACACGAAATAATCAATCAATCAATCAGCATCTGAGTTAATAAAATGGAGTATAACCATAGATATCAAAAGTTTCACATTTCACCGGTCACATGAAATAAACAGAACAGTATATAGGGCGTTATCGAAACCGGCGTTTTTCGAATCAGTTTGGATCGATCCCTTTACAGAAACTGAAACGTTTTATTTATTTCCTTAATTCATATTATTTATTGTATATACAAATGCAGCCTCTGGGATGGTTCATGGGCAGCGTATTAGCTTCCCATGCTGTGGTCCCGGGTTCGATTCCCGGTCGAGGCAAAGAAAGTTGTAGCTTTCCTTTAAAATAGTCCCAGTTTCTGTAGCTGTGTGACGAAGAAAAGCTCAAGCAGACGAATCTTGCTAGTTACGGTGAAGAGAAAAAGTAATGTTCGTCTCATGTCACTCTTGCCCCCAAGCATGGGAATTTAACTAGGCCCAGATATGGGGAACACCGGTAACTGACCAGCGAAGTCTGACTACCGACCCAATAACGCCAAATTCATACATATATAAATGCGTGACGGGAAAAGATTGAGTGGAGCAGAGCATCGCAAACGAGCAAGAGAAAGGTTAAAGTATTGAAGAGGTATTAAATAAAAACCAAAACTTGATTTTTTTTCAAAAATCTAAAAAAGAAGTTTTCTTCACGGCTAATTTTTGAAGCACATATTTTTAAATAAACTCGAAGTATTGCAGTGTTTTATATCATATTTTCGTCACACATTATACCGCGAAAATTTTACGAATGTACGAAGAGGAAGTTTTGTAATCGTGCAGCGGAAAAAGGCGAATTTTCTACAGAGAAACTCTCGTTGTCAGGCCCTAGTAACAAATAAGGTGATAAATTCTGTTTCTATTTGTAGTAAATTATTTCCTCTAGCATGTGGTGTAGCCAGAACACATGTTTTGTGTGTCCTCGATACCGAAATTCGTTGACGACAAAACGTCTGTTTGTTCGTCCGTCCGTCTGTGGTTAACGCTAGCACCTAACCCCATCTGATTTGCTCCAACATTGATATTCCCCGATCGATCGGAACAAACTCCAGTCTTTGGAAGTTTCAAAGATATTTTAATATTTGAAGGTACTTTACACGATGCCTCAAAAGCATTTTCACAATTTCTCAAAAATTTCTCCATTCTTTTTTAAATTAAAAAAAATCTTTGTTCTCGGGAAGCGTAAAGGAAGCTAAAGAGAATGGTGCAGCTTTCATGCTCATTGAAATCCCCCGATTTTTCGAAAATTGTAAAAGTACAAATAGCGGAGCAATTGGAAGTAATGCGAGAAAGTATGTGCTAGTGTAGCACCACTGGTTATTAACGAGAAAATCACAATGTTACTGCTTGTTAACTCTTAAACACTTTTATATATAAACTTTTCATTTTAGAACGATATATTTTTTTTAATTGCAAGTTTGGAAGTTCGAGAAGTGCCATTGTAAAAAAGTATACTATTGTATTTTTATACTTATACTGATTGTATATTTTATACTTTACATACACATTAGTGATATTTTAGTGATCAAACGACAATTTTCAAAAGCTTCCCTTCAAATGCAAATTAACTTTTTTTCTGCTGAACTAAGAGATCTTCAAGTGAATGTATACTAATAAATTAATTAATAATCGTTCTTTACAGTGCATGTATACCAATAAAACCATAAAAACACTAACAAACCGAGAAGATGCACTCAAGAATCAGGAACAACAAAAAACAATGCTCCATTTCTCTTTCACAACCATTTTCAATCAATAAACTTCGCTTCAAATGTAAATTAGCCACATTTTTTTTGTTTCGGCTGAAGTAGGATATCTTCAAGTTCCTTCACAGCGTATGACTACTAATAAAACCCTAAAAACACTCACCGAGAAGCAGCCCCCAGCATCAAGACGCACAAAAAACAATGCACCGTTTCACTCGCAAGTCCTAATGGCTTGTTTCACCACGTGCAGGCGGGAACACCGGTGTCACTGGCCGAATTTCAACTACGCTCCGGGAAGGCACGGAGGTTTAAGCGAATTCAAGACAACGCGGGTTCGTGGTTGGGTGAGAACTAAACGTTCTGAGAACCACGGTTATTAAGTAACTTTTATCCCGAGCTCCTGGTCAAAGGGACAAGCAATGACTGAGTGACAGCAACAGACTTGACAAAAACCTCAACGGAGGATTACTCCATGCCAGGAGGTCAAGAAAGGTCATGCCCCAAGAAAGGGTTCAAAGACGCGTTGCATCTGACCACATGCCATGTTAGAGAAAATCATTCACTACATAAGGACCAAGAATTATCCTCTTTTTTAGGTACCAGGGACTTATAAAGCAAGTTTTTCTTTCGTAAAATGGTCGTCTTTTGCTGCAGCATTTCAATACTTTCTCTAGAGGCTACTTCATACTGAAAGTAGGATAAGAAAAAGATATAATGTAATGTTGTATGTATAGTTTATCATAATTTACAATGAAGTGTTATAAGTAACATGCTTAAAATAAAATTATTTAAATGTATACAACATTTTTCTTCAATATTTTTTTAAAGAAAAAGTATTATCCCACTGTTATTATATATATTGGGGGGGGGAATGTTCT
This sequence comes from Teleogryllus occipitalis, assembly GCA_011170035.1. Classification (NCBI taxonomy): domain Eukaryota; kingdom Metazoa; phylum Arthropoda; class Insecta; order Orthoptera; family Gryllidae; genus Teleogryllus; species Teleogryllus occipitalis. The sequence continues at coordinate 161,305 of BLKR01000634.1, read as the reverse complement.
TTGAAATAGAGCTCTCTTCTTGGAATGCGTCACAAACTATTATCATGGACCACACGTGAGGAAGGGCTGGGCAACTTGCCCCAGGCCCCAAAATTTTTCATTCCAAGAAATTAAAAAAAAATACTCATCTATAATTTAAATTTAACAGTAAGTTATTTCTGATGCATGAAGAAATGAATTATGTTAATGAATTGGGGCAGGAGGGAATATTTTATTTGAAACCAGGGGCCCCTGGATTGGAAATTGTAGAAATAAGTTATATTATCCCAACAAACTCAAACTGTTAAGAGGGAAATGATGACTTGGCATAAATTTTATAGAGAAACAAAATTGCAAATATATCACATCAAATATAAAGAATTAAGAGAAAAATACCATCAACTGTTGCTAAAAGATAAGAAAGAGGCAGTATGTAAAAGATTAGAAAATTCTGATAACATAAATAAAGCAGTGTGGAAAATTGTTAACGAACACAAATCCAGAGATGAAATAAAAAATATTCAACTAAAGAGTAATGAAGGCGTTATAGAAACAGATCCATATAAAGTAAATGAAATCTTTAATTGTTACTTTTCATCAATAACACAACCAAATTCAAACAATAGAATAAGAAGAGAAGAAAACACAACAACACATAGTGCACACACAAACTCAATCTTCTTGTATCCAGCAACAACTAAAGAAATAGAAAATATCATAATGAAATTCCCCAACAAAAAATCAGCAGGTTGGGATGAGGTATCAATTGTAGCACTAAAAAAATGTGTGAATTCAGTAATACTTCCATTGGAACATCTAATTAACTCTGTACTTGAAAATGGAATATTTCCAGACATCCTTAAATTTTCAATTATTAAACCTCTCTACAAAAATGGTGAGGCAAATATGGCATCAAATTATAGGCCAATATCCCTTGTATCAACATTTAGCAAAATAATAGAAAAGGTAATTTTAAACAGGTTGATTAGATACTTTGAAGAAAATTCACTACTGTCAGACTATCAACATGGTTTTAGAAAAGGACACTCAACCATAACTGCAATCACAGATTTATACAATACTATACTAACCAAGCTTGAAGATGGATTAAAGGTTAGTGAAATATTTATGGATATGTCCAAAGCATTCGATAAAGTAAATCACACCATACTCTTAGACAAACTAGAGAAATATGGCATACGGGGAATAGCTCATAACCTTCTGAAATCGTTTCTCACTAACCGCAAACAATCTACAGAAATACTCTATCTAGAAAATAATTCCATAAACAGATGCAGATCAAATACAATCACAACACATGGTGGCATTCCACAAGGATCAGTGCTAGGCCCATTCTTGTACATAGTATATGTCAATAATTTACAACTAAGAAACAACACAAAACTTACAATGTATGCAGATGATACAACACTTCTATGTTGTCACAAATCACAAGATGAATTAAATAAATTAACTAAAAACTGCCTATTAGAAGCTGTTCAGTCATACAATGAAATTGGCCTTAATGTTAATGTTAACAAAACAAATGTAGTGATGTTCACACACAATCCTCGAGACAGGGAATCCGTTACAATAAATATAAATAATAAACCTATACCCAATGTACAAATAATTAAATTCCTAGGTGTAGAGATGGACACTACCTTATCCTGGGAGGGTCACATTGACAGAGTATGTAATAAACTAAGCTCAGGAATTTTTGTCCTACGAAAATTGAGTAAAATACTAGGAGAAAAAGAACTAAAAACAATTTATTATGGAATAATATATCCTCATATTCTGTATGGAATAAATATGTGGGGTGGTACATACAAAACGTACATATCAAGAATACTCACTTTACAGAAACAAGCAATTAGAACCATATACAAAATGAAAAGAACAGAAACCTGCAGAGATAAATTCAAAGAAGGGAACTTCCTTACTGTACATGGGCTATATATATATAATACCATACTTTTAATGAAATTCAATGGAAACACACTAGAAAATAAAGATATACATAACTATAATACCAGAAATAAGAACAATAAACACATTGTGAGTACAAGGCTTAAGAAAACTGACAGAAATCCTTATCTTTCAGGAGTGAAATTTTTCAACAAATTGCCAAATGAAATAAAAAAATTAAACAATCTCAAATTCAAAAGGGAACTAAAGAAATACTTAATAAACAAAGCATTATATTCTTTAGATGAGTTATAAAAAGAAAACAACACAAAACCATTATCTGACAAAATAGAATATTCTGAATTGTATAGAATTAAGAGAAATTATAAAATGTATGCTTAATCTAGATGTGTGAATGTAAGAATAATTGTATATATCAAACTTTGTATTATATAATAATAATTGTATGTAACAAATTGTATATTAATATTGTATGTGTTAATGAAAGTATTCTTATAAGCAATGTAATAATGTATGCATTATTAGAAAAAACTAACCTTAATGTATTAATTCATTATTCTGTAATATGGTAATCTTCCTATTATACAACAAAATGTCCTTGTTATGTTAAAATTGTTAAAATTTGAATTTGTATTAGTCAGTAGTTTGTTAAATTTAATTTCATGACATGGTCTAAAATGGTACCTTGTACTATCAAAGAACCTAAATAAATTATTATTATTATTATTATTATTATTATTATTATTATTATTATTATTATTATTATTATTATTATTATTATAATAAAATTATTATTATCAATTACCCCAGGCTTCTGGTTTTCTCTAAGTGCCTCTGTTGAAACTTCACCAACAAGGTTGTATCCACTCCTCAAGGGAAGTTGTAATTACACATTTGGAAATATATCCTTATTTATCTTAAAATGCATACATTGATGCCTTTAGCACAAATGGCCTGGACGTTATGTACAGTTACTCCCATTATTTAACAAAAGGTATTTTAATATATTGTACTCTCTAGCAAGGTTCTACTAGACAATTTATTATTCTGAGTAGGAAACAATTTTATTTGCTGTATTTTTCACGATTATAAAATCACCTTTCCTTCAAAAAATTGAAGCAAAGGAGTTTCATTTGATCACGTACTGTGACCATTTATTATATGCTGACCACTTTACACCGGTATTCTCACTCATGTGACAATAAAACAAACCAGCTCTGAAAATATTTATTTTATTTCAAAAACACTTGTCATGTACATTACAAACATATCTCTAACATCTTTTTATACTCATAATTGAAAACAAATCTTAAGTTTTGTTTTATAAGCTTTACACTTCAGTAAAATGCATAAAACAATTGCAATTAAACACATTAGTTAATGCTCATCTCAAATGCCTTTTTCCTATTAAATACATATAGTAACAATTAGGAATATTCTAAAAATTATTTAATACAACACACTTCTACTTTTAAGTAAACGCGTCAGACTGACTACTATACAAACACTACCAACCTTGCATTTCCCAATAATTATTCTTTATAATCTCTGATTATACATGAAAAGAGCCACAAGTGGAAACAAAACAAGTGTAAGACAATGAAAAAGATTATTCAATCTTACAAATGAAGATTTCAGAAGTCATAGAAGTACTTAGTAAGAAAGAAAGTATGAAAGAAAGATACATGTGCATTGAGTAATGCAAAAAGTGCATGTGCATTGAGTAATAACACATGTGTAATGAGAAAAAAGAAATGACTGCACGAGTGTTTTGCGGGTGTATGAGTATGCAATGAGTATGTAATATCAGTGTATACGAGCCATTCCACGTCAAATCACACAAGAATTGACACGGCTTTCTTTAAATGTATGATATTTTTTATTAAATCTAGACATAAAAAAAAAGAGCCATGTTTCTTTATTTACCTGAAAATTTATTATTTGTATAGTTATGCCTACATTAAAGTTTGGAATACATGCATACTCCACAAAATATGATTGATTGATGCTCTGAATTGCTTAACATAAAAATTCCTGGTTTGTTTCATTTAATACTTCGACATGCATATTTTACTCCTCTGTAAATTACTTCCTCCAAAAAAAATATTTCATTAAAAATTGTAATTATTTAAAAAAAAATGAAAATTTCTGTATGAACTCGCTCAGATGAATATTTGAAAAACTATACGCGTATTTCTTATTCAATTTTCTACAAAACACAAGAAAAAAGTCTAAAAAATCTACTGAAATTATGCGGGAGCACGCTTCTTGCCCCTGCACTAACGAATTGTGCTTGATCAGTCTTTGATACAAGTGCCGAAAGAAAATGACCTCTACCTGATTAGGGTTTCAAGAAATATTAGTACCTCATATGTTCACTCTGTCCCCAGAAGGGATGGGTGACAATGAAACAAATTCTACTACTGCTTTTTGTTGTGTCAGCGAAACGAATATTACTGCAGAGTCCCTCTGCATCCTAGGGTTGGGGTGCCATCCTGACCTTGCTTATGAAATACAACAGACCACTTGTCAAGGGACCTGAGTAAAGTTTTCTGAGCATCAGTCGCAATATGCATCTTATAAAGAGAAGAGTGCTAGAGTTTGTTCAGTGAATCGTGCGTACACTGCGCAACATGAGTGGTGATTACCATATGAGATACAGCAGATGTTTCAACCAAATTAATCCTTCTGATCATGATTTTAAAAAAAGAAAATCTCGAAGTCACGTAAACCACGATTTACTAGTGAAACTTGATTTAGAGGAGTCATTAGATTGGTGAATTTGTGACTCATGTTGGAAAAAACGGAGTCGGCTTCCAATAATGCTTTCTGTTAGTGAAGAGAGTGTCGAGATCAGTGGCTCCTGTGGCATTAACAAAAGTAGCGGAAAGTCCAGTAAATATAGTAAAAACAGTGGAAATCAGGGAAATGAGAATTTAAGCTCTTCGTAAAGTACGTCAAGTGTTTGCAAAATGAATGTAGAGAAGATAATATGTGATATTTTTAAGTTAGTGATGCGTGACATTTTTAGTAAATTTCATCATGCAATATTTCCGAAAATAATAAAGTGAAAAAAAAATTAAAATACACATGTTAACTTATTTGATCCATATAATAGATAGAAAAAATTAGAAAATCATTAAAAAAAATGAAGGTCAAATTTTGCCCTGTTTTGTGTGATTTGATGTTGAATGGCTCACATAAGCAAATGGAAATGGAATTTAATATTGCGAAGGATCGCACTTATCCCACCAAGCGCTCTGCCCGGAGATGTCTGTTCTGGCATGCCAAACACGCTTGTACATGTCTGCGTGGCTCTAATACCCTTCAAAAAAATGGCCACCTTTCAGGAACCCTTTCGGCAAATGCGTCTTAACCCTGTAAAACTCCGTTCCAAAATAGAGAGCGTGCAAATGTTGCAGAGTTTGGGAAAATTCCATGACAGCTGCCCAACATGTGTGCATGGAATAACTCTAGGTGCAGAACCTGTGAGAGAGCTAGTTGAGTATAAAAAGCCTTACCACAGTCAAACTAACGAATCAGCACCAATCTCGCATCATGGCAATAGTGGGAGGAAAAGATAGGCAGTGTATTTTTGTGAGAGTTTCAGGAGAGCAAAGATAGGTGCTCTTAAGATTCCGAAGTATACTCCGTTTTAAAAGTAGTGTCCCTTCAAGGCCACGAGCTGGAAAGAGAAGTAGACCCCCATCCAATTGGGGGTTTACCTACCAAAAATGTAAGTCGTTATGAAGCTTGTGACCTTCCAGGGACATTACTTTTAAATCAGAATATAACAGCACAAGTGACAAGATGTCGAATGCGTCACTAAGTCCTTGCAAGGTCACGACCTGAAAACACTGTCATCCAATCGGGGAGCTTCAATACCAAAAATTTAAGTCGTACCGAAGATTGCGATTCAATGACATATTTTCTACTGCCACATCGTGATCTTGAAAGGACTTCCCGTTTTAATCGGAGTATAATTTTCGGTCATCAAATGAGAAGGACAAAAAAAAAAAAGCATACAGTGTCACGACAATGTATTGTCATGGTTCTGACTAGAGAACAGTCTGTAAGGAATGCTGCTGCAAAATTCCGGTACATAGTTTTCCAACTCAAAGTATCAGCAGCTTTGAACTGCCCAAAATATTTTTGAAAACAAAATGAAAGCATACCTAACAGACGTGCAATTACAGTTCCTAAATCACAATAAATACGAATCTACAGAGCATGTGACAAAAACCAAAACATGAAGGGAAAAAAAGCAGATTTCATCCCCTTTATCATTTACATTCCAATCTGTTCAAGAGAACGTTGCCAATAAATATAATAATAATTAACAAAATGTTTTCCTATTTATCATAAAATTGAATAGTTGTCTGCTTGAGATAAAACGTGTTTAAATACTACAATAGGAATAACTCCCCAATTTTCAGAAGAAAAGAAAATGGATTAGAATAAAGAATTCATTAAGAATCAGTAAACCTGTGCAAAAATTTCACATGTGAGCAGATGACCACGGTGTGTGCCTGGCAAAATCTGTGTATAAACAAACAGGACCCAAGAAAAAATGCTATATAAACAGGACACGGTATGGCAGAAAGATTTGGAGCAGTCTGGTTTGTTTTCTCCATGTGAATACACATGATCAGCACATGCTTTCTAGACTTACTAATTAGGCTGACTAAACAAAAACACTTCCTTAATATAGACCAACCTTTTAACCCATTACACACAAATTTTTAAAATTAGAAGGCACAACAAATAAGTACCATTTTGTTCATTTTCTATACACATTAAATTGAGAGATCAATTCAATTAACAACACTTATTAACCAACGAAGAAAAATAAACTTTTAAAACAAATGATTCCTGAGAAAATACTTCTGAACCATTATCAGAGTAAGTATCAAAAAATTAAGTAAAACCATTAAATGTGAATCTAGAACTTGAATATTTCCCATAATTCTAATATTTTGAGACATCAATTCTTATTTAAAAAATTACATCAGACTGAGTCATTCAATCTGCAAGCATGCAAGCCAGATAAATTACAAAAATTGTGAGTACAAACACAACAAAAATGAAACAAAAATACAATAATAAGTACAAGCTTAATAAAAATTCACTAATCTGATAAACTTTTAAATAAAACTTCTACACTGGATCTTCTTCATTTTCAGCCTCAGGAGTTGCTTCTGACTCAACTTTCCCAAGTAGTCGAGGTCCAGCAATGTAAATGCCTATAGCACCCAATGGTGCTGTTATAATAATAGAGAGCACAGCAATCGTAAGTACTAATGAAGCATACCCAAGAACAATTTCATCAGAATGCCATTTTTCTGCCAAATCAAGTGCCACAGGACCAATTGCTGCCTAACAAACAAAAGGATGTTATTTAATGGCAGGCTTAATAAGGAAGATATGAATTAATTTCAGTGGTGAAGTTAGGTGGAGGTGGAAGCAGAGGGTACAGTTCATTATTTTAAGTGACAAGAAACTGAAAATATTAATTTAAATTTATAAAATTTGGATGTTTTAATTGAAAAATTGCCTGCCTAATATTACTGATAATTTTCTAATTCAAATTCATTAAATGTTTCCAATTGCTTGAAGTTATTATTCCTATAAACAGTACTACTATCCTAAATTAAATAAATTTTGACTAGTGTACCCATGCAATAACACTCACACGTACAGGCCCAACACCCCCCCTACCATTTGAAGGGGAGGGGGATGTTAGCAAAACTTGTTAAAAGGTACTTGGCTATCTGAAAGACAATGCATCCTAAGCACAGTTGGCAATGTTTCGGCCATCATACTGCAACCTTTCTGCCTGAGGAAGGTCACAGTATAATGGGCAAATCATTGGCAACACTGTCTAGTATACAGCAACTTCAGGACGGCCAAATATGTATGGATTTCAGCCCTAGAAGTCTACATTTTTAATTTTCAACAGAATTTGACAGATTGCATGCCTCTGAATTCAAGACATTGAATGTCCCATCCTTTCCATGGAGTCTGAATACTAGGAAGATCTAATCCCCCAAAAATGTAATAGAGGATCCCAAACTATCTCAATTTGTAGATTATGGCATGAAGAACATGACTCTAGGTGTATGGCCTTGAAAGATACATTTTAAGACCTTATTATATTGTTTTCAAGTTAAGCATGATCAATCTGAAGAAGAATCAATCTTAAGCTTGCTGAGCAATGCAGGATTGTATATTTAAGTTGTGAGCAAAATACTTGCCTTGTATTGTAAGTTAATTTAAAAATATGTTTTAAACATTTATAAAATCCCGTGCAATTTGGCACCCATGCCTGAAATTACCTTTCTTTTGACACCTTATTGGTTAAGATTGGTTGGATGTGATAGCCACAAAATGAATCCATACTACAGAAATAATAAAGCTTCTTATAAATTGAATTGCCATTAAATTTTACTAGTCACTGACATTTCCCTTAACCACCTAATTAATATAAGAAACTATTTCAACATCCACAAGAAACAAATTAATTTTGAATATAACATTATTGACTACTGTGTATTATAAATTTGATGTTGATGTGTTTATGTATGCATGTGTATGGTGAATGACCCTGAGTGACACCAACTCAAGCAACACCACTGATTAAGTCCAGGAAGAAATGTACTTCAACATACCTGTACAGTGGCTTTTGGAAACCATGAAATTGCAACAAAAAACATTTCTTTGAGATTCAAAGTTCCTCCACTGACAATAAGAAAACTCGTTACCAAGCGAATCTGGAAACATTTTATTCAAATTATATTCACTTACTTTATATCAAGAGTAAAAATTAAATAAAAATGAATAACGAAACCTACTGTGGGATGCCAATCATCAAGCAACCTGACAGGATATCAGGAAGAGGCATGGGCAGAGGATAAAAGCAACATTTATTCCCCAAAAGCAAAACAAAGCATCACCTTGTAATTTGCTCAATAGATTATGGAACACTAGAAAATGCAATCAAAACAGGAGTCATTAATGATAATCCAGAAATTGTTTACAATACTTGTTACAAAAGATAAAAAACAATTTGAGGTTTTAAATCTAATACTATAAAAGATAAATATGTATTTAAAACAATACACACATGCAAAAAAGAATCTTTAAACCAGACATTCTTCAGGGTATTTATTGAAATCAAGGAGTTGGATGCAAAAATGGCTTAATTCCAAAAATATAGCTTCAAAAAAATGAGTTTAAAGTTTTCATACATGATATTGCTGTATTTTCATCATAGGTAAGCGGTCATGCAGTGAATGTATTTTGTTAATTTCATAGGGAAAAATTTGTAACCACTCAATGTAAAGAAAGTGTATTTGTACTGTAAATATCACAATATAAGGAACAGTATATCAGAAGCCATTCTTCATTATTTTTTACTAGCTGAAGTACTTTACGTTGCCCGAATATTTATTAACCACTCTCATCTATTTGAGGAAAAGGAATGAATTCATCTTGTAGTAGTTCGTTGTGTACCCCTGCCCTACCCTTGTCCATTTTGACCTCCTCTGCCCCGACGCTTCCTTGTCCTACCTGATCTCACCCTGCCCCATCCCAACCACCCACTCTACCCTGTCCCTCTTCACCTTGCCTCACCCCACCCACCCAGCTCTACCCTGTCCCTCTTCACTATGACCTATCCCACCCACCCAGCTCTACTCTGCCCCATCCCGCCCACCTAGCTCTACCCTGACACTCTTCATCTTGCCCCATCTCTGTCACCCACCCAGCTCTACCCTGCTCTTTTCACCTTACCCCACCCCATCCCACCCACCCAGCTCTATCCTGCCTGCTTCACCTTGCCCTGCCCCACCCCACTCACTCAGCTCTACCCTGACTCTTCACCCTGCCCCATCTATCACCCACCCAGCTCTAGCCTGTCCCTCTCCACTATGACCTATATGCTCTACCCTGTCCCTCTTCACCAGGACCCACCCCAACCATCCAGCTCTACTCTGCCCCATCCCTCCCACCCTAGCAGCTCTACCCTGTCCCTCTTCATCCTGCCCCACCCACCCAGATCTACTCTGTATCTCTACATCTTGCCTCACCCCACCACATGCTAACTCACCTACCGCATCCTGCCTCCCTGCCATGATTAGTACAATTATCATTGTTATCACTATTGTAGCTATACACAGCTATACTATTGCAACCTACCAGTAAACTTCTGGGAACTATTACTCAAAAGTAAAAATGCTATCAAAATTACTCAAAATGCAGTTTGTAGAAATTTACTTAATCAAGGTGAATTTACATTTTCAAAATAGTATCTGTGAAAAACTGAAAGAATGCAAACTAAAAATTTTGCTTTAGAGGACATAAAAGGGGAATAGGAATATTGCTAGTACTAAAATCTCACGTAGACAGTAACTTTTCTCTAGTTTCAAAGACGATATGAACATTTTTTTTTACTTTAGACAAAACAATAATTTGAAAAAGAAGTAATCAGTTATGCCCATAAAACACTCTCTTTCAGTGTAAACCACATCGAAATTGGTCGACCCATAGATTACCCCAAACAAATTAACAGACAGAAAGACAAAATTCATAAAAACAATTGACAGGTTTTTATATTATCTAAATTAGCTTATGAGATTATTCCAAAACAATTATTTTTATGTCCCGAACTCCTTTTGTTTTATAGATTTTTTCCTTACTTTCATGTAAGGCTTAAGCATAGGAATTAAGTGATAAAATAAATATATTGTCCTTCAAGCATATTTTATTTAAGAAAATGCTACTTAATTGAAATGGATTAAAAACAAGTTCCCAGAAAAAGTTTCTTTCTCATAACTTCCCTTTTGGTCCAGTACAATAATTATCACTAACATATGCAACAGAATAAAAATCAAACTTGAAACTTTTGAGTTAACTTAGCAGTAGCAAAATATGAAGATGGCCTAAACAATCTATTGGTGCAGGAGCAGTTCACGCCAAATGTTACAAGCAGTTCAATGGACCAACCACCTCTCTGCAACCTCTCATTCTCTGCTTTCTTGTGTATTCTGGTATCATTCATTTGAACTCCTACAAAGTTATTCATATACACAGAAGTGAATATCATACGCTAAAAAACGAAAAAATAGTTTAACTCAGATTAAACTGTTCTTCCATCCAACTCCATAATTTCATAATTTACTATTTTTGTCATCTGAGTGAATGTAATCCCTACTAATATAGTGAATGTTTTTGCAAAATAGAAGACAAAAATTCCTCATCTTTGAATACAGTATGTAATATGATTAAGATGTTAGTACAGTATCCTACTGTAAAAAAGTATAAAACTTATATGTGGATATTCTGATGTTGTGCTGCTAACATGCGTACTTGATGAAAACAAATTTAAATGTTTGCAAAAACTTCCACATTAAGTTCTATAATTTTTAACCAAAATATCCAATTCATAAAAAAATGATAAGGCTGCAATATAGTAATAGAATTCAAGCAGTACAAAGAGAGACCTAACAGTATTGAGTACCACTATTCATTAGGTGCATATTTCCCTCAGGAATATTATGCTTGTCTTCGAAGGCAACACATTTTTAGCACTCTTTGGGTAAGAAATTAACAACAATGTAAATATACACAATAACACCAAGAATACTTACAGAAAGCCCAACACAAAGAGTAGCAATTCCATAAGTAACTGCATGACCTTCCAAAGTTGATAAATTTATGGCTGTCCCAATAAGACCAAAGAGCACAGGTTGAAAAATTTGCCACATTAATGAAAATACAGATTCAACAGGATTCTAAAAGAGATTAACACAATATTTCTTACTACAAGAAATGAATTAAAAGTTCTTGAATTTGGGCAATGCATATATTTTATTAAAAATTATTTCTGAGGAAACATTCCTTACATTAGTTGCTGACCATCCTTGCTTCTTCCAGCCATAACAGGCAACAAAAGCCATGACAATACTCGCTAAAGGACCAGCACCAGAATATCCTGCTAATTGACTGCCAAAGACTGCAAACAAGCCTCCAAGGCCAACCATTAAACTTCTACCTGCCACTACCCAACTCTGAAAGACAAAAGAAAATATATTTCATCTGTATTGATAACGGTTCACAATTCAACGGACATTCAGCATGCTAACCTCACTTCTGTGTGGAATGTAAATAGCTACTATTCCCCATAGAATTCCAAAAGACAGGCCTATACAAACTTCTAGAGGTCCTTGTAAAAACTGCTGTAACACATCACCTAGAAAATAAAATGTTTATTTTCTCCAGAATTCATCAATGCTTTGTAGCATATTATACTCGACTCTCTATAAATATATTAATGTGAAATGGAATGAAATTAAACAACTGTTCAAACCAATACTAATTTAATAATGTTACAAAACACACTAGAAAATTACACCACACAAATTAAGTTAACGCTGTCTACAAGCATCCTCTCTCTTCTATCATTCAACTTCAACTGCTTCCTCATGCCTTCTCTTCTGCTTTCCCACTGCCATAGTTGTCAGTGCTCACTGTCATTAGTGCTACACAACTACTCCAATCTTAAATTCTTGATCACCATATTAATAATATTCATATTTTAATATAGTAATCAATTAACACTGAATTGATAAACACTGAATTGATAAAGTTGTAAAACGTACATTTGTAAACTGCAGATCACTGAAGTTTCTGCAACTGAATTTCTACAACTTTAAACAAACTGTTACGGTATCAGTCTTTCATTTGCTGACAAAAATGAAAAATCTCATTATGCCATGCTATATTTGAAACTAAAGAATCACGAAAAGTGTTCAGTCTGGTCATGGTTCATTTTATCGTGATGTCTTTATAAGGCATTGGTATCAAGGTACCACCCAGATTTTTGTATCTTTTTCAAGTTTTCTTTGATAAATAATAGTTGTGCTGGCTTTAAGATGGTCTATAGGAGGGAAGCAAAGGCTTTGTTGAAGAGAAAACCCAGACTTTGCCAAAATTATTTGTTCCAGCTGCAGTACATTCCCAAATACTAGTAACTTTCCATACGTTTTATTACCAATTCCAATAAGGGCAAAATCATTTGTTCCAAAAATTACAAAAATGATTGATCAAGAGTGGGCCAATAAAGCACAGAAACAGTTGTATAATGATAGGTATATTCAATCAAGGAATTTTGGGAAAGTAGGTGAGGTCATAACTAGCATGTTTGTACTACAAACAGAAATAATTGTGAAGGAGACCTGAAAAATATTAAAGATTAGGGGGTAACCCATCAAAAAAGACGGGACAAAATCAAACTCCCATATTAATAATTCATTATTCAGAAAAATCTGTCCAAGCCAGAACCTGTTACATATACTTCACAATCTATTAATACATTCATTTGAAATGGAATTAAATTAAGTATGATTGATCAAGAGTGGGCCTTAACCGGAAGTTAAAAGGCATTTTACCAAGCATAAAATGGAACCTGTCCAATGCAGAAACAGAAGATTTTTTCATGTCCTACAGGGAAAAAAAATTTATAAAACAGAATTCCTGTGAATTTAACGCAATTGGCAGGGACTCGAGATATTCTTCACGAAACGAATGCATCAGAAAACCTGTTTTAAATAATCTATCCACATGATGCAATTTAGTTATGGCAGCCAAACATTGAAGGAGAGGGGCTTCAGCTGTCAGCATAGAATTCGGCCCTGGGGTCGCTTATCTCTCAAGGTATAGGTCATAGAGTAATTCCCTCCCTCCTGCCAGATATACAATGCTCAAGGCCATGCAAGGGTATTCGAAATTCATAGTACTCTAGGCTGTTACAGAATTTGCATTGAAAGAGTCAGTAAGCAGTCTGACTGCAGTCACTACGCCGTGAGGTAGTGAGTATTTATTAGAGTTTCACAACCAGTTTAACAATGGTTGAAAAAAACACAAAACTCTACCCTTAGAAGAAAAGGTCAAACTTATAGAAGCAAGAGAAACTCAGAAGCTGTCAATGAAGAATGTTTAATATTCATTTATTGGTGATTTCTTCCAAAAATAGATATGTAATTATAATTATAATAAAGTCATGTAATTTACTGCTTTCAGTTTGGAAATATTAGTATCGCAAGTGCCATAAAATGGACAACTTCGCACAAAACAAAAACCTCCCTAAACCAGAATTTTTTCTCCCAATCGATTCCAGCTTAGATTTTACTGTAGTGAATAGAAGAATACAATTTAATTTCTTTAATGCTAAACTTAAGGTTTCTTCTTCCATTTATAACTCCCCTTTACTACCAGTCATAGGTTATACCTGTGATCCTCTAGGAGACTGCAAAGTGATTTTAAGGAGACCCTGAAAAGGCTACCAGGTGAAATTTTGTTTAACTTATGATCATTCCCATTAGTTACCACATCCCATGAGGAAATCAAACTGATATTTGTTAGAGTCATTTAGACACACACTGTTCTCAGAATTAATGTGTATATGGAAGATTAGGTCCACTGTGTCCTCCAGAAATCTGCATTTCTGCGATATTGCACCTACGTGTACTCAGCCTGCCCCTTACAGGCATCTTCCAAACCATTGCCAAGGAAGCAGGGGGCTCCTTTCCTCATTTACTTGTTATTACAAAATATTTTTGTACTATGACATATGTTCTTTCTCATCAATATGTGCTTTTGATTTATTTTATTAATTGATGATAGTTGATTTAGTTGAATCTAACATGGCCACTACAATTGAGGAGCAAACATTCAAAACGTAACAAGTCCACTTTACTCCTTTTCGAGAAAAACGCAAAAACGTTATAGTATCAAAATTATGCAAATGTTTTATTTTCACTCAATTCTTAATTATGTCTTAAGAATAACCAAATATATTATTAATATATAACACATAGGACATGCCATGCTTTGATCATATGACAGCTGGATATGTCTTGATTTGAATGGACAATAAATCCTTTTTATTGAAATTCATAAAATTATAATAGGAAAATTAACATTATTTTTTGAGCACCTTTTTGCACAAAGCCATTATTGCACACTTTATTGGAGATAAGTACATAATTTATTTATTATTAACATAACAATATCCTCCCAACTTCTACAATTTTATAGAAATCTATTGACATATTTGATAAAAAAATTAGGGCTCTAATTTTTCTACTTTTATGAAAAACAATTCTTTTTGACATATTTTAAAAGAAGTCATGCTTCCTTACCTTAAGGTTTGAACGCTTCACGTTTTGTAATATTTTTTTCCCTCCGTTTTCAGACACCTCCATTTCCAGGACTCAGAATTATTCGATAATATTTTCCTCTAACTGAACAGTAAATAGTAATATTGAAGCAATAGGTTTCGCATACAGAAAGAACATTTTCTGATCTATTTTGTGGTCAACAGCTAACCGACTAATTCTCTAAAATATGTAGTTGTCGTGGAAATTTCAGGAAATTGAACTGTTACTGCTTTAAACATTGCAAGTGAAGATTAAACAAAATACCTGGAAAAGGTGTGCATTGTTTCTCTCGAGTGGCCGGGGAAAATCCGTAAACCCAAGGAACCCTAAAACCCATTTTGAACCCAAGGAAGTCTGAGCCAATGCTGAAACCTAAGGTTTGGAAATGCCTTTCCTTTTATACAACAATTTTATTAATAGAAATCAAGTGCATTTACCTTTCCCCCATAAACAGCAACTGACTCCCTATTTGCTTCTAGCATGGTAAATAACAAGAAAATCTTAAAGAGAGGGAATGGGGACATGTCACATTTTGAATGAAATACAAGTAAGACATCAGCAGTAGCAAAGGGATATGTCACGTTATGAATGAAAATGCTAAGAAATTAATTTACAAATTTCAAACGGGACATGTCCTGGTTTGTATGAAAACAGTAGTTTTAAACTAAATTTATAAGGAGACATGTCGAATTTTGCGTGAAAATGAAGGTCTGGTGATATAAAGCTCATCAAAATCAGTACAAATCTTAGTATAACTCAATTTTGATCAATGATGGACTTGTCATGTTTTGAATGTTTGCTCGTCAATTGAGCTCCTGTAGATTTTCCCTAATCACCAAACTTGCTCGCCTAATCTCTAGTGTGCATCACAGCCAAGGATATTTAATCCTTCTGCTTCCACCCGTCTTGAGTTCCAAAGCATGAGGTTGCCCATGCATGTGCATGGTGGGCACAAACATGCACTTCCTGCACAAACATGCAAGAGCAATTGTCATCCCTCCAGTCACTTCAAACTGCTAAGCCAAATTGCACTGCAAACACTACCAAACTGTACCATCAGATGGCATTTCAATAGCACTTCATTTAAAATTAACAAAGTGACTTGATAGGATTTTAATTTTTATTGTTTATGGAGGTATCCCATCCAAAAATTTTTTCTGGCAGCATATGGGGGCGGCGATGGTGTAACGGTTAGCGTATCGAACTGTTATACCCAAGTTTGGGAGTTCGAACCCGATCGAAGTCGTGGATTTTTAAGGGTGAAAAAATCCTTTGTACGCCTTCCTTCGGAGGGGAAGTAAAGCCGGCTGCCACATGTTAGTAGATTTACTGCATGTAAAAGATCCTCAAGCCTAAATGATGCCTCTGAGCTAAATTCAAATCGCCTGTTTCGTCACTCAAGTAATACCTTCTTTCTCCCATGGTTGGTGAAAGGAGCATAGTGAAATTTGCGTGGCCAGACGGAAGAGCAGGCCTCAGGCCTGAGTCTCACCACGTAAAATAAGGCACATTCAATTCAATTCATATTCTTATACCATAAGTTATCAATTACCCGCAAAAACCCTTCATTTCTATCTTGATTCAGTTGCTCAAACTTTACTATACAATCTCAAGGGCACAGGAAATATTAGGGAGTTTTAGCACCATGCGTAAGGTAGCGTCGTTATGCACTAACAGTCACATGACGGACGTTGAAGTCATAACGTCATACCTTAGGCCTAAGGTACACTCTTATACCTTCTAAATAATGCATGCTTGTAGGAGTCTTTATGGTCACCTTACAAGCTGAAAACGGCCGCCTAAAAACAGAAAGCATTGGGGATTTTTCCACCTCTGACACACGATTCTTGTATGTGAGGCAGTTACAATTATACTTTACTAACTTCACAATGCTGGCAAGAATTAACAGGAAATGTTGGAGAAGTGATAGGAAAGAAATTCTTAAGTCTTACTCTCATAATGAACGCTGTTTTAAAATATTTCCTACATTCTCAATAACAGTCAATTCAAAATTCCTGAGTGTATGCTCATCGCAGAGGGCCACAAAATCTAAAACTCCGAACACAATGTATTTTATTATACTCTTGTCTCGTATCGTGGTTTAAAAGTCTCACCACTAGCCTAGTCTTTCTTATATACTATTCAACTTCTTTGTTCAACACTTGAAATGTTTCTTTTGTTATAATGCATAATGTAATTGCTAAAACTCTTCTGGATGTTGTTCATTATGACCGTATAAAGTCATTAGTCACGTGATCAATAGAGTTTAAGGATGTCTCCTTACTCCTGGTGCTAAAACTCCCTATTGTTATAGATACTTACCTTCTGAAAATATAGTGCTAAGAATAACACCAAATCCTGAGATAGCCAAAATATCATCAATACTTGAGGCTGCAATCACAAGTGTAGCAATTCCTTTATCTTCACCATATCCCTGATCTTTCAGTGCCAGTAATGATGGAACAACAACAGCCGGAGAGACTGCACCAAGAACAAACCTGAAACATGAATTGAAAATTTAGGCACACACATGACACAAAATGGACTTAATTATCACTGAGTAAATAATGCCTCATTTAACATTATGCAAACCCCATACTGATAAAGCAGACTGGGCACATGCTCTCCATAATTTTCTCAAATCTCTCTCATAAAGTTTTAAATTTAGCACATGCACACAATCCCAAACAGCCAAGAAACAGAAACACACGAATCTTCAAGAAAACTGTTGACTGATGTGTTGCATTGCACAATTTTTATTAATGGATAATTTTCATTTAACAAAACATTTTTGTACATAAATAAAGGTTTTTAATGTAATAAATATAATGTTTCAAACTACTCCTATACATATTTAGATTGAACGTGAAAAAAAAGTATAGATCAAACAGTAACCAGAAATTTACCTCGGGAATAATATAGTTATATTATTTTCATTTTATAAATTAATTTCACTTTTTCATTCCTTCTTTATTATATCACTGTTAATGTGAAAAAAAATTGTCATGTCAGCATTATGTGAAACAAAAATAATCTGTCTAAAACCTCCACGGTCTCACACACCACATGTCACTAGTAACAAAAGTTCAAATGCACATTTAATTAATGGTTAACTTCACAAATAAAATTATATTTTATAGCCGAGTGCATGATGCACTTACAATTTAAATACTTAATTATATTGGTTAAGTTAAGGAGTCCAAAAGAGGTACCTATGTAAGACCAAAATTAAAGATAACTGGAGAGAAAAAAAGAAATAAAAACGAAATTAAAAACAAGAACAACATTCATCACTTGATAAAACCTAATAAGAAACATCAAAGAGATGGAATCAACCCACCTATCGAAACATGCTTTGAAATACCAAAGGGAACATGAAAGAGATCCCACCAAAAAAGAGGCATGATTAATAAAGTTGTTATCCTCAAGTATTTTTACTCACCCCAGCAACGCACCCCATAGCCATGGCAAATCCAGAAGCAAATGAGACACACATGCCACTACTGATGCTTCCACTAAGCATGGAACAAAAGCCAATCTAATGACAACAAAACTTAATCTTTGTAATGCTCCAGCATCAAGCCCAAGACCAGCTTTGATGAGAATTATTACCATTGCAGTGCTCCTACAATGGAATAAAATCTTGATACAAAAGAAAAGTAATATGGACATACATTAAAGAAAACTCAAAAGTGAAGTAATTTTACCTTAATGTTGATACAGCAGTTTTGTACCAACCTTCCATATTGAAGATGTTTACATTGCCTATTATAATGCCCACCAAAAGCATGCCTAACAAAGGAGGTAGTTTCAAAAAGAAAATAAGTCGACCTGCAATATATGCCAAAATGAAGAGAGAAAAAAGTATAAAGAGACTTGATGAGGGAGCAACGTGATCTTGAAATAGGGTATATGCTGTTCCCCAAAGGAGAAGCAATATTGTGAAAATACTAAAAACTGTCAATGGAAAATTAGGAGTTTGGCATAAGGCTTCTGGTGCTAAATGTACAGAAAACCATTTACTAAGATGTGAACACCTGTAATAAGAACAAAAGTCTTAGAAATTAAAAACGTAAATTGTCAATAAATATTACCTAATTCTTTAATCAATATAATACTCGCTTATTTTCTAATTTGTCCGCATTCTCCAATTGGGGAGTACCATAGCATGAATTCCTATCTTCAGCATCGCGACCGCCGCTATCTGAAATAGAATTGTAAATTATAAACACTGACCACTCAAACAATAATGACATCTGGAAGATGATATAATATATGACCTCTAAGTAATTCTTCCCTCACTTCGGGAGTCTCAAATTCTTTTTTATCTTGTACATCACTGCCAGTATCATGCCCGTATAGCATGGGGGACAAGTGTTCTCGTTGCTCGTTTCCACTAGTCATGTTGATTCATACCCACACACCGATTGATATCATTTAAACTTCTCAGATGAGGTTCTGTAGTAGATGACGGGCTTGTTTGACTGCATGTACATTACCACATTCATTTCGTTTCAAAAAGTCAACCCCGGTTCAGGGTCAAATTTAAAACGCATTCCCCAGAACGTTCCGCCACCAGCTGGTTCCAATTCTACCGATTTGATTCCAGAATCGATTTTTTCTTTCGATTTCTAAGCAATCGATTCCTTTGCTCTTGATTGAATCGATTCTAAGTCGGAATCGAAATGATCGAATTGGTCGGAATTGTCAGGGAGCCACCATGGGAGAGTTACTCGGGCGATGTAAGAAATCATGGTAATAAGGAATGTATTCATAGCTCCATGTACGAAACACGTGTATCTTACACCGTAGTTACCTGTGAAGCATGGTGTAAGAGAATTACACTAGGGCGTAAAGCAATCGGCAACAAGAGACGAGAAAGGCACGTTTAGGTCATGTTTCCGCCAAGGTCGAAATTTAAGTAATTGCGTACTGTGACGTAGAATGTGCGAGAAATTCCATACTGCCACACTCTCTTGATTCGATTTGTTCGACTAGTGTTACTCTTTAATCATAGGGAGAGGGCTGAAGGCCCCCTGAGCATTTTCAAAGGGCCCAACAGAAGTCTGGTAAATATTTCTAATCACTGACTTCCCTCGCCTGGTCTGGGGTTTCGCCAGACAATTATTATTATTATTATTATTATTATTATTATTATTATTATTATTATTATTATTATTATTATTATTATTATTATTATTTAAATTTTGTTTAATGTAGGGGGCGCTACCAGAGACAATTTTGAGGGGGGCACAAAATTCTTGAATGAGAATATGCACGCCAGATACAAGGGAAAAAATGAATGTAGTGTGTAAATATAGTGTTTTAATAGGTCATGGTGGAAGAAACATTCTTCCATCACAGAATAGGTTTTGTACACTACTGCACTCTGTACGCGAATGGAAGGAAGGTATTTGAAGGCTTGATTTCAAAATTTCGTCAGTAGGTAGCCCTGGGCATTATGCGAAAAAAAACCTTTCCCAAGTACCCAAGACATCGAGCCCGGCCTGTACCCACAGACAGCCGCCATTTGCAAGTCCCATGTTGCAATTTTCAGAACCCCAAAGCATTGACCTTATGGTAACACCAAATTTGGCTACACTGTAATAGGAAACAGTTCTCAAAGAACCTTCACCAATGAAGGAAAATACAGGACATGAAATGCCAACCCCCCTGCCGCAGCCGCCACTGAATGTAGATCGCTCTAGAAACAGCTGAGGTCATTAGCGACCATCATTATTTTACGTATAAGTAATATTTCAAATATTATAAGGAACAGAATTAATTGCAATAATTTTTCGCAATAATATAAATTAATTTGTCAAACTGTGTACAGAATTGGGCAGTATTTAAATACTTGTATTTGAAATACGTATTTTAAATACATTTTGTATTTAAATAACTATTTTTTTAGTTTTTTTGGATATATTTTAGAGATATATTTAAATACGTAAAGTAGGTTATTTAAAAAAGGAAATACTTCAAGTACAAATGAAGGTAACGGGGATAGTTTCTTTTGTATCATTCTGCTAGTGAATAAACCTCATTGAAACAAAAATAAAAGCTCCTTTCGTCTGTTGAATTTGAATTCTCTTCATTTTGATATATATATATATATATATATATATATATATATATATATATATATATATAGTGACGTCACGGGATTAGACAACCCCATAACGCCACCATCAGCTACGAAAAGAAGCCCACGAACAGAGAGGAGTAGGGTACGCGGCGGAGCGATGGCTGGTAAACGCGCCATCTGCCCACAGCTTTTCGAACTATGTCGCCCGAACTAGTGAATAATGTTTTTCCGGGAGGTCACGAAAGGAGGAGAATATTCACCCCTCCAAAATTTCCCCAGGCGCGAGTGCGCCTCGCGAGTATCGCGGCGCGCCTCGGAGGAACCCTCTTTGATTGCAGCAGCGACGGCGACTAGACGGAATCCTCTATGACTGCAGCAGCGACGGCGACTAGAATGAGCTCTTTGATTGCAGCAGCGACGGCGACTAGACTGAGCTCTTTTTGACTGCAGCAGCGACGGCGATTGTAACTTGATAGCATAGGAGTTTATTTTAACTTGGTAGTTAAAAGTTAGCTTGTGAAGCGTATCTTCGAAAGTGAGGTAATTAAGAAGTGGAGTGCACAAGCATTCTTCGCATTCACAATATTTGAGAGAGCAAGCGAAGTGACTGTTTGACTCCGAAATAATTTCAAATTTGTAAAATTCGCGCAGAAGGACTGTTCAATCTCGCAATCAAATTTTCAGTCTCGCCGCCAAGGCGCAGCCCCTAACAGCTTTTTCCCGCGCGGCCACCCACTATTAAGCGCTTACTTTCACCAACCTCTCACAAGTCGCTCTCTGTGCATACCGGCACGCTTCTACACTTCGGAAACTACTACAAAGAGGCAATAAAATAATTTACAGCATCTTCCGCGCAAACCGCCGTTCGCACGGGCCCACGCCCGCCCAGTACAATGACCGCCGCATCTCGGCGTCGCCAGCTGGGGTCTAAGCCCTCATTAGCCAAGCGCTGGGCCACCCGGCACGTGGGGCCCTCACCCCATCGCTCGCTACCTGACAAGCAACCAGGAATATGTACAAACATTTCTGGGAATCGCTTCGGGCCTCTCTCGCAAATATAAGCCCGTCAATGCATCTCGCCGACAAAGGCGCACTGCCGGCGCGCCGCCCCCGCTCTCTGGCCACCTGCATGCCAGATGCCTCAATTCCGGTAAAATCGCAAACACAAACGGGCCGCCATCGCGGGCACCCCACGTGACACCGCCTCGATCGCGGGCACTCCAGACTTTCCCGCCTTACCATAGGCCCAAGTCACAGCCACGTGACTCTCCCCCCCACGGCCTCAATCGCATCCGCAATAATAAATACTGCGACTTCGCTCACACACGAGAGACAACAGAGAGAACTAGAGGACAGAGAGACAACAACCAAACGACAACCAGAACAAACAGACAACAGGAAGAACAGACTAAACAGAACTTCGCTAACTACATTGTTTCGCACTTGTCAAACTGACTCGCAAACCTCATCAAGGTCGACTGTTCGCACCACCGAACTGCCTGGAGCCTACCTCAGCCCGGACAGCGACACACTCAGCCGAGTGATTTGGGTTGCTGCTTTCCTTGCTTCAAACTGTAAGTAAGCTGCCAAGTGTACTTCAAGAAAGAAGAGCAATCATTAACTTCATAAACTATCAATGGTCCTCCGGCTTTTTATAAATCAAAATCAATTGTACTCAATTATCAAGCAATTAAATTTATTTATTCTACTTGCATATTATCTATCATTGCCCCAAAGGCAAACAATCCCCTGAAACCCGTTCTGATTCCCGTATGTAGTCGCACTCGCAGCACGGCAACTCCCAGGCTGCATCTGCTACAAGGACATTAACTAAATCCAGCATCTCATATTGCACGCTGAGACCACACATGCCCAAAGTGTGGTAGGTAGGTCGAGCATTAATTATTCGAGGCTGGAAGCGCGAACGAACTTGTACGAGACGCGGTAGAATAAGGACGACCCCAGGAAGAGCGAAGCGTAGGTGAGAAAGATTTGGACTGGAACGAGAATCGTACGAGTCTGGAGAACGGGAGAAGATTGTGGAAATTGGAGGCGTAGCAGAGTCCGGAGTTCGAGAGAAGGAACCTTGTAACGCCGTGGGACAGCAAGCGGAGAAGAGTGGCGACGCGGGGCTGCGAGCGGCAGAAAATCCCCAAGGTTACTTATAGGCGAGCGATGCGGAGCTTTTGAGGTAAAGGAACTGGTAACTTTTATGCGGCGATCAGTTGAGGAAAGAGAATAGCCGTAAATACACGACAATTCGTGTTAAAAGTGGGTGAAAAGTCCAGAATATGCGGGAGAAGTATTCCGAACGATGTGAGTGGCAGTTTCAAGTTCATTTACTGCACGTGTCATTAAATTCATTCAAAGAGGCCATACCTTGTACAATTTTACGTAAATAATTCATGACTTTCACATGTTGTACAGTTGATGTTATCTGGAAAAGTCACAGTTTATTATAGTGTGTTAAAAGTAATTGCTTTCTGTTATATGTCAAGGGGTCAGATTTAAGTAACCTGTATATTAGGTTTTATTGTTTTTTCTCTTTAAAGTTCAGTGTTATAGTGAGTGCGAAGCCCAAGGCTAGCACCTGTGAACGGGATTCCTTAAGGCTAAATGCACCGAAAAATACTTATAGGAAAAATCAATAGATCGCAGCACTATCACACGGAATTTACTAGACCAATAACGTCTGAACAAATTGTCTGAATTTCGATCTGTAAACGGCATTGGACTCCTTTTTAAAATAGAATTCACGCTACGATGCCGTTTTTTCTAAAAAGATTTCCAAAAACATTTAAAATGATTTCTCATAGTTCCGGGAAGAAATTAAAAAATGTGGGCTTATAGCGCGATGACGACGTGCTTCCTGAATCCAACGCCGTATCAATCATGCAAATCGGATGAATAGGAGCGGCGTAAAGTGAAATTACGGAAAACCTACCTACCCCCCCCCCTTCACGCTTCACGCTTGCGTCACCCGACCCTTTTGGAGGCTCCCTCGACGCGGCCGAACGGCCAAACCCAGCGGCCTCAAGAGGAGGGCGGCACGGGAGGAGGCCGTGCTCTCAGGCAGGCAAGCAAGCCGGGCAGTCGGTTTGTCCTTTTTCGTCCCTTTCAATCTCAATATATTTTTCTCCACTTATCAAACTAGTGATGCTGTAACACAACCAAACGGTCTCATATCATCTGTAATAGTTGTATAAAACTATATATCTTGTTCACATATTTCCGTCTTCCTTCGAATACAATCAAAAAGTTATTTGAGGCACTACTCAAAATATCAATTCCGATTTGGAAACTGATTTCAAAAAGAAAATTGAACTAATTGTGTAGATATCACCAATATTCCATGTCCTAACATCTTATTTTACATACATTTTACTTCTAAGATCTTCCGTTATCATTCCACTACCAGAAAGAATGAGCCGAAATTACGCAAGAGCTCTTTTATCCTGCGACTCGATTTTTGATCTCAAAATGGCGTTTGTCTCTTTGATAGACTTCACCTGATGAATCTGTTTTCCCAAGTAAAATTTTAAAACTGTTTTCGTACTTTCGAACAAAATTGAAGAAGTGGTAAAATAGCGCGCAGGCGAGATGCATCCTGAATCCAACACTGTAACAAACACTAAAATATAATATTAAGAATCGTGATATGTCCCAGCTTACTTAGTAAGTTGTATTGATATAAAATGATTCTGTTATATTTGTATAAACTTGAAGATTGGAAAAAGTAATTCCCGGCGCGTCATTTTGATACAAACTACGTAAATGATAATGTAAAAGGATGTAGTGTAAATCATTGTATTGTGACATATACATGTATTTTTAATGCATTAAATTGTCATGAAAGCAATACAACTTTAACCCTTAGACAGGAACACCACACTAGAAGAGGAATATCCGTCTATGAGGAGGATAAATTATGTTTTGTTATACAGTTCGGCAACTTTTACATTTCTACATTAAGATACCATTTTTCTAAACACACGCTTATCAGTAACATTTAATCGGGTAGCAATTCAATTTAGAAGATTTATATACTACTAGTAAAACGTAGCATACCAGTCACTGATAAACCTCATATTAGGGAATCAGAATGCAAACGTATGAAATCGGCGATCCTCATCTAGGTGTCGAGAATAGGGATGCGACATTCATGTTGATATTTTCAAAACAGATTTTGTATAGACATATGAACATATTTCGTAAAAAAATGAAACATTTATGAAACCTGATGTTTATTATCGATGTGCTTAATGAGTTGTTGTGAATGAAAAGAACCGATAATCACAATTTTATAAAAAAGGTAAAATATGAAATAATATTGCATTATACCACTGTCAATACATGTTTTCGAATAAAGCGAACGGTGATTGTAACATCTTCAGCCCAAGAAATGACCTCATTTTTCTGGCATTTCCTACGTATGTCCTACCGTACGCAGAGAGGCGGCCAACGCAAGCACTCTAGGTGTAAGGTCTCTCGCCCACCTTCCTGTACCCATTTGAGGAAGTTGTGACTCCATTAGATGACCCTGGGCGATAGTAAAAAGAATAACAGCGAAACTAAGCCTGAAAACTTTCTTTTGTCGTTTTGTCTAAATCGTAATTATAAATTAACAATCATGGCCACTGTCAAAACAAATTATCTTCCGCACGAACTTGATCGATGTTTCTAAACCAGGTTTTTGAAAGATGTTTTAATTTTAAACATTGATATTTGCATTTGTATTACTTGAGCATCATTTCTTCGCTTTTCTTGCTATCCGAAACTGGGAGGGGACGCGCCGATAATTCAGCGAGTTCTTCCCTAATAACGGCAGAATGTAGGCATGAAAGACTGCGGGTATCAAACACACTGTTCAGTGCGATGATGTCTATTTGTCGGCTCCAGTCCCGGTCAAGCAGCGGCTGTGAGCATCTCTCCTTTCATCTGCAGGTCCCAATTCTTCGCGGGTCTGAACGCGCAGAGAAATAGTACTAGAACATAGATCGCAAGCCATCCCTTGTTAGACCTATCTGGATATACACAGCAATAGGATGCTAGCAATTTGTTCATTGCTCACTCGGACTCGAACTGCCTTTTTCCTTTTGTTTGTGATATTGTGTATTAGTTATTCAATTGTGCCACTTACACCCTTTTCTTCCGCTTCACTAATATTCCAAGCATAATATCCTTTTCTAGAGATTTTGTTCGACTCATAGTATGTCAAAAATATTTTATTTCCCATTTTTTGGCTTTGGCTTTTAGAGAAAGTTCTGTTTCACTTTCAAAATTTCGGCATTTATCTTTTTGCCCTCCCATTGTACGTAATAGTTTCTTCCGTGTCCATACTTCAAAAGCATCTTCCTTTTTTCGGCCTATCTCAGTGTTCAGCTTTTACACCCACACAACAGGATTAGAAATACATTTTCTCGATTATTTGGATTTTGGTCTTACGCAAGGCTTGATTTCTGACGGAACACGACGGAACGGCGTTCCTGTATCTCGTTGATAATTATTACATTATATTATAAATATATAATTATTTCTATTAAATTAATAAATCATTTTGAGCGCGTTCCGGGACCTAAAATTTTAGAAATCAATCACTTGATATGCCTGCATATTTTATGAATTTGTGTAATTTTCTTTCCACTGCTTTTTCTAAAATTATTCCTCTCTTTAGTTTTTCTGTACAATATACAGAATTTGTTATTGTAATTCATAAGTATTTAACTTCGTCTGCCATGTATATCACTTCTCCGTTGATGTTCAGGCTTCCTTTTTTACCAGTTGACATAAATGTTGTTTTCTTTAAATGTAAGTTCATAGAATATTTAAATTTTATATTAATAATATATTTAGCTATCATTATTACATAATTCAGAATTAAGTATAAATATAACATCTGCATAATTTTGATGACATAACATTTTTGCGTTTCCTCGAAAAGGAGTAAAGTGGACATGTCACGTTTTGAATGTTTGCTCCTCATTTCGCGCTCCTTTCTATCCAAGCCCACCGCCGCCAGGGCAAGCGCTCAAGTGTAGTCGCCCTTCTGAGCTGGAAGCAGGGTCGCACCTCTGGCACACTGCTGTTCTGATAGCGTGACTTTTCTGACCTCTGCAGACATCTCGCCGCGTTCTTCGGCGGGCTGCGTGCTACACTAGGGCAATTCGAGATGCCCAAGCGTAGGAAGAGGGCGGTGAGCAGTTTTCAGTGGGCGAGAACATTGTGCAGTGACGAAGTGGAGATTACATTTACTATACAATAATTAGTGGAATCATTCGCGTTTCGTTAATTATTAGTAAGAGAGTGTTATATATGAACAAGATAATAATTCAAACAATAAATAACAATTATAAAAGTAGATTAGTTTAATAAACATTTTGTGAGATATTATTAACTAAAATAACTTATTTAGTCGACATTTATGGATGGTAAGCTATTGTTTTTCATTGAAAATACAGGTATAATACCCTTATAACCTTTATGGACGTCCATACCGTTATAAACGTCCTATAGAGGTATTTTACCGGTATAAAAGAACATAGGTATTTGAAAAAGGTATGTAAAATACCGGTATTTTACCGGTATCTAATACCTTTTCGGTCCCTGCCTATTCCTCCTTGCCAATTTACACTCCCTGGTCATATTTCGAATGACCAGGAACATTTCTTTAGGTCTCCTTTTGTTGTTATGTTCTTCCACTTCTTTGCATTTTTCTTTTTATTTATTTATTTATTTAACGTCAAAAAACAGTTAAAAACTGCGTATGACGAGCTATATTTCTTGAAGAAACTTTTCTTTATCTTGTCTTGGTCTACGCTGGAATATCCTGCTGAGTTCTCTGATTTTTATCCCTTGCTTTCTTAGCAGAGAAATATAATACTTGAAAAGAACGAAACATTAGGATTTTATTATTATTATTCACGCGAATGGAGAGGAATCGAAGGTAAAGTGTATATACTCGTACTATATAATCCTTCGAATCTTCACTTCGATGACTGAGTTTCCAAGATTTATAACAATTGTGAGACTCCATTTTTATATTTCACGGTGAAAATCTTGAAATATCTCTACAGGTCTGATTCAGTTTGCCCATTGTGAAACCATGGAGCAGGTTGTTACTCTGTGAGAACCTCTAGGCACCGGGCGGGCGTTCTTTCAGCGCCCGCCGCGAAGGGCTAGGCTAAAGGGGCCGTGGGGGAGGGGTTCCTGGATTTCCAAATCCGATATGGCACTGGGACAGTGGTTCTCGAATATCGTTGCGAATGCTCACTCCAAGTTCACTGCGGGAAGGGGGGAGGGGGAAGGGGGGGTCAGGTATTTTTTCCGAAATTTCACTTTACGCCGCTCCTATTCATCCGATTTGCATGATTGACATGACGTTGGATTCAGGAAGCACGTCGTCATCGCCCTATAAGCCCACATTTTTTTAATTTCTTCCCGAAACTATGAGAAATCATTTTAATTTTTTTTGAAATATTTTTTGAAAACACGGCATCGTAGCGTGAATTCTATTTTAAAAAGGAGTCCAATGCCGTTTACAGATCAAAAATCGGACAGTTTATTCAGACGTTATCGGTCTAGTAAATTTT